>OY723391.1:28502577-28639523 GCA_963210295.1 Ophion ellenae | reverse complement strand
CGTGCGCGCTGCGCCGTTCGCGAACTCGATCGAGAGACGGATAGCAAAGCATCCTTGGCCATTTTTCGAGAACCTCGACACATCCATTGCCGGCACTTTCTTGGTCGCCGCCCTTCCAAAAACATTCTACAGCAACGACTCGTAGAAGAACTCGGAACAATAAATCTTTTCATAAAAAAAAGCAACGGTGGACGTCCGAAATTCGACGGTTGCTTCGTTTTGGAAAACTGATAAAGATGCTTCGGGGTTGAAAGGGGATCGTGACGAAGATATGGAAAATCGGACACTTCTCGTTTGGGAGACTGACGAGCTCAATAGGATAGAAAAATTGCCGGAGGCGGATTGTTTCGATGAACAATGATCGTTGATAACGATAATTACTAATTTGGAAGGAATCCGAAAACTGAGTGAAACGGGAAATTCCACGCTTTAATAATAACAGTAACAATGACAAATACTGCTAAACAACAATAACAATCACAAATATTAAAAAATTAATAAACTACGTAAGGTTGCGGAACGAAAATACGGAATAATGAGAAATTGAGAGCTTCCGGTTTGAAGAGTGAAAAAAACAAAGTGAAGGACACGAAACAAAGTCAAAGGACATTTATTTCTGCGAATATTGTTGAAAAGTAAAATACATCGCATCGGGGCTTTCCACAAAATCCTGGTGTTCCGAATATTATACAATATTTCTCATCGAAATAATAAAAAAAAGAATTTATAATTCGATAAAGACCAAAATTAATGAAAACGTGACGTTGTCAAGTGGCGGAAAGTCGAAGAAAAAAAACCACCGAGATCGAAATAAGCATAATTGTCAAACAAATTTAAAAGACGAAAAAATGATCGAACAAGGGAGGAAGAAATAAAAGGCCGAGAAAGGGGGGAGGAAAAATGGGAGTACCATTGTTGTCGTATATCGAGACAACGTTGAACAACGGTAATAATCATCTCGAGAGAATCCTGCACATGAATGCGAGTGTTGCAAACACGGCGTTGCCCCTCGATACGCCGACAACACCAAGCAACAACAACAACAGCAACATTACGAGCAACGGCCGTTCGCACGTTCCGAGGAATTCGAGTTCGTCGAATTTGGAAAATATCCAAGCCGGCCATCATCCCGTTCGATACGGCTCGTCCACCATGATCGGAATAATCGATGACGTACGTCTTCTTCCGCCACCGATTACCACCTCGGTCGGATGGACCCAGCAACCCCCGCCGAAGAAAAAATGGATCCGCCATTATCTCCTCGGTGAGCCATTGCGTTTTTTTTCTGCCCGCCTCGTCTATAACAATATATCTCGATCATGTAGAAATATAAGGCTGATTATTAAAAGACTACTTGCATTTTTTTGTCCTTTTCACTCTTCGTAATTAAATAATAAGATTTTTATATCATTGGGTCAACGTTGATTGCGCAGGAATTTAGACGCGATAAAAAAAAGGATACTTTTATTGAAACGTCTAAACACTGATTTTCTGTTAAAAAATAGTTCACTCCTGTATATGTCCATTGAAAAAAAAATCGGTGTATATCCATGTATATCGCAAGATTTTTGTACATATTGGAATGTCATATATATCGAATGAAGTTGCAGGTCGTCAAGCGACTTTTAAATACAATTTATTTGATTTTAAAAAGTTTCAAAAGTATTGTTACACATTCGTCGAAAAATCTGCAACAATATTTCGAAAAATTTATTTTCTCGTCATCGAAAAATGTACAGACACTTTGCATCTATTTATTTAACATTTGTTTACATAATAAAGTGTGAGTTATCACATTCTAAGGTTGAAAGTTTCTTTATTAAAATTCTAAAGTTAATCGCTAAATAAATTTAAAAAAAATGTATTAAATAAATCGCTTATTAAATAAATTGTATTTAACATTCGCCTGACGACTTGCAATTTCATTTAATATATTACACTTTAATACGTACAAAAATCTTGAATATAAAATTAATTAAATTAATATTCAACATTTAAATTTGAACAAAAATGCAAAATTAATCGAATACATTAATTATTTAATTATTCCGAAATGGTATTATATTGTTCCATTATGAAATTACATACATATTCGCTCGAAAATGTATTCACATTTTTGGGCGAGTAACAATTTAAAATAACTTCGAAATAATGAAATAATTAATCTATTTATTCAAATAATTAAACGGAATGGGAATAAAATACAACGTTTTGTTCAAGTTCCGTTTTAATTTTCCATTTTTACAACTATACCTACACAAATACATTTTTCGTAAATAAATACACTACCGACGATGATGACAATAATGACGGTGATAAGAATAATTGAAGACCTAAAGTGGATTAAGGAAGGGCGTGTAAGGACCCTGTACGGATGAAAGAGCCAACAAATAATACCAAGAATTTTAGTAATTTTAACGATCTTCAAAATCATAAAAATACAAATGTCAGAAATGTCAGTAATCTGTCGAACATATTTTACGACAAGAGGTGGCGCTTCCGAAATACATAGATACACGATACATCTTCGGAGACGTCCGAGGAAATGATCCGCAGCAATTGGGGACGTACATGTAACACCAAAAAAAAAGCGCTGTACTCGCTCGGGTCTTTGACGCAAGTGCTAATTGGCAATTTGGCGCGTCCGAGTTAGGTACACCTGAACTGAGGCAGAGTAAGAGAGATAGAGAAAAAAGAGAGAAAGAGAGAGTCTGGCGGTCTGGTAAGTGAACCAATATGTATGCACGTTTGATCTCGCAGTGTCAGCTGCGGTGCAAAGCCATATATATATATATATATATATATATATATATATATATATATATATATATATATATGCGTGTTAGTACTTCTTGTTAGATTGTTCGTGTTGTTCGACTTTTGGCATACGTTCCCTTAATTCACGATCATTTAAATTCACCACTTGGTCGAGTTGAAGCAAACTAAGATCTCTCTTTCTCCTTTTCTCTCACACGCTCACGGCAGGCACTGACCACGCCTAACGCGCGCACGCACACACATATGCCAAATGTTACGTACTTTGCACCGTTGAATAAAAAGAAAAAAAGAAAATAAAATAAAATTCTGTCGCGCTCCCGACCATCTTCGTGCCGCGCAGCTTTTTCGATTTTTTTTTTTTGAAGTCTGACAAAACCCGGCACTTTTGAATCTCTCGTGCTTTCTTGAGTACCACGGGAGAGCCCATGATGTTGAAGTTTGCATCGTTGGAACGCAACGAAAGTTAATTTTTCTTCCAACTGACATTTTTTTCGCCGCTTTAGGGTACGGAAATCAGCCAATCGGTTTTTCTTATCCCCATTAGTGATCCACGAACGTAGTCTGTTGAAAAAATTGTAGATCATGACAAAAATGAAGAAATTGAAAAATCGAAAAGAACTTTCGTTGCATTCCAACGATGCAAAGTTCAACGCCATGGAGGCGCTCCGCTCCCTCCGACGCCCAGTCCAACGGCGAATGACCTTGAAACGCTTGACCTTCGAAATTGCACAAACTTGTACGTGACAATTTCTATCGTGTGGCCTTTTTCTTCATGGTGTTCGCATCGTTGGAATGCAACGATTAATCTTGATTTCTTTTATTTTGATTATTATTGAAAATCGTTTTTCGCAACGTGAGGTTATAAATTTTCAATAACGATTCTCAAAAATGTTTCCGGGATTTCCAGTCTAAATGTGCCAAAAGAATACGGCGATATGAAAAAAATATATCTTCGTTGCATCCCAACGATGCAAACTTCAATGCCATTTCTCTTTTCAAGAGCTTCTCCTTTTTTTTAAATGGCATTGAAGTTTTCATCGTTGGAATGCCACGAAACGTGTTTAAATTTTTCACTTTCATTATTATCCAAAATCATAATTTGCCAATTTGTCGTACATCGCTCAATAAGAATTCTAAACGATGTCTGCGTGATTTTCGTAGCTCAAATCGTCAAAAACATTGGAAAAATAAAAACAAAAGTTCCGGCGCATCCCAACTCAAACTTCATTTTTTTTTCGTCATTTCCACAATTGTGCATTTTCTCTTTGGGTTTGCTTCCAATTGACATTTTTTTCGGAAGTTCGGTCCAGGAAACCGCTGTAAAAATTGTTTCTCTCTATCCATTCCTTTCTCCGCTGACATTCGCCGTTACAAGATGACGATTCAGTCATCGGAGAATTTTTGTCACGGGACAATATTTCGGAAACATTGAGACGATCGCGATATAAATCGGCACGCGTTTTACACGTGTCGCGAACGATCGTAGCGCACAAGCGCTTCACGTGTACACGCCCGTGCGTTCGCCAAAGCCATCCTCGTTTCTCCCTTCGATCCTGATCTAATTTTAACGCCATTCCGCCTGACGACCAACCAATCTAATTCCGAAGGTGTTCACGCAAGATTATTCGGGCGTGCGCGCCGTAGTGAGAGGAAGAAAAACAGCGCACGACCGTGTGTGCGTGCGTGCGCGCGCGCGCGTTTGTGTGTGTGTGTGTGTGTGTGTGTGTGTGTGTGTGAATCCACACGTGAAATGGTCGCGACGCGTCTCGTCCTTTCGGACAGACGACTCCAAGGACACGTAACTCCACGTTACTATTATACAGTAAATCCCATCCGCCTCCTTCCACCGTTCGCCCGACCTCTATATCGAGACGATCCAAACTTGTCGACCAAATTTAACGCTTCCTTGCCACTGTGGGGTTCGAAACATCCCGCCCACGTTTTTCTCATGTGAAAATGTATCGATGTGTATTCTACAAAAGTGCGGCAGGTGAGGGTTAATTTTGATTTTTGGCTAAATAACCTACATGCTCTTTTGAAATTAACTGCTTGGATGATCCAACAAAATTTCCAAGTAAAAATATTCAATAGTTTGTTTTTGGTAATAATTTTTGTCGCTGGGATGTGAATCAACCCCAGTGTGGCAAGTACGTGAATCTACGGAAGTGTGACACGTAAGGGTTCAAAATGGGCCTTATTTGGAATTTCAACTCGGCCCTCATGTCAAGATCATGGCAGCGAAAGTCTACACAGTTGACTGTGAATGATGTAGAGCGTACAGCCTAGACAAATTTCAAAATTGACGCAAAATCACTTCTTAATAAATAAAAAAATTCTTGAAATAATTCGTCGATTTATTGAAAATTTTGAAACTTTTAAAACTTCCATAGCCGATTTATTTTGACGGTGTTGAAATTTTCAGCGTTTTGATCATTCGGAGTTTTGAGCGTTCTGACCATCCAAAGTTCGGAATTTCAACCCGGCCCCATATTGAATTTTGAAACATTAAATTTCGAAACATTAAAATTCGGAATTTTAAACCGTCGGGGCATTCAAAGCTCGGAATTTCAACCCGGCCCCTTAAAAAAGTATATATCGCTCGAGAAAGCATATCTCAAAATTCGATTTCAATCACGTCACTGAGAATCGACTGTAATTATCGTTTATTCATTCTACTGCACTCTGACACGATATCATCGCACACGTACATTTGCACAGCGTGCAGGTTATGTTTCAACACGCCCACTTTTCTTTCGTGACTTTTCACACATCTTTTGTTTCGATCGTGGCAAGAATTCTCAAATTGAATCCCAATGAGGATCCCCTGTGTGCGGTGTCCCTAAAATGCCCTGTAGTGATGTGGGTGCATCTTCGGATTCCCCTACAAATGTGTGCACGGGATCACGAGAGGATATTTTTTTAAAGATCCAACAAAGACCGGTCGCGAAAATCGAAAAAAAAATCTCAAACGACGTCTCGGGAAATCTCAGCGGTCTCGGGACACCGCAAATAAAATTCTGCACGCGTACATTCTGACGATGTTGATGTTTGCAGCGTTTAAATGCAACGATTTAAAAAAAAATTGATTTCCCCATTTTTTTCATCACCCAAAATCTTACCAAGCAAATTTGGGCTTCAGGTTCCTTACAAGGATCGTGGAAAAACATTCGAGTGTTTATCGTAGCCCAAATTTGCCAAAAAAAAAAGATCAGACTACTGGACTTTCGTTGCATTCCAACGATGCAAACTTCAATGTCATTAGAGTTGGTCATTTTTTTGTAATACTGACAAGCAGTATGCAGCCGGATTTCACCGCAAAGATTACGATTCCGATTAATCAACGAATCCTGCGCAGGCCAACAATATACGAGGTTGAAGTTTTTCGAAATGCAACGAAAATCAATTCTTTTTGATTGTTTACATTTCTTGGCCGATCGAGCCTGTACAAATCTCTCGAACGTTTTTACGATTTTTTATAAAAATGCACGACCTTAATTTTCCAACGAAAAGAAAGGCTTTGAGTACTCATGAAAATAAAGAAATGTGAAATTAACAAACAAATCGTTGCACTCCACGGATGCAAACGTCAACGTCATGACAATCTAACTTTTTTCCCTTTGGATCTTGTCTTTATCTTCTTGTTTTCCTCGATCGAAAAACTCGTACAGACGCGACTCGCGAATACGAAGATAATAAAAATAAATATATTCACGAGTCTCGAAGCGCGCGCGGGTCTAAAGCCGTTCGTTTTTATTTTTATGAAAACTTTTTTGAGCGACCGAATAGAGTTCCGTTTTGCAACTATCGCCAATTGTCGAGGAGAAGGAGAAAGGAAAACAAAATCAAAATACCAACGAAAAAAAAGCAAAGCGAAGCCAAGATACGTATAGGCGCATGAATGTGACGTCCAGTAGCGTTACGCTTCGCTTCGTAAGATCCTTCGCGACATGCTGTCGGTCAAAAGTGACGGCGCGCGAAGTGTTCGGAGATGACAGTCGCGTGTACGCGCGGGCGAGCACTTTGCGACGCTGTTAAATTTGCACGACGGCAAAACAACACACACCAGCGTGGCCTCACCCTTCTTTATTCTTTCTCTCCGTTTTTTGGTCTCTCACGCCTTTTTGCATGGGTGCGTGTGTGTATATGTGGGGGGGTATTACGTCGATACGAATTCTTTTCGCTTCGATGCCCCGTGCGAGAAATTTGAATCTGCGAATAACCCCCCCCCCCCCTCTCTCTCTCTCTCTCTGCACTCGCCGATCCCCCGAGCTTGCTTCCCATGTGGCCCTCTTTTTATTTTCATTTTTTTAAACCGCCACTAGCCCCGAGGAAACGTCTCTCCCGTAATTTTAGAATTTCTTTTTTCTTCTTCTGCACTCCGACGTTTCGACATTTCTTTCGAGCTATTTTCAAACTTGGACGTCGGTTACAACATCGCAAAATCTGTACTTTGAAACAATATATATATATATATATATATATATATATATATATATATATATATATATATATATATATATATATATATAGAAGGACGTACGAAGAAAATTTTTTTATTCTGAAATTCAAAATGGCGGCTCTAAGATGGCCAACATGCTTATTCAAAATGGAAGCATGACTTTTTTCACCAAAAAAATTGTCAGGCCAAAACTAACAACTTTTGTAGGATTTTTTTTGATAAAATCCATCATTTTTAGGTTAGAAAACCATTTTTTTTACTATTTCAGCGCTATCCATATATATATATATATATATATATATATATATATATATATATATATATATATATATATATATATAAAATCCCCAAAGTTAGCGGTGCACTGGAAAAAAATTTGAGGAGCATCCTCAAAACTGCCAGACGTGCTGATAGCCAACATTACATAAATGGATGACGGGTTAAATATATGCAAATTTGTCAACTCCTCTGTCACTCTCTTTCGCTCTTTAGATGAGTATCCAGAGGAGTTGACAAATTTTCAACGCGACGTCTATCCATTATGCTCTTTGAATTCTTAGCAACGCGCGATGTTGAGCCATTACATGCTTTTTAGTCGTTTCGAATTCTTATTATTGTCTCGTTACGATTCTCCGCTACGAGTCTCCGAGTGTCGGATTTTGCATGTGGCACGGGACAGGAGCAGAGTGGCGGAGATGAAATTCCCACTTTTGACGATCCGTTTTCGCGTTGCTACTTGGATATTAATGGGGATTCCCACGCAGGAAAGAAAAGAGTCAAAAAGCAGTCTGTACGCGAAATCAACATGCGCCGATAAATTTCGAGATTATTCTACGAGACGAATTCAAAATATGTATGAAGGGTGAATCGAAGAACATGTCGGAGATGATAATTCACTCAGCCAATTTAACATTTTATTTTGTGTCATTTTTTTTAATTCCCCATTTTTGTCTTTCGTTTTGTCAATTTTTTTCGCACTACAGGCAAGATGTGTACGGGATAAATTTTGAGATTATTTAGGAGACGAATGTAAAATATCCGAGGTGAATCGTAAAACTTGTCACGGAAAATAATTCACTCAGCCAATTTTGCAATTTTATTTTATGCCATTTTTGTGTTTTGCGTTTTTTTTTTCATTTGATGTTTTTTTTCACTAGAGGACAAAGTTTTGTAAATGATTAAATATTTGAGATAGCTATTTCGATGTGGGCGAAAGGTAGTGAATTTCGAGCGTTCTCGCTCGAGTGCTGTCCGCGAAGGTAAGACGTGGTCATAGATAGTAATCGTTGGCGATATGTTGGCTTTTTTTTCTTTTCTTAATTTATTTTTTTTTTCTTTGGAGGCCGAAATTGACGATGAGGTCGCTATTTTTAGGTCAGGGCTCCTCTCGGCTTCGTTCGCAAATTCTCGCTCCTTACGTTCGCCTCCTCCCACCCTCCATCGCCATGTCGAACGTCTCACAAAAACGTTTCTTCTTTTCGTTTTCCTTTATACCCGCAATGCTCTGCGGAGGGGGGGGGGTCTATATAGTATTTCGCAATTCTTTCTTTGCCCCTCATCCATAATTAGCCCGCGTCTCTCTTCTCTCTCTCTCTCTCTCTCTCTCTCTCTCTCTCTCTCTCTCTCTCTCTCTCTCTTTTATTTTTATTTTTTATTTCTCTCATTTTTATCTTTATTTTTTTTATTCTTATTTATTTATCTTTTCTCAGAGCATTGCCGGTTAGGAGTAGTTCCTACGGGCCGGAACTCGAATTTTCTATTAACTTTTTTCATATGGTAAAATAATATTGTTATTAGCGGGTTGTCTCACGAATTTTCGTATTTGTTACCAGCGATCATAACATAATTAAGTTTTCGTAATTATTATGAACACGATCACGAATAATATTGTTACTATCATCATTATAATTATTGCAATTAGTATCTCTATTACTGTTATTTTTTATTTTTAATGTATTTATTATTGTTTTTTTTCTCGCTTTTACCGTTTTTATATTACTTTTGTAATCTTGTTGCCTCAAGGTATTACCAAGGCATAATAAACTAATCAATCAATCAATCAATCAAGCTCTCTCTCTCTCTCTCCTCTTTCTAGGATATGAGAATGTTTCAATTCAAGCGTTCTATTTAGATAATTGAAGATACGAAAAAAACGTATTCGCTTGGTGGAAACTGTAACGATAATTGATCATTGGAATTGACAGTGCCGAATTTTTCGTTAAGGGGTAGGTGATGTATGAAGCGTAAAAAAATAATTTTCTGGATTCTTTTAAAGAAACTATAAAGCCAATTGGAAAATCCTTTTAGCCGTTTGTTTATTGAATATTGAGGTCAACAAAAATATTTTCTTTAATTTGGAAAAACAAAATAGCGATGTACAGCACTTCGGACCAAGAGCATTTTTTTTAAGGTACCAATTAACACGCAATAGAAGTGATGAATGTCAGTATCTGGAAGGGAATACATTTTTTTTCATGATCAACATGAGTTTTGTCACAGAGGTACACAATTTTTTTTTTTGTTATCGATTTTTGCAAATTTGACATTAGATTTAAACAAAAAATTGAATTTTCATCGAAAAAGTCGATCGTAATTCGTTTATAAAAACCGTAGTTGTTGAAATCGTGTGTACTTCGGTGGACAAGCTATCTGAGAAGCGGCAGTTAAAATTTCAAGTCGATCTGATAAAAATTGTTTGAGATGTGCTGCGTGCCAATTTAAAAAACAAGATTTCGAGAAAAACGCGATTAAAGTTGCTTGAATTTTGCTTCTTCTCGCGTTACATATTCAGTTTTACTTCCCGCTTTGTCCGTATACACTTTACCGCTCATTTAAAAAATCGTAACACCAAGAAAAATCAACAGGAAACTATTTACAAACAGTGACGCATGCTCGCAATGAGGCGCCGAATTTGTATGACTTTGAAGTTCACTTCTTGGGAATGCAACGAAAATTACTTTTTTTCAATGTCGCAAATTTCCTTTGGCAGAATTGAGCTACGAAAATCACGCAAACATTTTTTAAGATTCTTAATTAGCGATTAAAAAGAAATTTGCAAAGTATGATTTTTAATAATAATGAGAAGAAATTTGAAAGAATTTTCGTTGCATTTTAACGATGCCACCTTCAACCCCATACATTTATCATTTCGGAGCTAGTCGAGGTGTTTCGAAATTCAGCTTTTAAAAGTGTTAAAAAAGAATTATCGAGAAATGTTAATAAATGTTATTCTTGAGATGTTTTTACGTTATTAAAAGCAATAATTTTTTTTTAAGTCAACAAATGTCCCTTAAGGTATTCCTTTCTCGAACCCGAATATTTAATAATTAACTGATTTTCGTCTATAATCAAGTAAAATTACAAATTGCAACAATATTTTTATACCAATTTAACCAATTTATAACCAATTTAACATTGGAGCCAATAACCAATTTATAACCAATTTAACATTGGAGATGAGAACGATAACGTTATCGACGAAAAAACACCCCTATTTTCGAGGGTCCGTTTCACCCCTTAAAACAGTTTTACCGCCGATAAAAAAAAATAGGTATCGCTTACTTTTTGGTGCTTTATAACATATCCAAATTTCAACAAAATCGAAGGATGTCACCTAAGGGATGTTCCTTATCAGACAATTTTCAACAGATTCACTTGAAATGTTGAATATATCTTGAAAAATACATTGTCTATGGAAGTACGCAGGATTTTTTTTATATTGCATAGTTCATTTGTTATTAACAATTATGTGACGAAATTTTTCACTTTCCAAAAATTTGCCTGAAATATCGTCAGATAATTGTTAATGAAAAATGAACTATGCAATATAAAAAAAATCCTACGTACTTCCATAGACAATACGAGATTATCAAAATACCAAAAATACGATATGTATTTTTTTTATCGGTGGAAAAACGGTTTTAAGCGGTGAAACGAACCCTCGAAAATAGGAGTGTTTGTCGTTTTTCGTCGATAACGTTATCGCTCTCATCTCCAATGTATGGTGCACAAAAAAAACATTGTTGCAATTTGAAATTTTTTAATATCTCGTACCGTTAAAACGTTATCGACGAAAAACGAAAAACATCCCCATTTTTTAGGGTGCGTTTCAGCCCTTAAAACCGTTTCTCCGCCGATAAATAAAAATACGTATCGCTTACTTTTCAGTGTTTTATAACATATCCAAATTTCAACAAAATCGAAGAGTGTCACCTGAGGGATGTTCCTTGGGAGTGCATAGCCGCCATTTTGAAATTAATCGCTTCAAAAAAATTATTGTGTAGTCACTGATATGTATGATAAACACCCTTTTTGTGATCTCGATTTATTTTGTAGTTTTTCTGAAAAAAAAATCCCCAAAAAGCCTATTATTTCGGCCTCTGGAGTGGCCTAAGGCCTTAAAGAATATATTATTGATAAAACTTTGAAAAATGTGATAGCAGAATTTTCGTAGCCTTCACATTTTTAGAGAAAACGTGAAAATGTCGAAATCTACCACACTTGGGCGAAATTTTTTGTTCCAGCTTATCGTTGGGTATAATAATTGATTGAGACTTATTTTTATTATGCGCCACTGTAATTCACCAATGATTCAGAAGAGCCCTGCTTATGCTCCCACACAATACGACCCGCCGCAAAAGGAATACCTTAAAGTTAAACTTTAAGGATTCGCACGCTACTGGCAAAGGCAAAAAAAGCGATGGGGGAGGGGGGGATTACGCGACCACATTGTATTTTTGTCAGTCTCAAGTCTACCAGAGATTTTTTTATCAAAATCCGATAAACTGAAAATCTTCCTCGAGTTGAGCTTTGATTAAATTTACATTTTTCAGGGAAACAAGCATACAAATATACCTCGAAAAAAAAAAACGATTTAATGTATGTAAAACTCCACCACGAAATTCCATCCCGGCGACGGATTTGGAAAAAAGAACGTAAACTTTCCATACGTTCGAAAAAAAGGAGAGAAAAAAACACGCGGCAAAATCTCCCTGACCAATCCACTCTTTTTTCTCCTATCGTATATTCGTTTTAGCTCGATAGACGAACTGCCCCACGACAACATTCTTTTTTTAAACCTCTCTCTCTCTCGTCCGCGTAAGTTTCTTTCGGGCGATTTCCGAGAAATATTCTCTCAAATTTCAGCGATACTACTCGGCTTCGCGCGGCCTTGAAGACACGTCTCTCTAACTGTAATATCTCTCGCTCTTTTTTCCCCCAATCTCTTTTCTTTCCTCATTTTTTCTCTCTATTTTTCACATTTATTCTTCCCCTACCGTTGGCACCCGATGGCTTCGAAGGCGCATAGGTACGTGTAACGCGGACACGTGCGAACGGTGTGTGCGTGTACCGTGGAGGAATTAAAGGCTCGTCGGGTCCGCGATCCTTTTGGCAACGTCCGAAAACTCGTTTGACCATTGGCCGAATTCGCAGTCTCGCCGCAACCCCCTCCCCCTCCCTGCCGCTGCTTCGGGCGCTCTCGTCGACTAACCTTCTCCACACGCGGGCCACTTTGCCCTGTACACGGAGCGCTCCACGACTCTCCTTACGCCACTCTCGCGCATGAATCGCGTAACGCGCACCGGCCACTGCGCCCCTAGTCACGTGGCCGTCCGCTCGAGCCCTTCCCCCACTCCTTGGCCGACACGCCGCGCCGCCGTCCGCCCGAGCACTTCCCCCACTCCTTGGCGGACACGCCGCCGCCACCGCAGCCGACACGCTGCAGCGCCACTCGCCCCCCACTCTCGTCGCCTCGACGGCCCGGCGCGATCTCCCGCTGCTTTCTCCCGCACCGGGCCACGTGTTGTCCTCGCACTAAAGGTCGTGTATCCCTTGTTCCGAATCGCCGCCCGATCGATCGAATCCCTCGCGAATTCCAACCTCCGTTCGAGCTACTCGGCTTTCGTAATTTCATTATTGCCGAGACGTTATTTCCAACGGGTAACCTCGTTTCTTCAACCCTTCTCGTTTACGCTCCTCATTGCGAATGCTTCCCTCGCAATTGGCAAGGCACGATGAAAAATTCGGGTACGAGCGAGAAACGAGGAATCGGCTCGCGACGCGCAACAGCGAGGTATAACTACTCGTTCGACCGTTCGGTGGGTGTGCGTGTGTCACCGACCTCCGGGCTCTCCCGGTAATCGCTCACGAGGCACCCAACGAGCGGTTCTCAGCTTCGAACGATACAATCATGAGTCTCGTTTCGAAAGGGGATTTCAAGCGTCATTCGCGTTAACGGAGACTTTGTCCTTGGAGTGCCATATTTCAGGTGTTTACATTTTATTTTTTTTAAAGGAAACGAGTAAAGCTTTTCGAGTGCGGGTTTTTTCTTGCTTTTATTCATGATATACAGAACGTTAAAAAAAAAAATTTGAAAAAAAAAACCAGAATGGCGGCCGTTGCAGCTCCGCGGAAACAGGTCCTCAAATCGCGGGAGGTAAACGGCTGACATCACTGCCCCCTCTTTGTTGATCTGAAACACAAATTCAAAGCATGTTATCAATCTGTGACCCTTTGGTCATGGAATGACGGATGGGTTTTTCGTTTAGTACAAACTTCGGAAAATGGCGGCAATTAAAAAAAAAATCGAATTTTCGCGTTTTTTTCGCATAAAAAGATAAATAATAAATGCAAAAATGTCTCTATCGAAAAAACGATCCGTCATTCCGTGAAGACATATTTTCTGAGTATGCTCTCCAAATTTTAGGTCGATATGTTAGCTACAGCGGTCAGGAGAATGTCAGCCATTTTTAAAAACGTGTTTTCGAGAAAAACGCGTTTAAAGTTTTGTAATGTGTTTACACAAATGTGTTTATAATTACCGCTAATCGGCAATGCCTGGTCCATAGAGGCATCCCTCCTCTTCTTCTAGCTGCTCATGTTGAGCCGCCAACATCTCCCGCCGATTTCAAGGACAAAGTCTCCCTCAATGAATGCGACGAAAATATATTTCTCTCCGTATGCCCGTATTTTTTTGAGGGCAAGACCTACCTAGGGCACAAAAAATTGCCACCTTTCGATTTTTTTCTGGGGAACGGTTGGTGAATAGCATTTTTTTTAAACGGAAAGGTACATATATTGAGAGCAAAAAAATCAGCAAAAAATACAGAAAAACAACAAAAAAATGGCCGCCGACGGGTGAATTTTTTTTCGCTACGTTTGGCGGTAGACGCTCTCCAGCTTAAACGGTCCATCCGAAATCTAAAAACCAAACGGGCTATTCAAGTTAACAATAAATACGAGTCGTTGACGATCGTCGATTTTTCAAATTATTTTTTTTAACAACGTGACAACGAATTGAAACTCGAGCATACGAAATTTATGAAAAAAAGTCGTCAGTTTTACGTAACTATTGGAAAATGAAGATCGATTTTGAAAAAGTTAGATCGTCAACGATCTTCAAATGTTTCTCGTCGTATCTCCTGCAAATTTGGAAATAATCCATCCAGTGGTTCTCGAGATATCATGTGCACCGACTTTGAAAACAATGTTTCGAGAAAAACGCGTTTAAAGTTTGAAGTATGATGCTGCTACCGCCCGGCTGACTGTTAGAAGCTGTAGCTTATTCAATTTTAAGAATATTATCGAATAAAATCAGGATTATCATACAAAAATATTTTTGGAAAATGCAATTTTTTGAGCCACCCAGGTAGCTCGTCAAATCTTGAAGTTGGCATCGAAATTTTCGTCGCTCGAACTTTTCTTCGCAAATTTCGGCTACGAAAATGACTCAAACGTTTTTTTAGGATCCTCATGCGGAATCTACAGCGAAAATTTGCATTTGGATGATGAAGAAAATGGAGAAATAAAACAATTAAAAAAAAAAATTTCGTGGCGTTCCGACGATCAAAATTTCAATAACGTATTTTTCTTCGCACATTCAGCCTACGAAAGACACTGAAACATTTCTGAGATACCTCATTGAAAATTTGTAACCAAAAGCTGCAGAAAAAGATTTTGGATAATAATAATAATAAAGACACGAAAAAGTCGAGAAGAATTTTCGTTGCATTTCAACGATGCAATTATGAACATCATGCAGCAAAACACGTGATTCCCTATACGAATGATGATAAGAAAAAAACAATGCGTTTATTCTGAATGTTGTTAAGTCTCGACCGCGATTTAAGTAGACTAAACTTCGAGAACTCGGAATGCTCGCGTGTAGTGGGGGGGGGCAATGAAACTACAGAATCGACCTACAGGTGCTCGCAGAATCGTCGCGGTAACACGTACGCAAATTCGCAATATTGAAATTCTCAACGATGCCCTCTTCATCCTTGGCCCTGACATTGCAAATTTTCCAAATTCCATATCGTAACTGTTCACTCGAAATTCGAAAATCTTTCATTTCATTTTTCGAAGCATAGTGAGCGAAATAATATCAGAATACCGAGATTGTTTGAAATATTACTAGTTGCGGGGCGGGGGGGGGGGGGGGGGATAAGTAACGAGCGCAATGGAATTATCTTCTTTTTTCTCACTAGCGAGTCATTCAGCCGTTCGTTCCACCCTACTCGTGTATGTGTCACGAGCTAAATACTCCTTGCCCGTTTTAAAGGCCCGTCGCCATTTTGTTTTTGTTTTACCGGATTCTTGCGCAGCATCTTTTTTTTTCTCTCGGTTTTCTACTTCATTCGGATACTCATCGTGTTTTCCCTCGCACACCGGATTCTCCCCTCCCTCCCTGCACCTCATCCTCGTGCACTCTTGCTCGTTTTTGCATTTCTGCGCTCGCTTCATTTCCCTCGGACAGAGAAAAACAAAAGATACACGGCGGGAGAAAGCGAGACGAGGAGACGCAGAAAGGAACAAAGCGACTGAGAGAGTCAGTGAGAGAGAGAGAGAGAGAGAGAGAGAGAGAGAGAGAGAGAGAGAGAGAGAGAGAGAGAGAGAGAAGAGAGAGAGAGACTCTTTGAGACGAGAATAGATTTGGAAAGATTGGCGGGTTCGTCCGAGCAATGTACATTCGAGGGATTGCCAAGACTCGGTACATGAATGAGTTAGCTCGGACGGGTGGCGTGCTCGTACGCGTGCTCCTCTCCCTAATTTATAGCTCACTGAGAAAGCAAGAAACCTGACTGTCCTCGCTGCTACCGAACATCGTTCAGCCCCCAGATACGCTATACAGGCTGTGCCAGAACTGAATGCGTTCCCTTAAATGGGGGCGTTGGGGATGAAATTCTGAGTCGATTGATACAAGCATATGTTGGTCTCAGATCAACCCTTGAATCATTATTAATGTTTGAAGGCGGGCCAATTAAGGTGCGCTCGATGAGCCGGCGTTCGTCGGTGAGAGATACGCGCGGGCCTTGGTGCCTGCAGGCCCGCCAGGCACCACTACACGTATCCCTTCCTTACTCTCCCAGATAGATAGTCATGATGATCACGCCGGGCATACAATTGATTAAGCAAATTTTACAACATATTGACTACATGCTGTGATACAAAGCCGTGAACTCATTTAGTATCGTGAATGTACAAAACATTTTGATCTTAATATGTCATTTACAAACGCATCGTACGTTTGGAGCACGTCGAAATCGTATCGCTGTGCTCGAGTGTCCGCAATTAATATCTGCAAATTTTATGTCATATGGAAGTCACCCAATGACTTGTGTTGATGAATTCACTGGGTTAGCACTGGTAGTAGACATGCCATGTATGCAACATGACAGCGATATGTGTGTTTCTCAGTGATACATCCCATAACGGTGAAATGCTTGTTTCTAAGTGATACATTCGATGAGCACAATATGACGGCGATATGTATATTTGTCAGTGATACATCCCACGAGCACAATATGATGGTGATATGCATTCTCAGTGATACATCCTATGACGGTGATGTGCATGTTTCTAAGTGATACATTCGATGAGTGCAATATGACGGCGATATGTACATTTGTCGTTGATACATCCCACGAGAACAGTATGATGGCGACATGCATTTCTCAGTGATACATTCCGTCACGGCGATTTACATGTTTTCAGTGATACATGCGACGAGCGCAATATGACGGCGATATGCATATTTCTCAGTGATACATCCCATGAGCGCAATATGACGGCGGTGTGCGTGTTTCTCAGTGACACATCCTATGACGGTGATATGCATGTTTCTAAGTGATACTTTCGATGAGCGCAATATGACGGCGATATGTATATTTGTCAGTGATACATCCCACGAGCACAATATGATGGCGATATGCATGTTCCTCAGCGATACATTCCATGACGGCGATATGTATGTTTTCAGTGATACATGCGATGAGCGCAATATGACGGCGATATGCGTGTTTCTCAGTGATACATCCTATGACGGTGATATGCATGTTTCTAAGTGATACATTCGATGAGCGCAATATGACGGCGATATGTATATTTGTCAGTGATACATCCCACGAGCACAATATGACGGCGATATGCATGTTTTCAGTGATACATTCGATGAGCGCAATGTGACGGCGATATGTATATTTGTCAGTGATACATCCCACAAGCACAATATGATGGCGATATGCATATTTTTCAGCGATACATTCCATGACGGCGAGATGCAGGTTTTCAGTGATACATGCGATGAGCGCAATATGACGGCGATATGCGTGTTTCTCAGTGATACATCCTATGACGGTGATATGCATGTTTCTAAGTGATACATTCGATGAGCGCAATATGACGGCGATATGTATATTTGTCAGTGATACATCCCACGAGCACAATATGACGGCGATATGCATGTTTTCAGTGATACATTCGATGAGCGCAATGTGACGGCGATATGTATATTTGTCAGTGATACATCCCACAAGCACAATATGATGGCGATATGCATATTTTTCAGCGATACATTCCATGACGGCGAGATGCAGGTTTTCAGTGATACATGCGATGAGCGCAATATGACGGCGATATGCATATTTCTCAGTGATACATCCCATAAGCGCAATATGACGGCGATATGCATAAATATCAAGAATGATACGAATAGTCAAAGCAACAAAGAAAGTTTACACAAGTGTTAGAATGGCTAGGTAGGTGGCGCGCTCAGCTCTAGAATTAGAAGACGTAGGTTCAAACCGTAGGTAGGTAAAAACTTTAATTAGGCAGGATACGTTTTAATCCATTTATCATATAGGCAGAAACACAAATAAAACATGGAAATAAAAATACTACCAGATTTCGTTTAATCAACATTTTTGGATTTTTAAATTTTTCACGCCGTGACACCCATATGAGCTCCATTTGGGCACAACATAGTTACGTCACGCCATGCCGCCAATATGAGCTCCGTAGCAGCACTACCAATTTCTTCACCCCGTGACACTCATATGAGCCCCATATGCACCCTAACTTATTGTTAGACATTGGTGAGCCGATTTTGCTAGTCTGATGAATTCACTGCTTGCATTTTGGCGTAAGAACAACTTTGCCACATTCGGATGTCTTATTGTGAATCTTCATGTGATGACAATATGACTCCAAGGGGAGCACTCACAAGGGATACGCAGCTGCGAGACTTTCTATGCTGCAGAGAAGATATACATATGATGCCAATATGAGGTACATCTGTCTATCTGGGCTCTTATCCTGACTTTTTTTTGCACAAAGCGGACAACGAAAAATACAATTAAAATAAGCGAACCGTCTGGCTATTCTTTCTGGCTTGTCGGCGTGATCACGTGACCACGTCACCTCTTCGCGTTAATTCCTTTCGTCTGAAGCTGGAAACCCCCTTGGCACGACGTACGTGTATAAGGGATGCGGTTGGAATAGCATCCCGAAGAATCCCGAGTCACATTTTTCCACCGCAGCCCCGGTCTTTTTCTCTCTTATTTGCGTGGATCGTTCGCAAAGACGTTTTCTTCACTGGAAATTCCGAGCCGCTCGTGTAGTACCGCCGTTACCCATTCATCGCGAATTCGGATCTGAAGCAGCGGCGAGATGGAGGAGGGTCCATTCGGGGCCAATATGGCGTCCCGGTGAGAGCCAAACGAATTGGAACTCCGTCGAGAATTCCCCACGGTTCTGGAATTTCTAATGAAAATCGACGAGGAAGTGAAATGTTTTCTCTCGAAAGAACTTCGGTAGCTTGAATCGCGAATTTCTCTTGAATGATGTACGAAATTGATGGCTCTGCATGTGCTTGCGACCTAAAAAATGGGTCGATTGTCAATACGTTTTTTTGTTGGTCATTCTTTAGATAAGTGACTTTTCCGAAAAATGAGCCTTTTTTGTTGCTATTTTCTCATTTATTGGGTTTTAAATTATATTCAGTCAGGGGAAGCTGAAATTCAACGCCCCATAAAAAGTTATGGGGTTGTAAAGTTCGCGGAAATACGTGATAAAACAGGGCATTTTTGAACATTACGACACCTATATTGGGGTTGGAGGGTGGGGGGATTTATAAAAGAAGCCTTCCTGAATACAAACAAACCCAAAAAAATCCCACCCTCCTCCAGCGTGAGGGGGTTAGGTTCGTTTGTATTCTTGAAGGCTTCTTTTATAAAACCCCCCCCCCCACATTTGGGTTTAAATACAGGAGTTTTTGAAAAATTCGAAAATATTATTAACGATTTTTTGCTCGTACAAAATTTGTTAATGAAAAAATGTCAGCTTCCCCCAACTGAATATCATAATTTATAACCCAATAAATGAAAAAAAACAGCAAAAAAAATGTTTAGTGTCATTTTTCGGAAGTCACTTATCTAAAAAAATTAGCTTTTTTTCTGATGAGAATATTGGGATGACGATGTCAGCAACTTACACACAATTAATGGATAGTCTTGATGGTATTGAAGTTTGCATCGCTGAAATGCAACGAAAATATAGTTTTTTCGTATTCCCGTATTTTTTTTTTTTTTTTGCATATTTAGACTGTGAAAGTCAGCGCAACGGTTTTGAGAATCGTTATTCAAAATTTATATCCAAAATCTGCAAAAAAAAAGATTGTAGATAATAACAAAAGTCAAAGAAACGACAAAATCAAGAAGAATTATGGTTGAAACGATGCAAACTTCAACATCATTAGTCTTGCTAAGTTTGAGTTTTTGTTCACATTAAAAATATCGATCAACAATGACGTTATTATTATTTCAACAAAGTGCTGCAGTTGCTGCATGGCCAGTCGGTGGTGGTGGTTTGGGCAACGACGGTCGTATGCAATGACTAATTAAAAAATGTGGTTTTTTGTATAATAATAAAACTTTCGTGTGACCGGATACTTTTGTGAAATTTTGAAAATTACGAAAATGGCAAGCTGTAGAGGAAAAATTCAATTATCGACGACAGAACAACTTTAATCATTTGTTGCTAACAAATGGATGAATATATCGAGAAATTATCGGTACACCAATAAAACTTTCGTATGACCGGATACTGTTTAGCAATTTTGAAATTTACGAAAATGGCAAGCTGTAGAGCAAAAGTTCAATTTTCGACCAAAGGACAATTGTAATCATTTGTTGTTAACAAATGGATGAACATATCGAAAAATCATCGATACAATAATAAATCTTTCGTATGACCAGAAACAGTTTTGAAATTTTGAAAATTGGGAAAATAGCAAGAGCAAAAGTTCAATTTTCGAGCAAATAACGAAAGTGAATCGTACAAATAAATTTTGAGATACGATTTACATCGTTTCATGAAACATAGTTTCGAGAAAAACGCAAATCGATCTGATCCTTCATAAAAATCGACAACTCGCGGTCACTTCCGGGATTTTTGACCAAATCTTCGTCGCAGATT
Organism: Ophion ellenae; assembly: GCA_963210295.1. NCBI lineage: Eukaryota > Metazoa > Arthropoda > Insecta > Hymenoptera > Ichneumonidae > Ophion > Ophion ellenae. The sequence goes on along the minus strand of OY723391.1, from coordinate 28,618,534 downwards.
GAAGTTAAGGCCCTAGGTGATAAACGTCCGGAATAAAAATCGTATGCTTGCAATTTTAAGCTTATACGGACCCTTTGAACAAACACACCCTTGTGCAATATTCGGACCATACAAAAAAAAATGGAGCAGCGCTCTAATAATCGTGAAAAAGGACAAAGAGGCAAGCAACAGATTTATTAATGAAAATGCAATAGGATAAACTGCGCTCGAAGCTATTGTTTTTTTCTTATACTAATTACACATTCTCCATTCGTTTCGACGTCGAGTCGAAAATTGTCTCCTCGAAGCAGACGAAACTCGATAGACTCTAATATTAGTGCACACGCGAGGCCCACGGTCATTCAGGTTCACGCGCGTAGTACAGAATGAGAACGCTCCTCTATACACATCCGACTGAATTTCCCGACTGTGCTGTGTACACGAGAGAGCCCTTAGAGTCAGGCAGAATTGTGCTCGCTCGCAGTACGAATTTCTGCGTGCGCAAAAATAATTCTCGTGCGGCACTTGCCCGAGTAAAAATGAGCGTGCCTTTTATTCTTTTGCGAAAAATCATTTCGTTTTATCCCTCGAACAGCTTTTTCACAAAGCATGATGCCGTTCTATGGTGTTGACGTTTGCATCGTTGGAATGTAACGGAAAATCTTCTTGATTATTGTATTTCTTTATTTTCATTATTATCTAAAATCTTATTTTGCAGCTTTTGGTTGTAAATTTTTAATAAGCATTCTCAAAAATGCCTAATAGTGATGCGCGTAACCTAAATGTGCCACAAAAAATACGGCAATACGAATAAAATGTACTTTCGTTGCATTTCAACGATGCAGACTTTCTATGCCAACTTTTCATGAACTGAATCAATGTAATTCAATAGACGACAAAAGTATTTTGGTTACAGTAATTAGAACAATGAAAGGAAATGGCAAAAAAAAATTCGCAGTATCCCCATTATCGCAATTTTTAATTGAAAATCGATCCGCCTAGGCCCGAATAAATATGATCGACATGATGTGCCGAATAAAAGTATATGGATTTAAAAGAAACATGGAAATATCATGTTAAAAAAAAAACGTGAAACACTTTTTAAACAAGCTTTTATTTAAAAGGTACTGTACCAAAAAGTAAAAAATAATGTTCAGTAAAATTGAAAATGAAAACAGCATAACTACAAAAAAGTCCCCTCCTTGGTCACTCATCTTAGGTGCAAGTACCTAAAAGCTACATAAACGTAGAGATTTTATAAATATGAAATATAAATTTTAAAAGCCTAAAGCTTTTTTTTAATTTAAAAGTAGTATTCGTACTTATGTCGTTTGACGCCTTAAGCTTTTAAAATGTGTATTTCATATTTTAAAAATATCTACGTTTATCTACCTTTTAAGTACTTGCACCTATGATGAGTGGGCAAGTAAGGGACTTTTTTGTAGTTATACTGTTTTGATTTTCGATTTTACTGAACATTATTTTTTATTTATTAATGCAGTACCTTTTAAATGATAGCTTGTTTTTACAAAGTTTTTTCACGTTTATTTTGTTCTATACTTTTTAGTATTAGAATTTGTTTATTCATTTGCTATGCCACACCCCCATGCCATTCAGACATCAGCGTAATCAAAAACCTTGCCTTAAGTTCTAAAGGTTTCGCGAGAAACTTTATAATAGTGTAATTATAAATAGTGCTCAAGTCAACAAAGTTAATGAGCCCAAACGAGATCGTCCTACCATTTGCCATTAGGAAATTTCAGTTCCTACCTTCCACCACCATTATCAGACTCTCCTTATCACGTGCAATGAAAAGTGCTCATGACAACAAAACAAATGAGCACAAACTCGACCGTTCCCCCTTAATATGCTATTAAAGGGGAACCTTCTCCAGACAATAGGTTTTTCAATATTTTTTACAAAAAAAGATGAGAGCATTTGTTGCAATGAATCAAATTATATAATAATATTGACGTTCAAATGGATTATAAAAAAAAATTCATGAGTGAAAAAGAACAAAATGGCGGTGCTAGAGGTGCTCGAACTTGGCTCCTAGAGTTTGCCCCGTGGAACGCTCAGGTCCTTGTAGTTTGTTTGGGATTGTTTGGGTTGAAATTTCGTATAAAGTGTTTTAATAAATATTGTTTTTAACGATTTGTTTATTTAAAAGAAAGTGTTTTTTTTTCTTCTTGTCCTCAAATTTTCAATTCTTAATTTTTTTTTTGCTGAATTTAGGTTTATGCAAAGCGAAATGACTTATTGTCGAAAAATTGTTTCGTTGATTTTAGTTAATAACTCAAATCAACGAAACAATTTTTCAAATGCAAAGCGAAATGACTTATTGTCGAAAAATTGTTTCGTTGATTTTAGTTAATAACTAAAATCAACGAAACAATTTTTCGACAATAAGTCATTTCGCTTTGCATAAACCTAAATTTAGCAAAAAAAATTAAGAATTGAAAATTTGAGAACAAAAACAAAAAAACACTTTTTTAAAAATAAACAAACCGTTTAAAACAATTTATACGAAATTTTAGGTTTGTGCAAAGGCCAATGAGTTAAAGAATATTTGTACAAAATTTCAAGTTGACTGATTCATTACTTTTTGAGTTACATTCCACGGCACGGAAAAAAACACGTATCGAGAAAAACTCGATTGAAGTTTTCGTTCTTAAAAAGCAGAATTTAGAGTGATTTATAATTACCCAAGCTTAATCTGCGAGGCCAGGGCCATAAAGCAAGCCTTCTTCTAGGAAATCACTAATCTGGACTGCATTTTTATCTTTTTGTGTAAACTGTTTGTGTGACAACGAAAAACGACGGTTACACAGACCAAATTTTTCTTTACAATCGTCGAAAGTGATTCTATTATCCAAAAAGTAAACCAGCAAACTTGTTTGGCTAAGAAATTAAAAGGTAGAGGCCGAAAAGGGCGCGCGCTCGTTTACCTACTCTCGGTACTTTTGGAAGGCATCACTTCGGTGACTTCCTAGGGACCTTTAGGACTTTCTGTTGGGCTTCGAACTTTGGGAATATATTCTTCAGATACTAAATGAATTTTTGAAGCATAAAGAAAAATTTATATCTGGAGGTGGTTCCCCCCTTAAGGAGTTGCATTGCCCGACTCCCACCTCCATCAGACCAGCTCCATGGTACCATATTATTGCGTTGTCACCGAAGTTACACAGATATGCCAAATTTCAGCTCAATCGAATGTCAGCAAGTGCTCGAAAAATGGATTACAAACTTTGAACCGGAAAGACAGACATACGAACGAATCAAGTTAAGGCGAGAAATCCCTTTAGAATTTTCCGAAAATCGATTTTTTTACATATTTCGAAAGTATGGTACCCAAAGAATATACTGACCAAAGGAAAACTCGAAGTATTGAATATTTGCGGAGTTATCGCATATAGTCTAGAGCGCGGGGACAGCATGCGGTCAGGTAGCGAGTCACATGTTGAAACTTTAAACGCGATTATCTCGAAACTACTTTTTCAAAAACTGCTCGTGTTGTAGCTCAAAAAGTTATCGGACGGTTTGGATGAAATTTTGGGAGGTTACTCTCAGTAATATTATCGGAAGTATATACCTAACGTTTGAAAGGTGGCGTGTAAATAAATATTAGGTGCGCAACTAAGTTCTCGCTGTTTTTTTTTTTATGAAACTTCCACTTTATTGTGAAGAAATGGTTAGAAATGAATCATCCAAAATATTGCCCATCGCTAGCGACAACTTTTTCCCATATTTCTGGCAGAGCTCGAATACCGTCACGGTAGAAGTGTTCGTCTTTTGAGGCTATCCACGAATCAAGCCATTTTGAGATGTCTTCATATGATCGGAACTGCTGATTAGCCAGACCATGTGCCATTGAACGGAACAAGTAATAATCGGACGGCGCAATATCTGGGGAATATGGCGGGTGGGGTAGGACTTCCCATTTGAGCGTATCCAAGTAGGTTTTAACGGGTTTGGCAACGTGAGGCCGAGCATTGTCATGCTGTAAAATCACTTTTTCGTGCCTCTGCTCGTATTGTGGCCGCTTTTCGCGCAGTGCTCGGCTCAATCGCATGAATTGAGTTCGATACCGTTCCCCAGTGATGGTTTCGTTCGGTTTCAACAGCTCATAATAAATAACACCGCCCTGGTCCCACCAAATACACAGCAAAACCTTCGCAGCGTGTATATTCGGCCGAGCCGACGACGTAGAAGCATGACCGGGCAGTCCCCATGATTTTGTTCTCTTTGGGTTGCTGTAATGAATCCATTTTTCATCACCCGCAACGATGCGATGAAGGAAACCCTTCCTTTTTTGCCGCTGGAGCAGTTGTTCACGGGCGAAAAAACGACGCTCAACGTCTCTCGGCTTCAAATCATAAGGAACCCAAGTTCCTTGTTTTTGAATCATTCCCAACGCATGCAATCGCTTGGAAAAGGCTTGGCGGGTAACTCCTAATGCTGAAGCAAGCTCTTTTTGCGTTTGGCACGGATCCTCATCGAGCAATGCCTCCAATTCAGCGTCTTCGAAGGTTTTTGGCATTCCTTCACGTGAACGGTCGTCAACACCGAAATCACCGTGTTTGAAGCGACGGAACCAATCACGGCACGTTGTTTCACTTGGAGCAGCATCTCCGTAAACTTTTTGGAGTTCTCGATGCGCCTCAGCCGCCGTTTTCTTCGAATGAAAGAAGAAAAGCAACACTTCTCGCAAATGACGATTATTTGGCACAAAATCAGACATTTTCACACAACCAAAAGTATACGACGCAAAGACAAAATCACTAATGCGTCAAAGCGGCTTGTTTACCATATGTTTAAGCTTGGTTCATGACGTTTTGGGTATGTCACAACCGACCAGCACTTACTAGTGGAGCCATCTCTTGAAAAACAGCGGGTACTTGGTTGCGCACTTAATGATTTTTTGGGGGTCAAAGATGTTCAAAAAAACCCTTAATATGTCAGTAAACGAATGACACTTGTTAAATCTCTTTCAGATCAACAGAAAAACAGTGACAACTGCAGCACTTTCGATGTCACGGAAAACAGGCGTCCGAAGACCCTTAATAACGCCGCCATTTTGTTGGTCATCCCAATTTTTTTTTTTCAACTTGACAGTTATAATAAACTCATGTCCAAATTTGAAAATGATCAGATTATTTTATCCCCTCTAAAAAAAATTCCCGAAAAATGCCTATTTTTCACGCTCCTAAAGGGATTTCTTGCCTTAAATAAGTTTGTAAAAAGGCTCGAATGGAAAATAATCTTCGAGTAAAATTGACGTCGATCCTTTCCCTCTCCCTCTCTCTCTCTTTCATCGTCATGTTTTTCTTCTTTGTTTTATTCGCCGTGATCGATAACGTCCAAAAATTTGTTACAGAGGAGGATCCTCTCGAGGTGACCATGATGAACGGCAACCATTCGATCGGTTCCCGTGGTAGCCCCGTAATAACGAGCTCGAGGGGAACGCCACCGGGCTCCGGTACGATTGGCCCCGCCATTCATCCCCACGTTCATCACGTAAGCTCCCACCATCTCCAGCAGCAGCAGCAGCAACAACAAACGGCATCCCAGCAACAACTACAACAAGAACAACAACAGACCCAGCAACAAACGATCCATCATCATCATCAGTCGCATCATCATCATCCTCACAACAATCACAACAGCACAGCGCACAATCACTATATCGAGAATCACAACTCTAATCACAGCCAGGCCGCGGCCGGACCACTCATCGTTGATCTCGACTCGAGCCACGACAATAAAAAACATCGGAATGGGTACATTGATTTTTACGACTTTTTCTCATTCTTCACATTTGTATCGTTGCTCTTGTTATTATTGGTATTATTATTTGCCGTGGAAAATATTCACCCAACCCGGTGGCTCGGGCTCGCTCTTCCTCAAGCCCTTCAGGGCTTACGTGGGTTTCGAAGCCAAAAAATAATATATTTTCTGTATTCGAAAAAAAAATAATAATAATATATAAATCATTTTATTCAAAATGTTAAGCACATAAAAGTGCATTTCAAAAATATTTTTAAAAAAATGCATCCAAAAATTTCGGAAATTCAGCTGCCTAAAAAAAGTGTCCTCGTGGTGGTCAGGATAACTCATCATAGCTTTGTTTGAAATTGAAAAACAATTTTTTTTCTGCTAGTAGATAAGTATAGCTCGTGATTGAACGAAGGATTTGAAAAAAAATTTGGAATTTTAATTTTCGGCAGACTTGTATGCAAAATAGTTCAATTTTTGGTACATTTACACTACGTATAGCCTTGTAAAATTAGTTGTAATCGAAAAAAAAACCTTCGTTCAATAATTAGTTCATGCTATTTTTAAGAAGTGTGCAAAATTTCAATAAGATCGATGCATTCGTTTTTTCAGAAATCTCGTCAACCGACTTGAAAAATAGTGTTTTCAGAAAAATGCGATTAAAGTTTTCAGTAGAAATAAACCGACGACATTTTTTTTCTTTAACTTACATAGGAACTTACATAGGAATCTTTTTTCTTTAAGGGGCCAGTCCACTTTGGAGCCACGAAAAAAGGGCTATTTTCGCGATTCCTTTTTGAGGATTTTATTGAAGATACGAATATAAAAGTTGTTGGGCTCGATAAATAAAGTCTTGAAATACACCAAAGACAAATTTTAATTCATTTTTATTCATGTTTAAGTACAAAAACTATAGTTTAACGTAACGCCTCAAAAATAGGTGGGCTAGGTGGCTCCATCACAACTCGGCAACGGCTTGTCTGAAACAAAAAAAATCAAAGTCCATTAGATTCAGTATGACACCAGCTACAAAATGACCCTCGGATATAAAGTTTTATCGAAAAATAACAAAATGGCAGATGAAAAACGAAAAAAGTTTTTAAAAAACGCGTTTTTTTTCGCAGTTTTTCGCAAAAGAAAGAGTAAGAATCAAAATTTCAAAACCATCGAGGGTCATCTTGTTGCGAATCATGTTTACAATATGTGGTTCAAATTTCAAGTGAATCGATTTATTAGTTTTAGAGATACGATGGAGCTAGATTTTGAAAACGTTGTTTCGAGAAAAACGCGTTTGAAGTTTATACTATGAAAAACTCTTATACTATACAAAATCCCTTCTGATTGCTCATCATCGTCGATTTCTTCAAGTCTTGCTTGCTTTCGATTTTTTGAAATTTTCAAAGTTGACTGGCCCCTTAACTTGCGTAGGAATCTTACATAGCAAGCAATATCCTCCTGCAGCTGTCCAGGGCATCCTTTTGTTCCTGTCTTGATTTTTTGAAATTTTCAAACCCACGTAACCTCCTTAGGCGAGGAAAAAAATTCAGATTTTCATGATTGTTTTTGTAAAGGAAAGATTTCTTCACCATTTTTGAGACTTGGGGTATGTTTTCTGGGAAGACTTGTGTAGGATTTCAAATTTTCGTTTACGTCGAAGAGTATGGTTTGAAGTATCTTTTACGATTGTTGTATTGAAAAATATTTATAAATGTGGTAGACACAATGGTTTGTGCAGACCACTGTTTGAAAAACATTCTTCGCGCTGACCACTGCTGCTCGGAAACAAATCATCCGAAATAGCAAAAACAAACGCATTCAGTTTCCGCATGAAATGATCAACTGCTTGGACGAAGGATTTAAGGCGGGATATACATTTACAACGATCAAAAACTCGATTTCTTTTTTTTTCTCTTTAAACGATAGAACTACATATGTAGAATATTTTCCTGAAGTTTCAAAGTGAAATTCGAAAAGCTTTAAACGTTACAGCCCGTCAACGCTGTGCCTCACCGCTCGGATTCGGAGGGGGCGTGAACTTCAAACGCGTTTTTCTCAAAGCTGCATTATTGAAATTGGCGTGCAGGATTACTCAAAAACTATTAAGCCGATTGAGTTGGAACTTGGTAGAAATATTGATAATATTGGTGCCTTCTACTTGACGAAAATTGTTTTTGAAAAATTGGAAAAAAACAACTTTTTCAACGGAGACTTTGTCCTTGGAGTGCCATATTTCAGGTGTTTACATTTTATTTTTTTTTAAAGGAAACGAGTAAAGCTTTTTGAGTGCGGTTTTTTTCTTGCTTTTATTGATGATATACAGAACGTTAAAAAAAAATTTTTTTGAAAAAAAAAAAAACCAAAATGGCGGCCGTTGCAGCTCCGCGAAAACAGGTCCTCAAATCGCGGGAGGTAAACGGCTGACATCACTGCCCCCTCTTTGTTGATCTGAAACACAAATTCAAAGCATGTTATCAATCTGTGACCCTTTGGTCATGGAATGACGGATGGGTTTTTCATTTAGTACAAATTTCGGAAAATGGCAGCAATTAAAAAAAAATCGAATTTTCGCGTTTTTTTCGCATCGAAAGATAAAGATAAATGTAAAAATGTATCTATCGAAAAAACGATCCGTCATTCCGTGAAGACATATTTTCTGAGTATGCTCTCCAAATTTCAGGTCGATATGTTAATTACAGCGGTCAGGAGAATGTCAGCCATTTTTAAAAACGTGTTTTCGAGAAAAACGCGTTTAAAGTTTATAATTACCGCTAATCGGCAATGCCCGGTCCATAGAGGCATCCCTCCTCTTCTTCTAGCTGCTCATGTGGAGCCGCTAACATCTCCCGCCGATTTCAAGGAAAAAGTCTCCCTTAATGCACATTTTACAGAAATGTTGCGTGGAACGTTGATTTTTGTTTTTGTAAATGCGTGCCTTTTTTTTAAATTTGCATTTTCTTCATTTTGATTACCGCAGAAACTATACGTGTTCTAACTGAAAAAATGTTTGATTTTTTTTGCAAATCAAAGTACGGGAAGCTGGTCTGCACGCCGATTCGCCACTCCCGCGGCGACCTTGCTGTAACGCTCTGCCACAGCTCCGCCATTTTCATGATGAATTAATTTTAAAAAATTGTTTCGTATACTTAAATATACTATTAAAGTATACCTAAAGTTTGATAATTGTAGAATAATTATTTCTTAGTTTCAAAAATCCCGCAATACTGCTTATTTTTTTTCTGTCCAAATATATATTCCGCCTTAATAAAAAATTGATTTTTGAAAATATGGCCGCCGTCTAAAATGAACCGATTTTCGGTTAAAAATGCTCTATTTTCGAAAAAATCGAAAAAAACTCCTCCGTCCAAGCACTGTTTTTTCATATGTAAAGGAGGCTTCCAAAATTTAAAGTTGATCGGTGCGGTGACTTTTGAGATATCCTGGTCACCAATTTTGAAAAAGTCGTTTAGACAAAAACGCGTTTCGCCGGTTCGCGGAACCTATCTACGTCATTCCTCAATTTAGAACGGAAAGACTTCAAATTTTTAGAGAATCTTTTTAAACTGTCATATTTTTAAAATTCGTCGACAGCCAAAAAACGATGTTTTCAAAAATTTCGACTAGGTGGCCCTTAAGACCGGAACTATTATTATTATTGTCATTATTATTATTTTAAACTTTTTCCAGTTTTTTTTTTCCGATTACGATTATAATTCTTATTTCCCTTCATGCTTGCGTCATTTTTAAATGATAATTTTTTTATTTTTATTCTTGTTATTCTTGTTATTAATTTTAATTTTTCTTGTTATTATTAAGTTATTCTTGTTATTAATTTTAATTTTTATTCTGGTTATTATTATTATTATTATTATTATTATTATTATTAACCTTTGTCATTATGTTTTATTATTAAAATTATGATTATTTGTTTTCTTCGTATTTTTCTCTTTTTGACGCAATAATAGTATTTTTTTATTGTTATCATGTTCGAAACCTTTTTACCTTTCATGATTAATAGTATAATAATTATTTTTCTCATTTTGAAATACTAATAATTTGCATTGTTATTGTTATTCATTTTTATTATTATTTCCGGGCAGCCCACCGAGCCTGAAGAAAAGTGCACACAGCCTCAAATTGACATTTGAAAATGTGAAATCTTCTGAAAATTAATGAGTTTAAAGTTTCATCGTTAGCATGCAATAAAAATGAACATTCCATTTTTTTAGATACTTATTGAGCGATCTACAACAACAAGAAAATTAGGAAAATAAAATGTAACGAACTTTCGTTTCGTTGCGAAATGATGCTTCCGTCCTTCGAAAAAAAATGTAGACATTTTCTCAAGCTCATATCCAACTGTAAGCCTGAACATTCAGATTTCAAAAGAAAACATTGTTCAGCAACGCAGATATTATTTATGAAATAGAAGCTTTCGAAAGCTTCGGTGAAGTGGGCAGCGTAATTTTTGGGTCAGGTGTTGAGCCGGTGCCCGCTCGAAGGGTCATTCACCAGACGAATGTGTTGAGACGTATAGGAAAAAAAGAGGGAGAGAGCAAGAGCAATGAGTCGCCTCACGCGATCGTACAATCGTCTCGTATCGTATGGTGCTCCTTTGTTCAATTGCTCTTTTCCATTGTTTCCGTCTTTTTGTTTCATAAACGAAGACCACCTTGCGTTATACGCTCGGGCACGAGAGAAGTTCACAACAAGCTCGAGAAAAATCGGCGCGCTCATCTCAAGGAGTGTTTCGAGCTGCTGAAGAAGGAATTGCCCGCCCAGGACGAGAAGAAGTCGTCGAACCTGTCGATTCTTCACGCTGCTATTAGACACATACAGGTACAGCAAGCTCTCCGTATATCTCTCCTCTCGTTCTTTCGTCTCTCGTCTGAATTATGTTTTTTCGCGTAACATTGTACGCTTGCGATGATCTCGAGAACCGGCACACCGATCTCAATGGCGCTTTTGCTCAAACGAAGCGCGGAATTTCCGGATTGCTTTGGGCTGTTTCTCGTTGTTATACGTTCAGACGAGACGAAACAATGTGAGAAAACGAAAACCGAGCAGATTTTATTTTCCTGTTATTTCGGAGCTTTGTACGTGGGGAGAGCCGGCACGCGAACGGTGAGCGTACGAACGGCCGCACAAAGAGGAGACGGCGAGAACTGTATATCTATACTGGCCAATGCATAGGTATAAAACCGTTGGCGCGCGGTAGGAACTTGGCTCACAGGCTATTCGGACGGAGTTGAAACTCAACTCGGGCGAACTCGCGACGGGCCGCTATCACTATATACATATATAGCACACAAATAAATGTCGAGACGTGAATTTTTTCGATGAATACCACGTGCTTTTTATCATTCACGTTTGCTTTTCAATGTTTCGTATCTTTTCATATGTATATGTGTGTGTGTGTGTGTGTGAATGTGTGCCCGCGTGTATACACAATCTTTCGCCCTCTCTGTGCGATTGTGTTTTTATCGAAGGCCACGAGACGACGGAATAAACGAGGTTGACGGGACGTATAATCGCACATTTTGAACTCGAGGACAGTCGCGCGTCCAGTCAAGTTTTCTCGACAATCGCACAGACATTCTATATAGATATATCCTCCTAACAGCCCCGTTGTTTCCATTCGTACGACTGTCGCGCGGCGCTGCTCGCTGCGCGCGTCCCCGACGAGCGACGAAGGATTTTATCAAGTCCACTTATCTTAGCGCTGAAACAAAAAAAGAAGAAAAAAAACGTTCAATGGTGAATCGCAACGCTGGGCACGCGTTACACATCGGCCATCGAAATATATATATATATATATATATATATATATATATATATATATATATATATATATCTATATATATATATATATATATGCACGAGACATGGCTGTTACGCATATGAAACAGGAAAAACTGTGGCAAATCCAGAATTTAATTTTTGCAAAAATTACGAAAAATGAGGTCGACTGGAAGAAAAAAAAAGTTTAAGAATAAATATTATTGTACATTTTCAATTTTTATATTATGCTTCATTATATACCTTATATACCATTATATACTTTGCATTCGATTTGTCGACATACAACCACACAATTATTATTCTCGATAATAAAAATATGTATTTTCTATTTATTGGCACCAGCATGAAAAATTCTGTTTATAATAAAGAACACGTGCTATATTCGATTTTAATATATTTGTTCACCGTACAATGTTTGAATTGTTTTCGAAATTCAGTTTGTTTAAAATTTCATTTTGATATTCAACATTTGCGTATATTTGATCTTAGATGAAATAATTGTGTCCTTTATTTGACCCCAATTTCCCCGGAATATTTTCAAGACCTATATGAAAACCCTGAAGAAGTCCGGGAATTCCTGAGACAACAATGCGTAACAGCCGTGCGAAAGATCGTCGAATCGTCTGTTCGTGCCCGACGCTCATGGGTAACCGCGCGGCCACTGCGACCGAGGAAATTTGTGTGCTTTTGTTCTTCGAAATTATTCACGAAAGGGCAGGTAGCGTAACAAAAAGTCCAAGCCCAGTGCGAGTGAGGTACCCGGGACGTGTTTTCGTTAACCAAATTATTCAGAGAGTGCGGTCGCGCGGTTCGAAAATTACTCGAGCTCGGCTAATTTGTACACTGGACGGCCATTAACACGCGGACTCGTCACTTCGACCAGGGATCTTGCAGACCCTAATGGGCTCTCTCTCTCGGCTCCTGGGTGATGGACGCATTTCACCTATCGTTGTACGCGAAACGAGCTTGGTGAACTCTCGTCAAACAAAACTTTAACACCCAAGGGGGCGCTCTGACGTTTAATGAGCTTGTGCACATCGAAACTTGTCCGCTGCTTACCACATACATGACTGTAGCATCTCTCTCTCTCTCTCTCTCTCTCTCTCTCTCTCTCTCTCTCTCTCTCTCTCTCTCTCTCTCTCTCTCTCTCTCTCTCTCTCTCTCTCTCTCTCTCTCTCTCTCGTTTTGATTTCAGGATATTTATCTTCCAGCTCTCGAAACCGGTAAGTCGCCTCTCTATTTTTGCTTCCGCGAGACGACGGTATTTTTCCTCGTTTCGCGCGTAATTTCTCGCATTTCAAAAATAAAAGGAAGATCGCATGCTCCGCAGATCCGAGAAAATAAGAGGATATCACCGATAAACCACTCTTTTTTTCTCCTTCTCTTTTCTTTTCATAGCTACTCGAGCGCACAGAAAGAGTTATGAATTACGTATGCGATACAACGAACATCCCAGACAGTGTTTTCTCCGACCTCGAGAACGTTTCTCTCTTCCTCCCGACTCGCGAAAATATGCCGCGGTCATATTTTTAAAACTACATCAAACTTCGTTACCGTTGAAAAAGAGTTGAGACGTCGCTCCTTTTTTCCGGTCTGATCGACAGCGAGAGAGAAAGAGAGGAGTAAAAATAACTCTCGGAACGATCGTGAACGTCTGAATACTAAACTTACTCTACTTCTTACACTGGGGCGGGGGGATACGCCAGTAACGAAATTTCGTGCTCCGGTCGAAATTACGAGGCCAGAAATCATCGACGGTTTTCATCACGCTCGTTTAATGATGCTTTTGCGCTTGAAGGAAATTAGCGGTGGGTACCCGGATGCGCTCTTTTTGTTATTCAATTACGACTTAACGAAACATGAATTTTTTCTGGCGAAAATCCTAATGCCTCGTCGATGCTGAACTGATATTTAAAATTGGACGAGTTAAATTTTAAATTTGAAGGGCACATTTGAAAACAAAAATGTAACCCATGAAAATCGCATGATTCATATCAGCATTCTTCACGGTCAACTTCATATTGAATTTTGTATTAAGAGGTTAGGATATTGTGACGACCCGAAAAACAGGGTTATTTAAAAAATGTAATTCTGAAGGTATAATTAAGATAATTGAAAAATCGTTTGAACATTCATTTGTATGTACATTAACAAAGTTGTGTACCAAATGTCATCAAAATATTATGAATTAAAGAAGGCATAAATAATCTCGTGTAGGACCTTTGAACGTAAGGGCCTCAAGGTTCACTTGATTTTGGCCACCCCGTTGATCAACCATTGACAAGAAAACGAGTTTGTTTTTCTTAAAATAGATAATATTGGCTAAGACTTGATCGAGCTTTTTTATCTATCGTGTTTCAGTCATTAAAAAAAAATTCTTTTTATTTTTCGGGGAAAAATGACATCATTATTGTTAATAACTGATGAAAAAAGGGTTAAGAAGAAAAATGTCGGTCAAGACTAAACTAATATTACACTGAATAAGTGTACCAAATTCCAAGTGAATCAGTTCATTGGGTATCGAGAAATCGTGTATACCGTTTTGACAAACATAGTTTTAAGAAAAACGCGTTTAAAGTTTGACTAGCAGTTTACCATATGTTGAACCTTCTTTAATTTTATGTCGATGCTCAGGTGACATCCAAAATTGGAATATTTTGCATTTCAAGAAAAAAAGAATACAATAAATGAATACTGCACCAATCATATGGGCATTCGTCGCAGTAAATTTCAAATTCAATTTTGTGTTCATATATATGTACGTCACATTATATTGTATCCATATTTATATTTTTCGATTAACTGGTAACAAACTTTGGCAACCTGCCCATTACTATCCGTGTGTCATATCAATGTACGTTGACGTATACATTACTACTATGTATTACGTTGACATATATGCTACATCAATTTAAATTAGTACAATGTCATTTTATATAGTATTTATATTAATATTTTCGATCGAGCTAGCAACAAAGATTGGAACCTTGCCCATTGCTTGCTCATCATTTTATTTCGCTCGCAAAGTTTCTCGCACGGGCAATTCGTCTGTCAACGATTTCGCACACTGGAGATTTTTCTATTCTCGAAGCCGTCCCGCAATACACCATGCGAATACATAAACACGTGTGTGTGCGTCCCGACGTCACAAACTTGGCAAAAGGTACAACGTTTATTGAATTTTCAAATTCGTCAAATTCACAATTTCCACCCATCGGATATACTCTTAATTAATTAAAAATATCATCCCGGCATATTGAAATTGATCGAAGTTGGTACGCGATCGAAACGTTTTCCATAAATACGATATTCAAAGTTTCCAACATTTCGACGATCTCGCAACTTCCATTGGAACCTCGAAAACGTGAATTGCCACCGACGAAAAGTTCTTCCCCTACTCACGCGAAAAGAAAGGCGAGAAAGTCATGTGAAAAAACAATATTAAAAAAAAAACAATCGTAAACCAACCTCAAGGACAAAATACGATACGTAGGAGATGTTTCTTTTCTCTCTGACGTGATATTCCGCGAGCCTCGTTATCGTTTTCGATAATGGCATTCTCAGCTATCGCAAGGGTCGTCAACGAGCTTCGTAATTAAAAGAGACGGAACAAGAAGTATAAAAGAGACGGAGGAACAGACGCGAAGAAACGCTAATGTAATATATTCATCGGCACGAGGCGTACCTCAGACTGCGTGTAAATATTCGCGTAAAGACGCGCCTCGTTCGTATGTATTTTTGTCGTTAAACGGTTTAAAAGCCGTGCGCGCGCTGCTGAAAGCGGCGTTCTCGCGCGTTAAGAGAAAGAGAGAGAGAGAGAGAGAGAGAGAGAGAGAGAGAGAGAGAGAAATGATACGCTGCGCGACAACAGCTTGACCTTCCACAACATCGAGACCCGACGAGAGGCTATGACGACTCGCGGGGCCTTCTCTTTGCCTACGTCGTTGCATCACGTAACTCCCTCGTGACTTTATAATCGACTTTGTGTGCTCCCCCCCCCCCTCCTTTTCCTGCCAATCGACAGCAAAAAAAAAACTTACGTATGTGTATTTGCCGCTTTCCTTTCGCTGATACACCTACATGTGCAAGTGTTGCATCTATGTAGGCACGAACACAAAACTCGTATGCCTCGTTCTCCCGCTCTTCCTTACTTTCTCATTTTTTTCCTCGTATTTTCTCCTCAGCGCTATGTGTACTTTGTTTATTTTTGTTGTCCCTTGCCTATCCTATGAGCGCAAGTGCAAAGATCGTGAACGTTGATCAAGGACCAAGGATAGGTCAGCATTTATCTCTAATCTTCCCCACTCTTTTCTCATTCTTCGTCGCTAGCGCGCACGCGCGCGAGGCGATGAGATTATTCAGGAGAAAGATACCTTTGGGCGAAAAAGGTGCTGATTTCCATGATTTTTTTTGGAGGCCTCAGGCCACCGTAACGGGTATAAAATCATGTGCGAATTTAACAATTTGTTTTCGTATGAAAAAGTGATTCACTCGTAACATTAATTACACATCTATTCCGTATGAATATCGAGCTGTTGGAAAATATATATATATTTTTTTCGATGTACAAAATGGCCGTCTGCTCGAAACTTCTCGAAACAGCTTTTTCCAATTGGCGGGACAAATAACTTCAACAATTTTCACTCGATTCACTTCAAATTTGAAAGTTATGTTCCTAATTGCATTTCGCAGAGGAGTGCGTAGGAAATTTCTCATTAATCGGAAACTTTTCATTTGATGAGCAGTTTATGAGCAGTTATAACGAAATTTTTCATTGAAAATTCATTTCTTAAGTTCAAATACCTACAACTTTTGGATAAAACAATATTTTTTAAATTCCGTACGTACTTCTCTAGGTATTCTGATGTAGAGTGACGAGAATTTTTGTTTTTTGTTCTAGGCAAAAAATTGTGGACGCTAAATGTAATTAAATAAAATGTAATAAATAAAATGTAATTAATTTTATGCGTGAATCACTTTTTGATACGAAAAAAAATTGTTAAATTCGCACATGATTTTATACTCAGGGTACTTTTGTTGCTACTTTTGGCTGCTACATGGTATTATTTCTTATTAATATTTAAAAAATGGCGGACGTATGGCACGGTCCTCTAAACGGGTTGGGGCGAATGTTGTCAGATGGCGTGACACGTAGCGTCGGCGGGATTATTTTGAAAAAAACCAACGAAGATTTTTCTTTCGTTAACACCCATAAGCAGAATATGAATCAAGAAAAAGTGAGAAATGTCGAAAATCGATGAAATGGTACAATTTCAAACAAAATGATTGAATTTTCCGAAAAAAATGGCTAAATTTGGCGATAAAAGTACTTTTTTTTAAATTTTTTAACCATTTAAGGTCATGTTTTAGACAATGAGGTTAGAACGATTTATACCAATTTTCATCATAATCGGTCGATTATTTTTTTTAGCTATCGTAACGCCAGTTTTGAAAATGCAGTTTAGAAGACCGTGCCATACCTCCGCCATTTTTAAACATTAATTTAAAAAATTACATGTAGAAATAAAATACTTTTTAAAATTAATTTAAAAAATACCATGTAGAAAAGTAGAAATAAAACATAACCTAAGTCTCAAAAATGGTGAATAAATCTTTCTTTAAAAAAAAAAGCAAAAATCAGCAAATTTGTTCCCCCCTTAAGAGATAAAAGGAAGAGACCTCCTTTGAGTGGGCATACGGTCGGATTTTCTTTCCCTCGAATATCGCACGTGGTTTTTCACGACGATCGCGGCTTTTTCGATCCTCCACTTCTCGTATAGTACTCGAGTACTTTTATTCCTGCGACGGGTGTCGCAAAGCATTTTCTCATCGCTCAACGCGGAGTCTTTTATTCCGACTGTTCCTTCGCGCGACAGATTGGTTTTTTTCTTAATACTTTTTTAGGATTTTTGCAGGGAGACTGCGTCTGCGTTGTGGATTTCTCTTTTTTGTTTCGATTTCTCCAGAACTCGTAGTTTGTCTCATTTTTTTCTCAACCGTTTTACCGATTTTCTCAAATTTGGTCATTCGAATAACCCGCGTCTTGGCGTATACGTCGTTTGGTCACTGACGGGGAAAGCAGTCGCGCCATGTCACAGCTCGTTCTCGTCATTGCCTGATTATTATTTTGATTGTTGTATTTACGACTCGTGTATTCGCGCGGAAATGTTGCCATGCCATCGCCCATCAACGTGCACAACGCTCGAGGCAGTTGTATTTTCGTCGGGCTCGTAAAACTTTTCGAAGGTCGTGCCTCCACAAAAGTATCTTCCTCCTTGTTTACGTGAAACATATATGGGAAAAAGTTCGGGGAGATTGCGATAACTCTGGCGCCTCAATTTGACCATTGGATTATGAAATATGGCCGAAAAAAATACGATAAACACGTATAAATTTTTTCGTTTTGAGCCTTAGTTTTGGATTTATAGCGCTTCGAAGAGAAAAACGTATTTTTCCGATTTTCGATGTAAATCGAATTTTCCGCGTGTTTTACATTGTTTCGTCGTACTTTGTCGTTGATTTAACGAAGTTGGCTGCAGATCCATCAAAAACGCCAGTGAGGCGATTTCCAACACATTTTTTTTTCAAATTATGTTTCTGTTCTTGTTCTTTTCTCGACATAGCGCATTCCGAAGAAAGCTAGATCAACGTGAACCAGTTAAGTCGCTTAATAACGAATTGTTCGTAAAATGTCCTGTATCTTCTAAAGGAAGCCAAAATCGCGTTTTTTTTCTAGAAAAAAAGTATTTCTTTTGTGCCGAATATGAATAATCGACGGTCAAATTAAGGCGCCAGAGATGTCGTAATCGTGCCAAAAGTTAGATCTTCTAGGACAAAAGTCTGAAAAAAAAACGTCTAACTTTTGAGAAATATTCGAATAACGCATCGATCTGACTGTTCGCCACACGCCTCGGCTGTCAATATTACTTCTTTCTGCTTTATCTCTTAACCGATATGTACGGTGTATCACGTGGAACGTGGAATAAAAGTAAGGCAAAACGTGTCTGTGGAAAAGAGAGGGAGACGAGCGAATCATGCAAGAAGCCCCCCCCCCCGCCATCGTATTCACACGTATGTACGACTCCGATGCCCCGGCCGGGCGAGCGTACCGGCGTGTCCCCGCGAAGGTCGTTTACCCCTCCACATCCACGGCACGACATATCCCCCCCTTTCACCTGTGTCGCGGCTGCGCGCTGAACCTCCTTCCCCCACCACCGCAGGCTCCTCGAGCTCCGCGACGATCTTCGCTGCCCCCCCCCCCACTCTTCCAACTTTCGCGCCTGTCCGTCAGTGGCGCGCAGCTACCGCGCGCGTACACGATTAGCTCGTGTGCGCTCGCGTATACCAACGTACGTTATAACTCGCGGGCAGCGGTAGCACATGGGCTCGCGACTGTGTGGATCCGTGAGTCCGTGTGTTACTCTTCGGCCACGTGATCGACAGCGGCCATCGGTACTTCGCCTCGTGGCACGTACAGAACACACTGCATCGCATGCACATTCTTTCCTCATGTCTTTTTTGTTCGTTTGCAAAACTTTAAATCGTCCGGTTTTGTGGGTGGAAATCCATTTTTCCGATGCAAAGGGGAATTGGCAAGAGATTGTTCGAATGGAAAACGATCGAGATGTACGAGCGCGGTTTACGAAAGGAGAATTAATTTTAACCTCCAATTTTGCCGGGATACGGAAATCCGAAGCTTGAAAAGAGAATAAATTTCGACTGCTAATTCGCTTCGAGGGGAATGCTTTCCTCCGAGGAAAAAAAAAGGATTGAGGACCGCCGGGTCCGTGCGCTTGGGAGAAAAAAAAGACGAAAAAAAACGTCGTGATTTATCATCGCGCTAATGTTCATCTCGAGTTAGCCGCGAGGCGTGAACAACGCCCCCGATAAATCGCCTCGAGATCGTACAAAGTTACACTCTCGCGTAAGTAATAGCGCGGGGTCGAAACGTTACGGCAATAACGCGCAGGACGCAAATCTTATCGCGTACTTCTCGTTTTCGGCTCGTCTTCCTCGTTGCGCCAATCATAACCGCGCTTGCTTCGTTCCTTCTCGAATACACGAATAATAATTAGCCGGAGCAATTTGTGATGCGAGCGTACGAGATTAGCCGGGCAATTTATAGCCTCTTTGGCGTTGTTTTTACTCTTGATTTTCTCCCTTGCGTCTCCCACCCTCCTGCGTCAGCCGCTTCCGAGTGTCTCCATTGCGCAAACGCACAACCGGACGCGCATGTGTTCCAGGCCAGAATCTCCCTCGTTTCGTGGCCTCCCGTTGACGAATGTCTCACGCAGGTGTCCCTAAACTAATAGTCGCCTCGAAAAAAGCGTGGGCAAATTTTCGCTCGAGCGTGCATACATATATATGCGTGTGCCAACGTATACACGGAGACACGAGGCGAACTCTTGCAGTATCGAATTCCCGGAGACGAGGC
Source organism: Ophion ellenae (assembly GCA_963210295.1). Lineage (NCBI taxonomy): Eukaryota > Metazoa > Arthropoda > Insecta > Hymenoptera > Ichneumonidae > Ophion > Ophion ellenae. The sequence continues at coordinate 28,598,547 of OY723391.1, read as the reverse complement.
GCGGTCCAAAAATGCCAACGGCGCGTAAAATATCACGTGGCTTGGCTCGCGATGGAGAAACGAGATCAAGAACCGGAAGATTAGGAAATAACGAATTTTGGGGGTTAGTGTGACGATACGAAAATCGGGGTTATTAAAAGAAAATTATTTTTGAATGTATGAGTAGGAAAAAACGTTTGGACCTTCATTTGTATGTACATTGAAGTAGTTGTGTACCAAATTTAATTGAAAAATATTAATAATTGAAGAAGTTGTAAACCATCTAGGTTGATCTTTTTTCGTAAAATAGATAATATTGGCTAAGACTTGATGGCGCTTTTTTGTTATCGTGTTTTAATCTTTGAAAAAATGTTTTTTTTTTAAACTTTTCGAGGAAAAAATGACTGTTAATAAGAAACGAATAAAAATGTTGAAACATCGTCGGTCAAGACTAAACTACTACATGACTGTTACGCATATGGAAAACAGAGAAAACTCGGGGAATTTCTTTCCTTCTGGAATAATAAGGAAAAAATCAGGGAATTTTGAAAATTCTTCGGAATTTTTCTGGAATTTACTTTTTGCAGGAATTACGAAAAACGAAACTGACTTGAAATAAAAACAGAAAAGTATTAAAATAAAGAATTTGGATATTTTTAATGTTTACATTATTCTTCATTATGCGAGTTGCTTTGCGTATGGACCGACACAATTTTTTGGGCGATTGGGGCGGTCATTTGCTGAGGTTTTCACCCTTAGACCATATGTCCTTAGTGTCACGGTAATTACGATATTATTTTTTCTTCTTTTTTTTTTAATTACCCGAAAGTTCGCCTTTAAATCGTCATAACTTTTTTGTTTGTAGTTGCAATAGCACGGAATAACTTTTGTTGTATTCTGCAATGTATGCTTACTATAAATAAATCATTATTTGGGACAATTAGTTTCAAGAAAATGACTCGTGAGCTTCCAAAGTCTTAAAAATGCCTAAATGTATGAAAAATGTCAACTTCTAAATGTATTATTAAAAAAACTAAAAGCTATTTTGAACTTAGCTTTGTTTAAAAAAAGTTCTCTCGTTTATACGCTTTCCAGCGGTATGCATGCTACATGTCATTGAAATCATTATGTGGTAAAAATAAAGAGAATACGTTTTTTTTAATAATGAATTTAGAAGTTGAAATTTTTTATACATTTACACATTTTTAAGACTTTGGAAGCTCAAGAGTCATTTTTTTGAAACTAATTGTATCAAATAATGATTTATTCATAATAAACATACATTGCAGAATACAACAAACGTTATTTCGTGCTATTACAGCTACAAACACTAAAGTTATGACTATTAAAATGCCAAATTTTGGGTGAATAAAAAACACAAAAAAAAAATGATATTTCAATTACCGTGGCACTTTGGAGATAGGGTCAAGGGTGAAAAAATTAGCAAATGATCCCCCCCCCCCCCCCAATCCTCCAAAAAACTGTGTCGGTCCATGCGCCAAACATCCTGTATGTATGAGGTTGAAGTTTTCATCGTTGGATCGCAATGAAAATTAATATTTCTGAATAAATTTAACGTATTTTGGCATGTTTCGCCTACAAAAATCGCACAATCATTTTTCAAGATACTTATTTAGCATTGTTTGCGGAAAAAAGATCATTATCATAAAAAAATACGAAAATTGAAATGTAAAATAGAACTTCCGTTGCGTTCCAACGATGCAAACTTTAACGCCGTTGAATATGTTGGACCTTACTCTTCAATTCGAGTTGCTACAAGCGACTAACGATTTTTTGAATTTTTCACAGTAGCCTAGCCCCTTAAGGGGTCTTCTCACTTTAGACGCTTAAAAAGGCTATTTTCATGAATTTCTTTGATAGGTTTATATTATAGATATTGATATAAAAGTTGTTACACTTAATAAATACACTTTCGAAATGCATACCATTTTTTAAATGCATTTCTGTAACCCAAACAAACTTTTATCGCGTTTTTCGCGAAACAACGTTTTTCGACGGCTTCTTGATAAAATATTCGAAACTACTGAACCGATCTTCATGAAGTTTTAACCACATATTTACAACTATAGCTATAGCGCATATCAAGGATTTTCTAAATTTTGATATTTACTTTGTTTTGTCAAAAACGGTGAAAAAAAACGTTTTTTTTTTGTATTTTTTTCGAAAAAAAGTCCGCCATTTTGTTATTTTTGCATGTACAAAAAATCGTATGATATGCGCTACAGCCATTGAGGGATTATATACAGTTAGAAGGCCCAAAAAGATCGATCTTTCAAGAATTTTTCTTGAGAAGACCTTTAAATCTATTAAGGGGTTACCCCCGTTTGCGATTTTGAAAAAATCGATTTTTTTGATTGCATTTTTTTGAAGTATAAGTATCTGAGAATTTGTCCTGAAAATTTCACGTCGATCCGAACAAAATTGACTGAGATATGAGCGTTGACAGAGAAGAATCCGCGTTGAAAGAGAAACTTTAAACGCGTTTTTCTCAAAATGGCATTTCTGAAGTCGGTGACCAAGATTACTCGAACACTAATGAACCGATGTTCTTGAAATTTTGCAGGCTTATTTAATACATAAAAATGTAGTCTTTAATCGTTCGATTTTTTTTTCGAAAAAAAAAATGGCCGTTTTTTAGCCAAAAAACGGCCGTTTTTTTCGTTAAAATCGAACCATTAACTTTGACTGTCCGCCATTTTGTGAAAAATAAATATTTTTTAAAATCCTTCGATTAAAGACTAGTTTATACTTATATTTGACTAAATCCATCCGCATTTTGTTTTCAGATGATCCACTTCGCCGCAATGTTGGTCACCGCAAACCGTGTATATAAAAACATTATTTCATTGACGGCCATTTGCCACTAAACAATGTAATATTTTTCAATAAAAAAATTACTGAAAGTTCTTCAAGATGTGTTCTTTAAGATGGTATATTGATCGATTAAAAAAGTTTTGTAGTTTTCTTTGAAAAAAATCATGAAAAAGGCCTTTTTTTGCGCTACAAGTGGGGGTAACGCTTTAACGTAAAAATTTCTACACATATTATGGTATCTTTTAACTGTATTTTAACATTTTTTATTTGTAAAAATAATTGTTTTGAAAACTGCTGTAGCTGATCTCCGAGAGCACCTCTAAAAAAAAGGCGTCTTGCGGTGAGCACGCTACTCTGGACTTCATCATCTAAAATGAAAAAACCAAAAATGTTTCGTTAATGTAATGGATTATCTTGCAATTGATCGAAGGAACAAGCAAAATAATACTTTTTGACAAAATGACGGCTTCTCAACAACAACAAAATCGATTTTCGACAAAAATGTACGCCTTAAATTCTTTATAAAATGGAAGATATTTATCGGTGAGAAAAAACTTTCGATTCGAGAGAAACCTTCGATTTTCGATCAAATAAGGTCGATTTTTGATCATCAAAAATCGAGCAATTGTAAAAGTCGGTTTTCGCATGTGCCTTTATGCGCATGTTTGCGTGTGTGTGTGTGCATGAGTGAGTGTAAGTGTGCTCCTGTATGGTAACAGGAGAATGTGACTTTTTTCGATCGCTCGATTTTTTGATGATCAAAAATCGACCTCAATTGATCGAAAATCGATTTTCTTTACTCTCGAAAAAGTGTTGCTTTTGGCCAAAACTACAATGTTACGTGGTCAAAATTTGGCGCCCCAGATATCGCAGTACTGCCCATTTTTTTTAACTATCATTTTCTTCTATTAAATAGTGACTTGAATAGATATTTTTTTTTCAAATGTATTTCAAAATTGTATCTATTAAGTGTAACAACTTTTATATCAATGTCAATAATATGAATCTATCAAAGAAGATCATGAAAATAGCCTTTTTTTAGCGTCTAAAGTGAGAATACCCCTTAAATAAGATCTCGGGATTTGAGCCAAACGTTTATCACGATAATTCTACCGTATGATTTTTACGTTAATCATTTTGGTGGAAATAGACGAGATAAAGACGAGATCGTGAAAAAGATCAACTCGTGCGTTCACTGACGGAAATTTGACGTGTCGAGTATGCGGGGATAAAAAGCGCCCGCTTCGATTAGCTATTTATACGACGTGTTCCATTTTCGTACGATTGGACGAACGTACACGAGCAGTCGCCTCGCGAGAGGTGCACGTGTGTGTTGTACATAAGGAAGTGCTCGCTTATGTACGCGCAGACTGCATCTCGCGGAAACACGTGGAGCATTCGGCGCGAGCGCAAAAAGACCCTAGCCACTTTTGTTGGTTACAATTTTGTAGCCTATATCACATGTATATTCACAAGGTTATACAGATGGATAAATGTCGTAGCACGTGCAGTATGCAAATTCTCGATATGTCTCGACTCGTGCCAAAAACAAACGCCACGTGTATCCCTTCCCTTTGCTCCTCCACCCCGTTCTTTCTTCTCTTTTGACGACAGCAATCAATTCTTCCTCCACTTCTTCTGGCCCCTGTCGTCCGATGTTCTCTTCAGTCTGAGCACTGCTTTATCGGGATATAGAGGGTATATATACATATATATGCGATTTTTTTTACTCGCCAAGTGGCTCGTGAATCGAACACTTGAATTCGGTTCGTTTTAATTCGAGCTTGTCAATAAATTTCCCCTCGCGAATTGACCGGAAGAAAATTTGTAAAGCCACTGAGGAAGATTTGTGGAGAGACAACATTGTTAGGAGCACTGGCTCAATTTCAAATTCGTGAAACTTTCGACTCAATCTTATATCATCCTCACGTCAGAGATATTTTTAACGTCTTACGACTTTACGTCATTTATTTTTGCAATTTATGACGATGTTTTCTTGGAACACTTAAAAATTGGGTTTCGCGATGTTTTTTTTTCCCCCCCAATGATTCGTCAGTGATAAAATATGAAAAATGCCGTGGTGGATAGGAATGCTGGAAAAACAGGCACATCGAAAGACGAAGATTGACGTACCGACGAAGGCCGAACAGCCGGATAAAAATACAAAAACGGCGTAAATACAAACTTCGAGGAAATAAAAAAGAACGAGCGCGTGAAATTGTTAATATGAAAAGAGAATATAAGTTTATTATTGTTGCAATCGTTTTTGTTTCACGTGATTTTGTGCTTTCAGGAATTCCCAGATTATTCCTCTTGGAATAATCTGGGAAAAGTCGGGGAATTTTGGAAATTCTCTGGAATTCTCAGAATTTACTTTTTGCAAGAATTACGAAATATGATACCGAGTTTACAAAAAAAGTGAACAGTATACAAATAAATATTTTTCTATATTTTTAATATTTATATTGTTCTTTATTATGTACGAAAAGTTTTGTCAGTGCCGAACATTGTAAATCTAAAAAACTTAACTAATTTACTGTAAAGCTCTGTCGATATTGCATTCGATCTGTCGATACACAACCACGCCATTATTATTACAGATAAGTGTGTATATTTATTTTTTATTTATTTTCACCGGCATAACAATGTCTGTCTATAACAAAGAAGAGGTTCTGTATTTGTTTTTAAAGTATTATTTTGACTATACATTGTGTCAATTATTTTTCGAATTTCGGTTTGAAAAAAAATTATTTGTATTTATAACATTGCCATATATTTTATCTCAAAACAATTATGTTATCCAGTTCAACATAATTTTTCAATAGACGGTTTGAATTGAGAATTTCCTTTGTTTTTTTCAAGTTGGTTAAAAATGTTATGTTTTTTTTTAACAAAAATGATTTATTGCTATTTCTACGTATATAATTTTCCCGTATAGTTTGTAACGTTTACCAACACTAGTATGGTTGAAACGAGACATAACCTGTGGTCTTTAACTTCAAAAAATATATATTTGATGAAAAAAAAAGTGTTCTTTATTTGACCCTAATCTGGGTCATTTGCAAAACCTATATGGAAAACCTGGCAAAGTCAGGGAATTTCTCCGTCAATGATGCGTAACAACCCTGGTTTTGGCCTTTCTTTTTCATGAATTCAGTGTAAGGAAATATACATTGGTATTGTAATATTTAAGGCACCACACCACGATTCGTGCGCGGTACGAGGGTGTATATTTCGTAATTATTTTCAAGCAAACGATGAATGACATTTTTGTTATTAATACTCATAGTCAATATATACATATAGAAGACTGTATACAAATTTTTGTACTCGAATTTAAAGTATAGTTTGCGGTGTACGCCGCTTCCAAGAGGACACTCCGACGAAATTGCTGCTCGGCGGTTGACAGCGATTAAGCCATACGGTTCATCTGAAAAATAAAATAAAAATATATTTAGAAACTGGACGCATAGGTTTACAGCATCACGTAGGGGAATTTCGATATCTAAAAAAAAAGTGGAGGACCAGCGAACTTTATTTACGATTTTCATGAAAAATTTTCATCGTTCATAAACAAAAAAATAGAAGGGGGCCCTTTATAAAAAAAATCCCTACGTGGTGCCATAGAGACTGGATTTTCAAACAGTTTAAGACTTGGCGCATGCAAATCGGATGAATAGTTTTGTTAATATGCTGTCAACCAGGTTTAAAAACGTAGTTTCGAGAAAAACGCGTTCAAACGGTTTCACATAAAATACTGTATCTACGCCAATTTTACAAATTTCTTTGAAAAATTTGTTGAGAACATTCTTAACAAATGCATCTTTCAGAAAATGAAAAAAAAAAATGACAACTTTTTTTTACCGTGGTGTGGTGCCTTGACGATTTTTTGTGTTAAAGAAGTCCCAACGAAGTTGAGTGTCAGAACAAAATGATTAGACAAGCAATTACCGTTTGCGAAATCTTTACGATAGGATTGTACATCCTAAGACGCAGTCTTCCCATCGTCAAGACAAATGTACAGAGCATCCGATAAGACCTTGTAATTATTTTTCACAATGAGCAAACAATAACTTATCGTTTAAACGCCGATCGATTTCGTTGCAGACGTTGAGAAGAAAGGAGCGGGACTCCGAGCATGAAATGGAGAGGCTCGCGAGAGAAAAAATCGCCGCCCAGCAGAGGATAGTAGCGCTGAAGAAGGAATTATCCGCTACGTGGGATCACATTGATTTCAGTACCCTGTTGCAGGAACAAAATTCCACGGTCGATGTCTCAGCTTCGAAGAACGGTAAATCTCACAATTCCTAAATTATTGAGGCGTCAAGCTGCCAAGGATGTATGGAAATCTAACCGAAATGCTGTCGTGGCAATCAAAATAGTATGCATTGTTAAATCGCTTGTTTCAAGCTTGTATGCAAAATTTGCCATCGATCCACAAATCCGTTCAACGGGCTCTGCATCGTTGGAATGCAATGCAAATTATTTCCAGTTTCTCATTTTCGTAATCACCCAAAATCATACTTTGCAAATTCGTTGTAGCTCGCTAAACAAGAATCGAAAAAAATGTTGGCGTGACTTTTGTAGCTCGAATATGCCAAAGGAAATTTGGGTAATTAAAGAAAAATCACTCGTTTCATTTCAACGATGTAAACTTCAACGTCATTCCGTTGAAGAATTATTAAGGCGGTCCTCTAGTTTCTCGGCTGTTTTTTTACGGCTTTTTCAATAATTTTTTACGGGCAAAGCATCGAAATAATCAATTTCATTGTTTTTGCATAATCTTTATTAACATTTAAATAAGCTTTACAAATTTTTTGAAGTCAAAATATATAATAGAATAAAAGTTACAGTGGCCGACAGGAAGACATCAAGTAAAAGAGGTGCTTGACGGTGACCAAGATTGCGGCTGTTCTGCTTATCTGAAATAAAAAAACCAAACGGCATTTTAATCTTCATATTTAAGACTAGCGCTTGAACTAGAGTGAATTCTAAATTACAAAATTGACTTTTTTATACACTTTTGAAAATTACATTCTATTTTTTACTCATTTCTTCTTAAGTTTTTCGCTCGTACAAAAAGAACTATCGAAGCAATCATGATAATCCTAGTTCAATCGCTGGCTTATAACATATTAAAGATGCTGTATAAATTTGAACAAGATCGGTGCAGTAGTTTCCGAAATATCGTGGTCACCGTTTCGAAAAATGGTGTTTCGAGAAAAACGCTTTTGAAAGTATACCTGCTCCGTATACCTGCTCCGTTCCAGGGCCGTAACTTGTGAACCACTTCGAATATCGAAAATTCCTTTGGCACACATTTTCTACACATGTTGTAGATGTGATTTATGAAGAAAAAAAAAATCGATTTTTTCGACCCGAAAAACTAGAGGACCGCCTTAAGCTGATGAAGTTAAATTATCATTAACCCTTCCTTGTCACAGTGGGTCATTTTGACCCGGACGAATTGGAAATAAAATGCTCACTTGCCCAAAATTAAAAGTTTTCGATATTTTTTTTACAACAATTCAATTTTATATTTTCCGAATTTTAATTACGCAGATATATTAAGAAATGTTTAAAGTGTAGCCCGGATTTTTTTCAATTAAAACCGTCCGACGGGTTGTTGAGGGGCTATACCAGTGTAAACGCTCAAAATTTCGGTGATTTTCGGGAATTTTTCGTAAGAAAAGTACTCCATTAAATATTTCGGAAAATTAAGAATCCATTTGGCTATATTTGACCTATATTACATATTTTTTTCATAGTAAAATATCGAGATCCAAGCGACTTATGCGCTATCTTCGGAGGCGCCAAAAAAAAGTTCCCCCACTGCTGACATGATTCCGACCGATAGAGTCGCTGAAACCGAAAAAGGAAAAAATGTCGTTAAATTGGAAGGTATTTCCTGTACAATGACGTGGGATTTTCGAAAAATATCAAAATCTAACAAAATGGCGCAGTTATGAAAAAAAGTTTTCTTGCCCATAAAATAGTCGTTTTTTTCAATGCCAAATCGTCAATTTTCATCCAATCAAAAATATTCTACGTCATTATAGAGTAAATACATTCAAGAGTACTCAGTTCAAATTTCAAGTCAATCGGATAATTGATCTTTGAGTTACGATGTCAGCAAATTTGAAAAATCTCATTTCGAGAAAAACGCGTCTAAAGATTTAACTATCGATTTTTGCAAGATAAAATGATATTAATATAAATTATACAAATAATGATATTCTTGAAAGTATGAACTGTCGAAAGAGGAAAAAAATCGATTTTTCGAAAGTGTCACACTGGTATAGCCCCTTAAGGGCGGGTGGATAAAGTACCATCCGGGTCAAATTGACCCAGTGTGTCAATGTCGTGGCCAAATATAAGTGTGTCAGAGAAACATTTGAAAAAGTATAATGAAAAAAAATTGTACACAATGTTTTAGATTTTTTATATCCGTAATTTGTGTTTGAAACTTTTCGAATATTTCATATTTATTCCCAACATAATTGCAGTTTAATTCATTGTAACGCACTGTACGTTTATTTTCAATCTACACCATGAGAATTTTAAATTTCGGCCACTTTTTCCTGGGCTTGTATCTTCCACACGCACTCACATTTCCCAAGAATCAATTTTTCCCTCTTTTATTGAAAAGAATGTCCTAAAAGATAATTCGGATTATGCTCGGTGAAATTAAATGTTCTTTCGGCAAGAAAAACTTGCATTTTCGTACATTTCTGCACATTCGAAACATCGCAATAATCGTCTCACCCGAGGGATTCGTAATTAATGTATGAACTTGTCTGTACGTTGAAAAAAGTTTCGGAGAGCATGGACGTGGACGTGACTGGTCTGGCACGCGGGGGCACGAGGTACAGCAGCACGAGTAGCCTGAGCAGTGCGGCTACAGCTAGCTCGCCCCAAAATCTTCAGACGGCGAACACGACCGCGAATATCCACAATCAAGTGGCAACCGCGGCGGTTGTGTGCCAAACCCAGGGCCTCAATCTCGCGCAGAGCTCGAGGGAAAGTCCGCCGGCGAGCTCGAGTCCTGGAGCATCAACCCCTAGCATTCCTACACCTGCTCAAGTTAGTATGCAAGAATTGTGAGCTGCATTCTTAATATTGTAATATCGTTTTGCGTGGACATTGCTCGAAAAACATTTGGAGGGAAGTTTTACGAGTGGGAGACTGCAGGGTAATATGGGGTTGAAGTTTACATCGTTTGAAGGCAACGAAAATTCATTCCAATTGCTCATTTTCATTGTTATCTGAAATGATATCGGGATGTTGAATAAGTTATCGCTGTTTGTTCGTGGTAATTAATGGTTTATTTGAAAAAATCATTTCTAATGCTTTCAAATTTTTCGAAACTGTTGTGTGATCAACTCCTAATGAATCTGAGAGTTCAGCTAGTGCCTGACATGAGTCTTCATGAAGACTCCAATTCAACGCGTCAAAATAATTATTTTTCAAGCCTCTGATGCGTTACCATTTTAAGGTAGTCCTATCGGCAGGCTTCAATCCATAGGATTTTTATAATTTTTTTTCAGCTTTACTAAATATATTAATAATCGTCTCTGTAAAATTTCAGGAACGTTTATCGACCTAATTACAGAGAAAAGAAATATTAAAATTGCGTATTTTTGTGAAGGAATTCCGAGACGACATACAAAAACCCAATTTCCGGTCGCTACAAAAGTGTATATAATAGTGGGAATCCGTCAGATTCTTAAAAATAATCAGATTTACATACTTAACACTTGTAATAATCCAGTGCTCTCAGAAAAAATTACGCTTATTGACCTAATTTTTATGTAATATCAAGTTTAATTTGAACTTCCGGTATTGGATTTATTACCACTTGCTACGACAAAGAGACGCGACAGCAAGGCAACAGCTGACTGTAGTCCTAACCTCATCTCACTCATTCGAATTTCCACACATATTTAATTTTTAACCGACATATTTCACCGACACAAATTTTCCACGCTTTTTACCAGTCGTGGCCCGAACACAATGCTTTATATTTCCCGCACCTGACATTGTTTCGACAGATCGACGTTGAAAAGCATGGATGTTGAACTCGCCTGGTTGAGTGAAAAGAGACGGAGATAGAACGAATGTTGCCAAATATGATACCTAGAAATACTGCGCGGATCGTTGGAATAACAATTTTTTCATTTATCTAATTAAATGTCAACATTCATTCAACAGTTGACACATGGAAAATTTTAGTGACTACAAATTATTTTTTTTACATATGTTAAAAATATAAATTGTACAAGTCTCAATTATGATCAGTGGTATGACTAGTGTGAAGCGATAGGACTACTTCAAACTACACGCACGCCGTGCTGGTAGCGCCATCTGTTGAAAGACAGCGAGAACTTACTGAAAAATTCATTATTCGGTTAAAAAGTTATTATTCAACGGCCTAATACTTTGCAAATTTATGATAGATCACTAAATAATAATCCTAAAGAATGTTCGCGTGATTTTAGTAGCTCAAATTTGGCAAAGAACATTTGGCAAAATATATTTTTCGTGCCATTCCAACACGATGCAAACTTCAGCGTCATAGTGATTGAGAATGATAAATAACTCCGTACTTGATGATAAGAGTGTTGTTATTTTTTAAGGAAAAAGTTGTGACCTCATCGGCGAACGTGATGCAGCAACAGCAGCAACAACCGCATCAATTGCACCTGCCAATGTTGAACACGAGTCAGGGCTTAGCGACGATCGTTCCGGCGCTTCAGCATCTCGGTCCAGGACTGAGGGTTATTCCCGGTGACACGAGGCAACTACTCGTGGCCCATACAACGGGCAACAACGAGGCTCGTCCGCTCACTCTGGCTGTTCAAAATTCCTCTGATCAGTCGAGGCCTATCATTGCCGTACAGACGAGCACTGGAAGCGAGCCAAGACCCGTAGCGCTGGTCGTTCACTCCTCGGCTGCGAACGACAACAGAGTTACGTTCGTTCACTCGAACTTGTCGAACAACGACAGGCCACTGGCACTCGCGGTGCAATCATCGGCGAACGAAGTGAGGCCCGTAACGTTCGTACACTCTGGAAACGAGGGAAGACCACTTGTTCTGGCCACCCATGCTGCACCCACTCTCAACGTCACGAGTCAGTATATATGTAACTGTATATTTTACTTATTTTCACGCTGAGATTCGTACTTGCTTGACGCGGAAACAAGGAGCATTCCTTCGGCGAAGAGACCACGTACGTTTCTCGAGAGGCTTTATCTCGCTGATGCTCCAAACCGACAAGAATGCATTTTTTCAACTCACAGTCCGTTTTTTTTTTTCGTCTTTCTGATCGTTCGAAACAACTTAAGGCGGGATATACATTTTCAACGAAAAAAAAACCAATTTTTTTTCTTCAAACGATACAACTATATATGTAGAATATTTTCCCAAAGTTTCAAAGCGGAATTCGAAAAACTTCAAACGTTACAGCGTTTTTCTCAAAACTGCATTATCGAAATTGGTGTGCAGGATTACTCAAAAACTATTAAGGGCCACAGTAACGGGTATAAAATCATGTGCGAATTTAACAATTTTTTTTTCGTATGAAAAGTCATTCACTCATAAAGCTAATTACACATCTATTTAGTATTAATATCAAACTGTTAGAAAATATATATATATATTTTTTCGATGTACAAAATGGCCTCATATTTTCTTTTGTTATCTTTTTTTAGGCGCTCCGCGGCGCGACATTTAGCATCCACAATTATTTACCTAGAACAAAAAACAAAAATTCTCGTCAATGTACATTAGAGTACCTAGAGAATTGCGTACGGAATTAAAAAAATATTGTTTTATTCAAAAGTTGTAGGTATTTGAACATGAGAAATGAATTTTCAGTGAAAAATTTCGTTATAACTGCTCATAAACTGCTGATAAAATGAAAAGTGTTCGATTAATCAGAAATTCCGTACGTACTTCTCTGCGAAATGCAATTAGGAACATAACTTTTAAATTTGAAGTAAATCGAGTAAAAATTGTTGACGTTATTTGTCACGCCAATTGGAAAAAAGCTGTTTCGAGAAGTTTCGAGTAGACGGCCGTTTTACATCGAAAAAAAAAATTCTAACAGCTTGATCTTCATACTGAATGGATGTGTAATTAATTTTATGAGTGTATCACTTTTTCATACAAAAAAAATTGTTAAATTCGCACATGGTTTTATACCCGTTACTGTGGCCCAAGGCCTTAAGCCGATTGAGTTGAAACTTGGTAGAAATATTGATAATATTGGTACCTTCTACTTGACGAAAATTGTTTTTGAAAAATTGGAAAAAAAACGACCTTTAATCCACATTTTACAGAAATGTTGCGTGAAGTGTTGATTTTTTTTTGTAAATGCGTGCGATTTTCTCAAATTTGCATTTTCTTCATTTTAATTACCGTCACATAGAAACTATAGATGTTCTAAATGAAAAAAATGTTTGAACTTTTTTGCGAATCAAAGTCTACGGGAAGCTAGACTGCACGCCGATTCGCAACTCCCGCGGCGACCTTGCTGTAACACTCTGCCACAGCTCCGCCATTTTAATGAATTAATTTAAAAAAATTGTTTCGTACACTCAAATATACTATTAAAGTATACCTAAACTTTGATAATTGTAGAATAATTATTTCTTAGTTTAAAAAATCCCTCAATATTCCTTATTTTTTTCCTGTCTAAATGTATATCCCGCCTTAACGATCGTTTATCATTTTTCGCAATCATTTTGATCGAAGTACATACGGTTATTGGATTCACTTAAATTATTTTTTGTGCGTCGATAACGAAAGAGAATGCCAGTGTCGTAAGCTATTTCGTTTCTACTTGTCACCTCAATCGTTTAGCTTCGTGAAAGTCTTGAAAAAGCGTATGCAGCAGTTTATGTTTGACGCTTCATTCACGTGTACACTTTTTTTTTTTTTCGTTCGAACAGCTGCTCAGTCGAGACTAAGAACCGGCGATGCGCAGACAACGCATAAAATGGTCGGTGGAGTGACACTGGTAGGCGGAAACGGATCGGAACTAACGAGACTTCCAGGAGGCGCTGAGCTCAATATCTTACCCGCGAACGGTGTGTTCCGTTCCGTCAAAGCTCAGCCACTCACTGTCCAAGGAGGTGACTGACCAATGCATTTGTTGAAAAAATAAACCAGAACAGAGAAACTTTATTCTTGGTGATACGCATTTGTGGGTGGGGCGGTCGACTAGAGTTCAATATATTTGCATTTATTGCCACAAATTTGAAATTTTGGTAAATCCGTTTTCGCGATTGAAATAAATTACTCTGTTCGAAAAAAATGTATAAGATTGAAATACATTAAACTGTTCGAAAAAAAAGTTTGTATAAAAACGCCACATGTGTAATTTCATCATTTTTCTAAATGTAACATTGACGTATTTTGGTACGCATCTTTAGAATGTTTGTATTGCTTATTTTTTCTTCGTAAAATGTATAAGGTGTAGTCGATTCAGGACGTATTCTCTGGAAAGAGTTCGATAGCCGAGTGGTTAGAGAACAAATGTCACGATGGCAAGGCGGCGGGTTCGATTCCCGCTTCGAGACATTTGAATTATCGTGAGATTTTTTTCGGTCCTTTCGAGTTCGTCTGGTGTTAGAATGGCTCCATATACCAAGGCCGGGTCGCACTGTTGCGATTTCGTAATGAAATGGTGCCAAATTGAAAAGCCCATATGCAGAGCTGCTCGCGGTTAATGATCTAAACGAGAAGCTTTGAATATGCGCGACAAAATCATTTTTATTCCTCCATTTTCAAGCGTTATTTAAAACTTTCCATCTCCGTTATCGTTGTTTGATAATTCTTTAGATAAGTGACTTTTCCGAAAAATGAGCGTTAAATTGTTTAGCTAATTTCTCATTTATTGGCTTATAAATGATGATATTCAGTCGGGGAAAGCTGAAATTTTTCATTAATACATTTTTTACGAGCAAAAAATCGTTGAAGCCAATTTCGAATTTCGAATTTTTCAAACCCAAACAAACCCAATATAGGCGTCGAAATGTTCAAAAATGCCCTATTTTTTGATATTTTCCTCATAGGGTTATAAATTATGATATTCAGTGGGGGAAGCTGAAATTTTTCATTAACAAATTTTACACGCGCAAAAAATCGTTAAAAACAATTTCGAATTAAAAAAAAACCAAACAAACCCAATATAGGCGCCGAAATATTCGAAAATGCCCTATTTTTTTGTTTGCTATTTTCTCACTGGGTTATAAATGATGATACTCAGTCGGGGGAAGCTGAGATTTTTCATTAACAAATCTTACACGAGCCAAAAATTGTTGAAAATAATTTCGAATTTTTCAAAAACCCAAACAAATTCAAAATATGCGTTGAAATGTTCAAAAATTCCCTATTTTATTACGTGTTTCCGTGAACTTCAAGACCCCATAATTTTTTATGGGGGGGGGGGGGGGGGGGTGAATTTCAGCTTCTCCTGACGGAATATAATCATGTATAACCCAATAAATGAGAAAAATAATTTTACGCTCTTTTTTCGGAAAAATTACTTTTCGTTTTCGTTACGTTTTTTTTTGTCGAGTGTCATCTCTGTGCGATTAATTAACCAATGAAAATATTACTCTCCAGGTCTGACACTGAGTCACGCGGGTGTGTCTCTTCAGGCTCCACCGGGTAAAGGCGGCTCAACGGTCATGCAAACGAATCCGTCCACAGAGGGTCAGATAACTCACATAGTAGGCCAACACGCCTCACTATCGGCACTAACACCTATCGTGACACCCATGACCGTCGTATCGCAAGGAAATCAGGTGACCGCGCACATTCTCGCGCCTACGAGCCTCGCCGGTAAAATGATAACGACGCCCATTCTCAAGAGCGTCGGGCAAATGCCACTCGTAAATGCTCAGTACATCAATACGACGACGCTGGTAAAACCCGTGGTCGTTGTGAGCACATCATCGAACACATCCGTACCATCGACGATTCCATCGAGCACGCAACCTTCCGCCACCACCCACTCGGGCGTCTGACAGGCTCGACGAAGAGGCAAGCTCGTTTGAGACGAGGCTCAGGAGCTATCATGGAATTTCGTGATTCTTGTCCGGTTGGTGGTACGTCCGCGGCGTTTGCCGAAAGTGATCGCGTTTACGTGCGATTCAACGAAAGAATACAAAGATGCGGGACGAATAACTCCGTGACGCGGTAACGGCGAATAGACAAATGCTCCGAATGTCTCCAGTGTGTGTGTGTGTGTGTGTGTGTGTGTGTGTGTGTGTTTCTTGGATTCTTGCGGAATGAACATTTTCACGCTGAAGAAATACTCTGTTATTTCGAAAACATGAGGATTTTCGATCTTCTGCAGTTTCTTTATGTTTGAATACCCGCGCGTTCTCCGAGCTCTGCCGCTCAAAATGTTACGTTTGCTTGGGGTAACAAGATGAAATGCAATTCACGATATGGCGCGGAGAATAAAGCAGGACGGTGATAAATCGGATAATTTTTTTTTTTTAATATAGTTTTCTCTGCTGCGAAGTATTCGGATAAGACCAAAGCTCGAACGTATAAATTCCTCGAGATAGAACATTGAGGATCAAGCCACGATATTTGTCGCGAAAGAAAGAAGAATGTTGGGTGAGCACAGGGTTGATGACACGAGCGTTCTTCCGAAATTCTTCCATTCGAACTTTGCTCGAATGAGAAATGTATTATTTAAAAAGAGTCAAACGGCTTGTCGGGTAATGCGCGTTTATCGATGAGCCATGCAATTGAGAGAGACGATGACGGCGTGTGAAAATATTTGAAATTCGATGCAAATCAATGCAAACTTTTTCCAGTACATAATGATAATACTAATGGTTATTGTCATTGCACGTAATGTTCGATGGAAATGATCGATTTGTTTCGTAACATCCTTCTTCGTACACGCCATCGTCGTCGTCGCGATCGCGTTTGCCGAGGGCGATCGCGTTTGTCGGCTGGCGCGATTTCAATTAGAATAAACGTGGCCTTAGCGCAACGGAGACTCAATTTTTCAATATCGATTCGTTTATCATTCAAGGCTATGGAAGAATCTTGGAAGATACGGAATAAAGAGATACAGTGTCGCGTTCGTGCAAAATTTATTTAAATGTACGAAATCATCACAGTATGAAAATTGCGTTAATTGATCATGAATTTTACGATTAAGATGCGGGGACCACGCTTCGAAAGTCGAGAGAAAGAAAAAACAATTAATTATAAAGAGAAAACACGGTTTTTGCTCATGCATTTTGTGAAAAGTTTGTCTCTGAATTGCTCAGAAATCATTAAAATCACAAAGGGACTAAAATGTTCGTCGCTCTCGCGCGATTGCTATTTATTATTATAATTTTTAGATGGAACAATTTTTTTAAGATCTTGATTTGAGACTGACGCGTTGCGATGTAATGTTCGAAGAATTTTGGCAGAATGCGTGAAACTCTCCGTTGGGGAATGTCCAAAAATGAAGACTGTGATTTCGACTGAAACGAGATGGATGCGCAGCGATACCAAAACCTTCGCACGAAGAATGAATCGAGATACTTTTTTTTTCCAAGAAAATAATTATGAATAACTCGCCGATGCATAATTACTAATATATCAATGGTAAAAATTCTTACGAAATGCTCATTTTTTTACAATTATTCGTGAATATTTTGTGGCAAAATTGTTTCTTTTTTTTTTCTTTCATTTTCTTTGAAAAGTTGCTCACCCACGAATGGTTCTGGGCGTAAGAGGATTTGTTACGAAGTATATCGGAGCTGGGTCCCGACATTGTGGATCCATTGAGCTGAAAATTATGACTGTCAAAAGAGTTGTATTTTTATCTACGGATACGCTCGCGAGTCTTTGAGCTTCACATGAGAATTTAAAAAAAAGGAGAGGTTTCTTCAAGACAAGCTTGCTGCACGTTCCGCGATTTAGCATTAAATAGAAAACGTACGATAACAACTGTTTTTTAGCGGCATTTGGCGTGAATGCCTTGGAAAAAATTGAACTTTGGTCCTGTTTTTTGACGCATGTTACGTTAACGATGAATCGAAAAGTCAAGAAGCGAATATCGACTTTGTGAGATAGTATAATCTCGACCAAGCATGGACAGTATTTGCATGAAAAACTATAAAACGTAATTTCATGACAGAATACATACGAGCAAGTCGTTGGCGACGAATATTAATATCTTTTGCAAAAGAATAATTGAAAATTATTCTCAATCGTGCGAAAAAAATTAATTCATATTCATGATTGCACGATAATTATTTATAATTATTTTGTCACGTCTTTTTTTTCCCTTAGTTTCTCATTCTTACGATGTTCATTTCCATAATATAGAATGATATATTATGTACGATATTCTCTTTTTCTTTCGTAAATATTTAAATTATTTAATCCACACGGGCAAATTGACTTGGAGAATGGCATATATATGTATATACATATGCATGTATGTATGAGTCGTTTGATCGGAATAATTCAATTATCTGTGATGATTGAGTGAAAACGATCAATTTTTGAAAGTGTTTTTCGTTTGTTTGTTCGTGAACTCAGAATGGAACAACTTTTTATTCACCTTCGACCTTATTGCACGCAGAATCATCACGCATGCGTATATCGATCCTCAAAATTTACCATTTTCTCCGGAATATCTTTTGATGTGGTTGGTGATTTACCAATCAACGACATCAACATTTGACGAACGATATAAATCGATACAGAGACATGTTTTTTGTCCCCCACCAAGTAGAGATCGAACGCAAGTCGCTTTATCTCAATCAACGTTGAATCGCGCGATAGACCCGAGAAGTGGCAAAAGCACAGCAAAGACCGGAGAAAAGAATTCCAGGGATAAAAATGAATTTCCTTACTACGTTGGTGAAAAAAAGAAAAATACGAGCGAGTTTGTGCGCAAACGAATTCTGTCGAATAATGGCTACGGCTCATGAGTGATGTGGAAGGAAAAAAAGTGCGTGTTCAAAGTGACTGGAAGCAAGGATAAGAGAGGGGAAGAAAATGTTCGAAAGATGCGTACACGAACAATGTGATATAAGCGATTAATGAAATTCATTAACATCTTAGAGATAATGGAGAATATTAAGCTGTTTCAAGTGTAGGCGTCCGTTGCTAACTGAATACTATCCAATTAACATCTCGAAGGACAGCAAATACCTAATTGTACATAGTATACAAACAAAGCAAATGAAAAAAAAAATTACAATTAATTGAATCATGAAGTAATAACTGTATGGAACACTCTAAGGAAGGAATAAAGAGAGACACTAAACGGCGGAAAAGCGGAAGCGAGGAAACGCAAAGCGAGGTATGAAAGATTAATATTTAGAGAAACAAAAGAAAAATAGAAACGAGCGCTCAATTTTTAACGCGCTGGATTTACGCCAGTGTTGTATGTGATGCAGATACACAGTAGAATTTGTACGACGCGCCTAAACCGAATCCGAGGGAATGGGAAAAAAAATAGATCGAAAAAAACCCTAAAAAAATAATCATGTTGACAGTGTAGTCGGTGTGTGTTGCATCGGCATTGTGAAATTGTGGTGTTGGGTTGCAGGGAATCGTAGATATACCTTTACCTACAGCGAGCAGGGAGAAAGATTTTTATAAACATTATTTTCGTAGTTTTTTCCTTACCCTGTTTTTTTCTTTTCTTTTAAAACGATAACACGTCTTTCAATTTCTGAATTTAAAAAAAACCACCATCGCCACGTAGCAATTAGCGAACAGAAAATCCCACTCCTCTGGGGGTCTTTGATTGCGACTCTTACTACGGAGTTCTCGTGAGAAACAAGAAACAAACAAAATGTGAAAACAACACAATACCGAGCACATAATCAAATTAACGAAGAAACAACAAAAAATGATTGCTCTCATCACCTCATTGAGTGCTCGACAAAACCGAGATGTCGAGAGATCGAAGAATTTTGATCTTGAACGAATATATACATATATCGTCAGTGCAACGCCATGAATGAAAATTTGATTGGTAATTAAAAACATATTGACGGAAAAGGCACGTTCTGGTACAAAAAAAAATAACTATACACATACACACAAAAAGAGCTCGTTAAAAAAAAATCTTCATAGCTAGATAAACGATGAAAAAAGAAACTTCCTCTGCACGTTTGTCCATCGATGATGTTATTGTTAAGGTCTGTCTTTCTTTTCCGAATTCAACGACAATGCGGGATTGGTATCATTAGAAAAGTTGAACTTCGCACCGAATTCGGACTCGTTACTGTACAATTGTTGAACGAGAGGGGAAGAAAATAAATTTGTAGATTGTGTACGTGTGTACGAGAGACAGCGAGAGAGTGAGAGAATTGAGTTTGAAAAACCCATTAAACGAGGGTCTCGCGATCAGTCGATTGGATTGAGTAAGGATTATTCGTTAATGACTTTGCTGTACATTAACTTTGTATATTTCTGTAAATAGGTAACTTAATGGTAATGATAAATTTACTATATGTCTACGTGTTAATTTTATCTATTACAGTAAGGAAGTTGCGTTTCCGTGTAAATATTCGAAACGAATAATCTTGCTGTAATAAACCTCATTCGAAAAATCTCTCCACGAATAATCATTTGCCGCTCAACACCCCCCCCCCCCCCCCCAGCCCCTACAGTAGAACATTTTTCGTAGAGGAATAGAGGGTTCGTATTACTTTTTTTTCGTTAAAATGTCTCGCACGAAAATCTCGTCAATGTGTAATTTAATGCTCCATTTATTAAAAATATGCACTAATTCACATAGTCTATTTCATTACTTTCAGATAGAGTTTTAAGGATGACGCAATAATAAATATTGTCGTCTATCTACGGTATCGAAACTTTGCTAGCACAAAACCTCTCAAGTCCATATATACGCGTGTTACGCACATACGTATGTTCATACACGCGTATATATTCTGTATACATGCCACATTGTTTAATGTTCTTCGAGGTTGTTACAAAAAACTAGAAGGGATCTAGTTCTTCGGAAAATTTTGAATAGCTATCTATAGTTATGCGCCTGGACAAGTTTTTTTGTTGTTGTCAATTTTACTTCTAAGTTTCTTCTTGGTCGAGTTCAGTGTGTTGTATGTATAATATGAACATTTATATCCGCATATAGTAGACATTGTTGGAAAGAATTTTCGAAATAATCGCAGTATTCTTCCATTTTTTTGTTCGCTTACAATTTTCCGCGCAGTAATTTGTTAGTCGCTTACGTTTACAGTTGGGAAGATAATATTTTTCCTTCTATCGAACAGGCGAAACTTTTTGTTGAAATCTTGCGCAGATTTTGTTTTATATTTTTCGCATTGACAAAATGAAGAAAAATAAAAGAGAGTAAAAACATAAGTCAATAGCGCGCTCGTTGCGAGTGTGCATCAAGTATTTTTTGTCGGTATTCTTTACAGGAGCTCCATCATGGCTCACATTTATTACAGTGCAAATTCGTATATCGAAGACGGCGTTTGAATATACGAGATTCGGCATGTTACATGTAAAGATGAAAAATGGTAGTGCGCTTTGCAAACAAATGCACACGTAGTATGGAGACAGCCGAACGCGAAAAAAAAAATTGAAATGGGGATTATTACGCGGTTACAGTCGTATATAAATATATAATTAAGGTTGTGTATAGTGTATATATTCACATATATAATTCATTATGTATACGGAATTGAGTTTGTAAAATTGATGAAGGAACTAGAATGAGCTATGAGAATTATTCTCAAGTCCTGAGAATATTCGCACGCAGCTCTTCTGTATCGCAATAATTGAAAATGCAATTATACAATAGAAAATTCGTAACATCCCAGTTTACGCTATTGATTAATCGGTTTTTGCCAATTGCTATTATAAACTACAGCTTTTCGCGACTTTTTTGTCCAATTCCAAGGGTCACTGTGTAGCCCTCCGTCCTTAGCGATTGGAAATGCTCAAACCTCAAACTGTTAAACTGTACTCGGCACCTGGCGTCAAAAACAAACTTTTCAATTTGTTCCCCCAAAAGTTAATTCGCCATGGAGCACGGGGATATTAAAATGACAAAAAAACAACGAACTGAGAGTACGATCGATTCGATACAAACCTATTTTTTTACACGTAATTAATTCATTATGAATAGAAAAAATGAATAGAAAAAAAGTTTACTCGTCTTCTGAAAATTGTTTAATGTGGGCCACACTTTGGTCTGTCAGGTGGTTACAGATGTATAGAGTATAAAGCTAAAATTATAGAATTGGCACTGTCCACTGTATAATTAGAAATACAAATGTACTTTGTACTTGCAAGCAATAGAGCGGAGGTTTTTCAATCCATCGGCTATTCAACAATATATCGGTTACAATTATCGATGAAATAACTTCTTTGAAATGAACTCATTCGAAAGCAATTAATTCAACCATCGCGCAATTTTAATTCACCAAGCTCCCCTCTTCGATATACATTTTTGTTAATGTGGCTTGTTTGTTATTAATATATTCGTTACGTTACTTATAAATGTATAAGGTCTTGTTAGTTGTTACAAACTAGAAGTAATTTAACCCAGTTTCGTTCTAATCGTCGGGATAAACCTCATCAACGATCGGACGACAATAAAACGAACGAAAAGCCACTTAGGAAACCATTCCGTGACAAAATAATCGTAAATAATTGCGAAAAACGTATCATACAAATGTTCACATAATTGAGGAGGAAAGAATGCATCTTTTCGTGATTAATACCATTGTTATAGATCATTATTTCGGAAGAAAAGTATTCTAAATGACTTTTTACTCGAACAATGTAGTTATTTTGTTGAGAATGGTCGTTTATATACTCACAAATGCACTGCGTTTTTTGTTTGTTTATTTAAATTGCACTCGCGAAATCGGATAGCTCTGGATTACTGCTTTATGTTTTATCAACATACTGTCAAAAACGCAATCTTACACTTAACGAGAATCTTGTAATTACTTGCACACAGTTTTTGAAACTTTCGTTTTACTTCCGTTACTTCTGATTAGAATATAAAACTTACACTTATTGTTAGTTTATGACTAAATGCCTAAACCGTGGATAAATGATTTATATATTAATTCATAAGCATTAAAATATAATTTTTCGGCATATAGAAGTTGACATAAATTTTTCACTGCACACACACACACACCGCACGCTCACGCACATGTACAATGTTTCCAGCTAGTTATACACAGGGTGAAAGAGGATGCGATTTTTTTAATCATCCAAACGAGTCGAGTGTTTATGATAAGTCGGTCGGCCGGATGTGCAATTCTGAACGAGGAATATGATTCTCATTTGTTTTTTTAATTCCCGGTTTGTCTAGTACACGATTACTTATACAGCGTTTTTAATGGCTTAGAAAAGACTAGTCGATGAAGCGATCATTTCGTCAGTCTGATAAATAACTACTTTGTGTGCAATGTGCGAACTTGGTGAAAGGAAAATCAATTATTACAATTGCAATCTCTTTGATTTTTGTTCGTAAATACGGTACCTTGGTGTTCGTAGAAAAATAATACATTTAAAAATGGTCGTAGGTCAGAATGGAATATTAAAAAGATTGGTAATATTCGTCTGTTTGCAACGTATTGTTAAAATGCGAGTGAGGATCTCGAGACTGCGTAGTGCGATTTTATTTCGTGAGCTCAAAAAATATCATATAGCGACACGCCTAATTTCCGCACTCGATCACCCATCGGGCTCGGATTCGTCGACCAATTTTACATCGGCAACAATTTTCTGTGTTTTTTTTTTCAAATCGTTAATCGATGTAAAAGAACCTATTAATTCCTCGGTGTTCGTCAGATCTATTTACGCTAATCACGGGAGGGGAAGACGATGATAACGACAGGCGATCTTGATTTGTACTTGAATCCAATACTATTCTTGTCAGATTTTTCTACAAGAAAAATATATTTGGATATTGCAGTTTTTTCTATATCGTTCACACTCGATGGCATGAGTATCGTAAAAATTGATCGGGGAATATTCTTTAATTCAAATAATCGGCAACACGAAATATCGATCGGAAACTACGAGATAAATATTCATTTACAAAAAAAAACGGGTCAAAGTTGATTGATTTTGGATGGAAAGTTTTTTGTTATGCATATTTATATTTAAATATAATTTCAATGTTGAGTAAAATAAATATTGCTTTTTTAGATTTTATTAAAGTGGATCATATCAAAGTTCTTTTTTAATTTGATAAATTTAAGATTTCACTTGGATAATACATTTTCCGGGTTCGTTCGATTAAGACCAAAGCATCTTTTATAATTCCAGTATGAACATCTGTAGATTTCACTTGAAAAAATCACGTCCAGCGCCTCAACAGGATTTCCCTAGTTATCGATTCAAAGTAAATGATTTTCCCAAGTGTAGGCGGATAAAAATTCGTGTTGCGCCAAATTTCGTTCCGACTTGCATTCGATTGGCTTTATTCTTTCAATCTTTGTTTTACTGCCGTTTTTAATTACTGTATCTGAGTTGTGTATATACATGCTTGGAACGGCTAGATTGCAGAGACTATGTACATATTCTTTCTCGCACGCACTTTTTTTCTTCTTCTTGTCTCTGTTAATATCCGACAAAAAGCACCACTTGGTGAAATTGCCGTTGAAGGTGATCGAGTGGCAGCGGTTTAATTAAGCGAGCGAAAAAACAATTTGCCTACGGCGTCTTCTTAACCTTGTTCGTTCAATTTTTTATTATCATCATCAAAGCTCAATCGTAGCGCGAAAGGTCCCTTCGGGACTAATTTTCAACGACCTTTATAGAGAGCGTATCCGTCTGCCCTATTCGCGACTTTTGTAGTAGCTACAAAAAAACGGCGAATATTAATATCTAGCCATGATTTTTTTTTACATTGTTCCATTTGTTTTTTTCTCCCTACTTTTAGTTTTCCATAAAGTTTACCTACTCAGTTGAACACAATGACCGAGCGTCCTCGATCACAATAGATTTCTAAATATAACGTCGTACATTTGATTTTTGTGTACTATCAGTAGCCAGTCATCCGGACAATTTTTGCGTTTTTTCTTTTTCGTTCGAAAGAAGCCCTTTTGAAGTCGCGAATCATATCGTCCTCGTTGAAAATATCCTGCTGTATGATACTCGAACATATTTTGAATACAAAAGTGAAATATCGTATTTCGTGTGATTCGGTGATTGACAATGGTAGTGTTCTTTTTTTTTCTCGTTATTTTAGCGGTAGTTTGTCCGGAAGAATGAAGATCACACGCGCTTTTCTTTTTCTTCTATCGATCAATGATTGTACAAGTATTGATGGAATGTGAATTGACGTACACACCACATGTGCGAAACGCGCATGTGAGAAGAGTGCACCAATGGAACGGCGAGTTTGCTTTTGTTTTTCGCTACACCTACGTTGGATCGCGATAGCACACTCTTCTGAAATATACGGAGCTCATATTCCACTCATTGATGTGCAGTTTGGAGCGTTTTTTTAACCGAGAATAGGCGCTTGACAGACATAAATGCGTTTTCGAATTTTGAGAAACAACGCGGCAAGTTGAGCGTGATTCGAGAAACTTCGATCGAGTAATGAGCGTTTGTGAATATGTTCGTATGCAAATGTGGTAAAAAAATTCGCGTTAATCAAGATGAACCTCAATTGAAGAGTATGTACGCGGTGTGAAAAAAAGTCTAAACTTTTTTCATAGAAATACGAAAAATGTCGCATTATTATTAAAATTAGACGATTTTTTTAGTAGTGTCTCGACTAATGGACGGCTGATTACAAATGTTCGTATCGATGAGTATACATTTTTTCCTGAAAAAAACAAACAAACGTTCTTGTATCTCGATCCGCAGACATTAGCGTGGTTTCCGTTTCGGCGTCCCCTTGCCCTTTCAGTTTTTCAGTTCATCAAACTCAACTTGCCGCAGCGAAGGCATGCAACGCAATTGTTCGACAGCTCGAAGAAAAAAATGCCCATCGTATTCTTGAATTTTGCCGGCCGATGGTCGAGAAGAATTTCGTGACGACGAAAGAAGAAAGAAACAATTCGACACTGCTCGGTGCTAACTTTTGCAGTCGATGTCCAAACTTGAGGTAGAAAAATTTGGGAAATAGTTCAAAGTGGAGTTTCGCCTGAGAGCAACGGATCGGTGGAGGAGAGAAATCACTGGCAGTACAATATATACTCTTTTCTCTCTTGATGTACTACTGACATGAGTATCGGGCTTGACGGATTTCCGAGTCGTTGAAAATCAATCTGCCGTGAATTACTTAGCCCCGGGAATTTTTCCTAAAACCTGAGAATTCAAAAACAATCGTATTATTTATCAGTTGTTCTCGTTATTGTCTCATAGGGCAATACGCTTATAAATACTTTACTTGCGGATCATCATAGCGACGTTTTTACACTCTACTAAAGAGCTACCGTCATAAACAGCAAATTAAGGGGCTATGCCAGTGTGACACTTTCATAAAATCGTTTTTTTTTGCCTTTTTCGACAGTTTATACTTTCAAGAATATTATTATAATTTATATCAGTATCATTTTATCTCGCAAAAATCGATAGTTAAATCTTTAAACGCGTTTTTATCGAAATGAGATTTTTCAAATTTGCTGACATTGTAACTCAAAGAGCAATTATCCGATTGAATTGAAATTTGAACTGAGTAATCTTAAATATATTTACTCTGTATAACCCAATAACCCAATAACCCAAACAATGACGTAGGATATTTTTGGTTGGATGAAAATGGACGATTTGTCATTGAAAAAAAGGACCATATTATAGGCAAGAAAACAAACATTTTTTTCATAACTACGCCATTTTGTTAGATTTTGATATTTTTCGAAAATCCTACGTCATTGTACAGGAAATACCTTCCAGTTTAACGACATTTTTTCCTTTTTCGGTTTCAGCTACTCAATCGGCCGGAATCATGTCAGCAGTGGAGGAACTTTTTTTTGGCGCCTCCGAAGGCAGCGCATAAGTCGCTTGGATCTCAATATTTTTCTATGAAAAAACTATGTAATATAGGTCAAATATAGCCAAATATATTCTTAATTTTCCGAAACATCTAATTGAGTACTTTTTTTCAAAAAACTTCCCGAAAATCACCGAAATTTTCAGCGTTCACACTGGTATAGCCCCTTAAGGCGGGATATACATTTACAACGATCAAAAAATCGATTTCTTTTTTTCTTCTTTAAACGATAGAACTATATATGTAGAATATTTTCCCAAAGTTTCAAAGCGAAATTCGACAAACATTAAACGTTACAGCCCGTCAACGCTGTGCCTCACCGCTCGGATTCGAAGCGGGCGTGAACTTCAAACGCGTTTTTCTCAAAACAGCATTATCGAAATTGGCGTGCAGGATTACTCAAAAACTATTAAGCCGATTGAGTTGAAACTTGGTAGGAATATTGATAATTGGTACCTTCTACTTGACGAGAATTGTTTATGAAAAATTGGAAAAAAACTGCTTTTTAATCCACATTTTACAGAAATCTTGCGTGAAACGTAGATTTTTTTTTTGTAAATGCGTGCCATTTTCTCAAATTTGCATTTTATTCATTTTAATCACCGTCACATAGAAACTATACATGTTCTAACTGAAAAAATGTTTGAACTTTTTTGTAACACTCTGCCACAGCTCCGCCATTTTGATGATGGAGTAATTAAAAAAAATTGTTTCGTATACTTAAATATGCTATTAAAGTATACCCAATGTTTGATAATTGTAGAATAATTATTTCTTGGTTCAAGATATCGCTCAATATTGCTTATTTTTCTCCCGTCTAAATGTATATCCCGCCTTGAATGTTTACTTCACGAAGGCCCGTGTAGTTTACCTTTGAAAGGTCTATCCCGGTCAACGCTTGGACTGCAGGCGGTACTTGACCAACGAGGCGGGTAAGTTCACCCGACATACTATCGTTTCCACCGAGAAGAACAATCTCTTCCGTCCTGGCGAGCGGCGCAGAAATTTCGGCAGCAATCTATCGCAAAAACGACAATATCAATGAACGATAAATATTCCGTCACAGGATATTCTAATCGTATTAGAGTAAATCTAAAGAAATTTCACTGCCACCGAGACATCTCTATTTGGGGCCTAAAATAAAATGCAATTTATTCTTACCTTGGGCATCGAGCTGAGAACGATGTTGAGGATAGCGGCGTCGCTGTAATTATTGTAAACAGCTGCTTTGAGACGCATTCGTTCAGCTTCCGACGCACCAACGACCTCCAGGGCGTGAGCATCGGCCTCACCGAGCAATCGTATTTTCTCGGCCTCGGCTTTCGCCGCGTCAACCGTTTGTGTCCTGGATTATTGAGAAGCAAACGAACCGTAGTTATATTCTGTTTTTCAAATCCTCAGTCCTCAGATCCATACTATTCAAAGGATCTCAATCACTCTCCTTAAAGATATCTCACAATTTTTTTAATTAAAAAAAAAAACAGTTTTTGTATCTTGAAATAAATGTACCTTTTTCCTTCGGCCACTCGTCCAATTTTGTAACTTTCAGCCTCGGCTGGCAATCTTACAGTGCTCTGCAATTCGTGCTCTTTCCGCAGTACTTCCTGCTCTTCTACTTCGATTTGCTTGCGCCTCTCTACGACCTCTATCTGTATTTCTTCGTTTCGTATTTTTTGCTTGATCTTGGCTGCCTGCAGCTCATAGGCAAGCTGAGCTTCGGCTTTCTACAATGGGAGATAAACAAATGAAATTATATAACGCAGTAATTAGAAGAGAATTAGAATTTAGTTGAAATTTCTATTGATCTGCCGCCTTGAAATTTGAACAAACTTACATTACTCACGTTTGACTGAGAATTAAAGAAAAATCTTGACGAGTGAAAAGATAATATTAATAATGACGGAAGTAATACCGTGCCTTGATAATGTTTACCCGGAAACAACGGAACGTAGTGTACGAACGAATGCCGTTGAACTCTAAAGAAAACTCTACGTTTTCTTCCTCATTTCGGATTTGCATTATGATTACGTTCTATTCGGAGTAGGGATGTTTCTTCTTGTGAACTTTATATTCTATATACGATAGTGAGTTTAAAACACACTCCGACGTATCTATCAGGCTAGAAAAAAAAGACTGAAAAGTCTGGGTGGACGCTCTGAGTTATTAAGGCGGGAGCCTGAATTAGAAGGTCCAAAGAAAGCGTTTTTTCGGGAATTTTTTTAGGAGGGAAAAAACGAGTGAGCCCAGTAAACATTGAGGTATCTTTTCATGTATATTTGAAGTGTATAAAAAAAAATGTTTCAACATGTAACACTAAATGACTGCAGATTCATCAGCCTATTCCATGTGCATCTCGCCACTGCAGTCCCTCATTGGAAAGATGCGGCTCGTAATTCTTGACTGAACCAAATAAACGAATGAAATTTTCAATTGTCATATATTATTCTTCTAAGTTGATTAAGAAAAAGCTGTCCGTGAAATTATAACTTTTGTCAGGATAAAAAAAATGTGTGGGTGGGGATCGGAAATTCGAACGATTAATATTCAGATGGACCGAAATTTCGAATTCAGTAATGACGAACGTTCCAATATAGATAGATCAATCTTAGGATAGTCTGTAAAATAGTTCATCGAAATTGTGAATACTATGGCTTTTTACTGGAATTCATGCAAACTAGATGGCGTTAGTCGGCTCAAAATTTGTTCAAAGTTCAATTATCGCGAGATTGCAACATTCGAGTGTGCGTAAAGTTTGAGAAAAACGAAAAAAAATATCAAAACGACAAAGGTTGTGTGAAAAATGTGGGAGGCTATGTGCTCCAAGCAAAACAACTGCTTCAAAGCATTCCATCCATCATCAAGGAATGTTACGACAGAATATAACAGGTCTGTCACACTCCCTTTATTGCTTTATTACTAGCCTCGTGATGAAGTTTTTCAAAAACTAAATAACACGTGTTTTTAATTATCAAAATCTACCATAGTCAAATATTTTTTAGTTTTTACGTTGAGATATGAAGGGTTAGTACAAAAAAAAACCCTGACGCATATGGAGAGCCGTAGCAAACGCCCATGTAAAGGAAATGGAGAGAATAATAGAAAGGGGGAAGAAAACCAAAGTTGATCAAGAAATCCAGAAGGGCTGGACTAAAATTAAAAAATCAACGTATTGTACACAATACAAAAACAGGAAGTACACCACAGAAACAGAAGAGTACTGGGAAGTTGCAAATATAAGGGGAGAAACAAAAGAAACTTGGGCGAGACTTAGATGTGGGAATGTGGGAAAGGAAGGCAATAATTGGTATAGTGATAATAAATGGAGGGTGTGTGAAAAAGAAGTGGAGAACTTCGTCCGTATACGTACGTGCGAGAAAATCGAGGAAAAAAATTTAAAAAGAAATCGTAGAAGATTTGGAAAAGTGGATAGGGGAGGAAGAGATCAAATCGGTAGGAAAATACAAACGGCACTAAAGAAGGAACCTAAAGCAGAACATAAAGTACATAATATGTACATAATAAAGTACATAGTATGTACATAAAGCAATTCGAGAAATTAATTGGAAAAGTAACAAACGAAGGAAGGAGTGCGAGTGGGAACGATATGCAAAACGTAAATAAAATATAAGTAGAGTTAAGGAAAAAACTTGTAAGGGGAAAGGAACATGTAGGGGGGATTGCGTCTGTGTAAACAGCCTGAAGGTGTATACCTGAAATGAATACTACTACTACAAAAAATTCCCTGAGACCCATAATTTTAAAGATACCGACGAGTTTGTCCGTTTCATCAACACATCTCAGTTCAAATACGTGGTTGGAAAGATCAGCACTAGATCAGCAAACATCCAAACTTGGCGAATTGATAATATATCGGAAAAACCCACCGCCGTGTTAACTTCCTGATCGAAGTTAGCCTTCTGCAACTGAAAAAGTCTCGCATTGTCCTCGATCTTCGTGTCCGTATTGTACTTGATGTCCATCGCTGCTTTTTCGCACTCGGCTTCCTGTAAGAGATGGAAGAGACAAAATATATAACAGCTGTACGAAGATGAGTAAGGAATTTCTGTCAATATTCCGTTGTACGTGAGCAGTTAAAAAAACTTTTCGCATGTAACTTTACCAACACGCATCGCCTCCTCTCAGACATGCGCTGACATGATTTTTATCGTTTGAAATCCAGACGCTGATGCATCAATTAAAATATTTTTAAAAACTACACTCCGAATATTTATCAACTTACATACGCATATTTTTTGCGTGCAAAAAGTTTGAACGTTCGGAAAAATTGTGTCCGGATAATGAATTTGACACTCACTCTGATGCCAGCGTCACGATTAGCTTCGGCAACCCCGACGTCAGCGTCTCTCTTGACAGCCGCTGTTTGTGCTTTACCGAGCGAGGCCAAATATTGCACATCGTCGTAAACGTCTTTGATCGTGAAAGAGAGAATTTCAATGCCCATTCGTCCTACGTCCGGTGCTGCAACTTCACGTACCAGCGCTGCGAATTGATCTCGGTCTTTGTAGATCTCTTCGACTGACAGAGTACCTGAAGCATTTTGTTATCTCATTACTTATTTATTCAGATGAATTACCGATGTATTTGCAGGTTTCATATACGTTTTTTTCTTCTTCGAGTTTCCAAGGGGCAGTTTCGCGTTTCTTTTTTGCAGTTACTAACCGAGAATAGCTCGCAGATGTCCCTCCAAGGTTGAAAGTATCGTTGACTTGATCTCGTCGACGGTTTTCCCGAGGAACTGTTCGCTCGCCGTGTGCAACAATTCGTCGGCCTTCATTATTTTGCATTGCGCTACACCGGTCACCGTCAGAGGTACACCTTGGGCGGTTTCGACGTTTCCGCAGATTGGATTCAACGTCATTACTTCCAAGGACAAACGCTGCACGTCCGTAACGAACCACCAACAAAATGCGTAGCCACCGACGATCGTTCGTTTTTTCATCGATCCGCAACATCCTCCTGCAAAATACGGAAAAACGCCACAATTAATCGTTATATAGTATTTATTTTATCTATTTATATTGGGCCGGATTCATTCTACTTTTCTCCTTGTAGTTGCAGATTAGAACGAGTTCGCATGAATCAAGGTTTATCGAGCAAGAAATATTACGAAGATTTCAATGTCAAGAGCTGTAATACTGCGGCACGTGGAAAGAACAAGCCGCGCGGAGAAAAAGCTCGCGTGACTCATAAAATAAAATACGCGAATTGGATTAATTAAATGACGATTAAGGGGGGGGGGGGCATATCTTGAGGCGAGGAAAAAATTTGCTGAGTTTCGGATTTTTTTGTTTAAGGAAAGATTTTTTCACCACTTTTGAGACTCAGGGACTTTTATTACTACTTTTGACTGCTGCATGGTATTTTCGAAAATTAATCTTCAAGAAGCGAAGGTATTGCACGGTCTTCTAAACTGCATTTTCGAAACTGGTGTGGCGTTTAGCTAAAAAACCGTTCGACCGATTCTTATGAAATTTTGTATAAATCTTTCTAACCTTATTGTCTAAAACATAGGCCTGAATATTTTTGAAAATAAAGAAAAAACTTTTTTTGATTGCAAAATGTAGCCATTGATTTTCGGAAAATTCAATCTTTGTTTCAAAGCGTGCCGTTTCACAGATTTTCAACATTTCTCACTTTTTCTTGGTTCATATTCTGCGTATGAGTGTTAAGGAAAGAAAAATCTTCATTGGTTTTTTCCCAGATCAATCTCGCCGACACTACGTGTCACGCCGTTTGACAACATCCTCCCCAACCCGTTTACAAGACCGTGCACTACCTCCGCCATTTTGACAGATTAATAAAAATAAATATCATGTAACAGCCAAAAGTAGTAATAAAACATACCCTAAATCTTAAAAATGGTAAATAAATCTTTCCTTAAAAAAAAACATCAAAATGAGTAATTTT
This sequence comes from Ophion ellenae, assembly GCA_963210295.1. Taxonomy (NCBI): domain Eukaryota; kingdom Metazoa; phylum Arthropoda; class Insecta; order Hymenoptera; family Ichneumonidae; genus Ophion; species Ophion ellenae. The sequence goes on along the minus strand of OY723391.1, from coordinate 28,565,808 downwards.
TTCCGCGCCTAAAGGTATCTCCCGCCTTAAGCGCGAAAGGATTAGGATTGAAAGACTTTGCACGCTCGTACCAACGTGCGTACGCGGATAAATGTGTGTTGAAGTATATTTCGTCAGAGTAAACTTCATAATAAATTATGAGACCTGAAGATCAAACAAATTCTGAAATGAAAAATAAATAAATATCAACGAAGATAAGGCAAGAATAATCAGTGGATTTAAACGTAATCAAATGTGCTTGACACACCGCGGAAGTTATGAACGATTGTATATTCCATTTAAAAAAAACACTTCTCGCATGTCACGTTTTTTGGAGTGCGATTATCCTTCCACCAATTTCGTCATTGATTTTGTTTGTTGTAAAAGAACGTCACACGTTCCTTCTCGAGGTATGAAGAGAGAGTGGGGGCGGGAAAGAGAGGGGGGGGGGGAGATCTCTCTCTCTCTCTCTCATGTGGATACTCTCTCGGAATGATGAATCGTTTCGATACCTGTCAATTTGGGGAATGTAAACAAAATAATAAATAAAGGAATGTAAACAAAATAAAAAGGAATGTAAACAAAATAAAAATAATAAATAAAATAAAGAGAGAGGGAGAAGAGAGAGGAGAGAGGAGAGAAGGAAGATTCTCGAGAATTATTTTGTTTACATTCCCCAAATTGACAGGGTGTTTGAGGTATCGAAACGATTAATTATTCCGAGAGAGTATCCACATGAAAAAGTAGGTCAGCTGACTCACGTTTGTGCCACACTTTACCGTAAGACCTGGGCAGTCGTCACGACAGAGCATCATTCTTTGCGGCATACAAGCCACGTGAATATTGTCACGTATGTATCAAGCAATAAGTGTCTACAAATAAGAATCTAAAAATTAGGGCGCTCTAAACCAAATCAACAGATCCCCGAAATTTGTTTACTGCCTAGTAATCCAAATGTAAAAAATTGTTTGGGGTTGACTGACAAGATTGATAGTTTCTTACGAGTCGAAAAAAACTTCAAATCATCCAACCGGCTTTTTTGTTAAACGAGGGTCAGGGACCTGTCGACTTGGCACGAAAGGACCGAGCGTCTCGAGAGATAATCTATCGTGAGAGCACGAGAATTAACTGTAAGATTGGGAAGAGAGAGTAAACATTGATGAGAACGTTGAAGTTCCTGAAGAAGGAACCAATCGAAGAATGAGAAAGGGTGATGAACGTGATATATACGCGGATGCAGAGGATCGAGGCAGGAGTGGGAGAAGTCGCTGACCGTTACACGCCTATCTGCACGTTCATTTTCGAAGCATGCCCCGAGTTTCTCGTACATCTCGAAAGATCCAGTATCCCACCGGTCACCGGTACAGCAAGGTCATGAACACTGATCTCCACTGTCAAGTTATTCGGGCCATCTTTTGATCACCTCACGTAGAGGCGTTTAACTTTCTTCTCGTTTTCTTTCAATCTTCTTCCACCATTCGCACAAGAACGTTGTTCAGCTCGAAGGAAAATACGTAAGAATTGCCGACCGCGTGATTTTGACACTTCGAGGAAACGTTTAAGCGTATCGAGCGGGGTGAGAAGAACAAACGATACGAAGGTCAGTTGAAGCTTCATGTATATTTTCTTTTTTTTTCTACCAATCGCTGCGCAAATATTTGATCGAAGACACGCGTCACGTGTTCTTGGTAACATATTTTCCAAAAAGCCACGTTTGCTCGTAGAGAGATTGCATTTTGGGCAAACGAAGAGATAGGGGGCCTCTAATAGAGACGAAGCTGTTTATCTTCTTTTTTCCGAAATATAAGCTTGGTGAATAGGGAATCTGCAAATCTCTCTCGCACTTATGGCCGCTCAGTGTGACACGTCGGCTTGACACGTTGGCTTGATCGTCGCGGCGGTAGTGGAAAGCTCACAGTTTTCAATAGAATATGCGGTGCCGTTTGACAATTTTTTTGAATCGTGTAAATGAATAAGTTGGCGCTGTATGTACCTTCGCGACGAGGCTTATCGCCCTTGAATTCAATTACAAGCGAATTTTCTTGCGGCTGAGATCGCTAGAGACTCGCTGTACAAGAGAGCCGTGAAATTTTACAATCGTAAACGGTTCAAACAAATAGGCTCGACGCGATTTCTCTTGGAGAATTCGGTTAAGGCGGGATATACATTTAGACAGGAAAAAAATAAGCCATATTGAGGGATTTTTTAAACTGAGAAATAATTATTCTACGATTATCAAATTTTAGGTATACTTTAATAGGATATTTAAGTATACGAAACAATTTTTTTTAATTAATTCATCATCAAAATGACGGAGCTGTGGCAGAGTGTTACAGCAAGGTCGCCGCGGCCGTTGCGAATCGGCGTGCAATCTAGCTTCCCGTTGACTTTGATTTGCAAAAAAGTACAAACATTTTTTCAGTTGGAACATGTATAGTTTTTATGTGATGGTAATTCAAATGAAGAAAATACAAATTTCGAAAGTGGCACGTATTTACAAAAAAATCAATATCTCACGCAACATTTCTGTAAAATGTGGATTAAAAAAGTAGTTTTTTTTTCCAATTTTTCAAAAACAATTCTCGTCAAGTAGAAGGTACCAACGTTATTAATATTTCTACCAAGTTTCAACTCAATCGGCTTAATAGTTTTTGAGTAATCCTGCACGCCAATTTCGATAATGCAGTTTTGAGAAAAACGCGTTTGAAGTTCACGCCCGCTCCGAATCCGAGCGGTGAGGCATAGCGTTAACGAGCCGTAACGTTTGAAGTTTTTCGAATTTCGCCTTGAAACTTTGGGAAAATATTCTACATGTATAGTTTTATCGTTTAAAGAAAAAAAAAAAAAGAAAGCGATTTTTTAATCGTTGTAAATGTATATCCCGCCTTAAGCTCGGATTTAATAGCAAACGAGATTGACAGTGACTCTCTCTGTAGGACGGTGACGTTCAATAATTTTGATAATTTATTCGAACAAATAAGCTCGTGCGATATCAATTGTTTCGATGACACGTATCTTGTCTCGTTAAGTTCACAAGCCGAAAGAAGCGGTCAAATATCCGCTTGGGAAGATTTGAAACGACGGAAAATTTCAACAACTAATAGTTTGAGAGTCGAACGTGGATTTCAATTTATTCGCCACATCGCTAGGTCCGTATTGACCGCAAAATTGCCTCTTCACGATGCATTTCTATTATATTCATTCTCTAACTGAAATCTCGCTCTTCGATGGCACGGTGGAATTATTTGAATCCGGATTTCTATATTATGTTATTGGGAATTCTGAAAAATCGTAATTGTTTTCTGTAAAAGGAAAACGAGCCTCTGCTATAATGGAATAGTCGATCTTAAACGGCAAGATCGACAATGGAACTGCTTTTAGTTATGGGATAAAGAAATGTCGGAAAGATTTAAAATCTTCGCAGTATTTTCGATTATCCGAATCCTTACACTGCTCGTGATCCCCAGAGACGCAATTAACGTTGCGTGGTAAATTTAATTCACAATATTTGGAAATTGAACCGTCGTATTTGGCGATTCCTTGACATGTCAATAATCAGTATACGACAAGCATTTACGTCGTGTACAATATTTGTTTGCGTAGGCGCCATTCAATATCGCGAGCCCGTTCGAAATAATTCGCAGAGGTCTTGTCTGAATCAGTGCATTCGAATTTCATGGGCAGACGCAATAATTCGGAACGGGCATTGCAATAATTAATTTTTGAATTACATCACTGGGTAGAAAAACAATCGAGTTAATTAATTGAAGTACAACAGTTGTAGCCTGTCATTTAGTGACGATCATTTTTGTAAACCCATATTGGTCTGTGTAGCACCAATGTAATGAAACGTCACGATAAAGTTCGCATGACTGGAGTGCAACGAAAATATATATTTTTTAAATTATTCTTATTTTTTCTGTCTAATTTAGCCTGTGAAAATCACTAAAACGGTTTTAGGTATTTTTATTAGAGATTTACGAACATCGATTTGCAAAATGAAGGCTTTGTATGGTGCTAAAAGTAAAGAAAATAACAAAAAGAATCGGTGAATTCCAACGATGCAAACTTCAGCGTTATAATGAAACAGTAATTAATCAAAGATGTGAAATTTACGGAAATCATTGTTTTTTACCATATTTCTTTCTGCAGATTATCGTTTGGAATTCATAAAGGTCGAGGAGAAGGGGCCATCATGAATATCGAAAATGTGATCGGCAACAGTTTCATAGGGATGAGTGGCGGTGGCGGAGGTTGGATTTTGCCCCTGCTCGCTGCAACTTTAGCCTACTATCAATATGATTCGACGGATCAAGAATCGAGGCCGACAATAGTGCCCATGGAGGATATGTTACCGATGTACGATTTTATAGTAGTGGGAGCGGGTTCGGCAGGTTAGTTAAGAAACCATTCTACCCGTCTGCTTGTTTACGCATTGCAATATAAATAATATCGTGAATAATGTTGAAAATCAAGCAGAACAGACGTATAATAGACCATGAAACATTTCAAAAAATACTTTTAAATAGGCGCGGTGGTTGCGAATCGTCTATCGGAAGTAAAGCACTGGAAGGTGCTGTTATTGGAAGCTGGTGGAGACGAGATGGAAATATCAGATATTCCTCTCCTGGCAGGCTATTTACAGCTGACTCAGCTCGATTGGAAGTACAAGACTGAACCTCAACCTGGAGCATGTTTGGGTAATTACGCAGCGTCCCTTCGCGCCGTTTTTCTAACCTATTTCGTATCACCATACCACAACTTCGTGCAAAAACCATTCGAAGGAATCTTCTTTTCATTCAATCGATGGGAAATCGAAGAGTACCGTAAAACGGGGGTAAATTGACATGAAGAGTAACTTTGACAGTTTTTGGTGCTACTTTAACAGAGCGCCAAAATACGGTTTAAATGTGTGCGCAGCGAGTCTGCGTGACGTTCTGCGGCGGGCGGCTGGTGCGGAGAATAAACTTGAACAACAATTTATTGTTCAAGTTCATTATAATGTTGTTAAAGTGGATTGTAATGTTGCTTAAGTCGATTTTGATCTTATTGATAATTATAAGACTGATTAGGTGCTTATAATAGTACCCTAGTTACTTGATATTTTTATGTAAAATGTTTCCTTAAGGGAGGACACGACTGAGACTGCCCATTTGCGACTGTTTTCTTTGGATTTTTTTTAAAGAAAGGAATAAAATACATGGTCGAAAGAACTTTTAGGTTTTATAAGGTATATATTGAAGTACGTAAAAAAAATTATTTGTCAAAAGAATACAGAATGGCGGCGCACAAGTCGCTACAGCACTATTGGTTTTCAGCCAACCTTCTCCACGGCACGCAGTAGAACTGTCGCAAATTTAGTCCTGGAACTAAGAGTGAAATATTTCGCTAATTATATTAGTTTTAGCAGTGAAGTACGGGGAAAAATTAAAAAGTAATTTAAATAATATGGAGACGAGTCTGAAAAAAAGTTCGTTTTTTCGACCATAATTTTTATATCAAAAGTGATATACTTTTTACAACTTTCAATTCATCGAAAGAAGCCCTCGTACTAATATACAAATATTATAAACATAAAAGAGCCAATGTATAAATAAAGTTATAAAATAGAAATTATTTTATACAAAATGTTAAGCACATGAAAGAGCCAATTTAAGAAGCTATAGTTAAAATTTCAAGTCGCGGAGACGCAAATTGTTCGTGTTCTGCTGCGTGCCGATTTCAAAAACATGATTTGGAGAAAGCCATTTTTTTCATTTTCGTAATTTTTTTTTTTAATTTACACGTAATAATTTAAATGCATGCTTTATAACATACCTTTTTTTCCAAATTCCAAATAAATAATCTAGTGGACCAAAAAAATCGATAAGAAAGACCTTTTTTCGGCCTGTCACAGTGGTGATAAAGATGACAACTTAATTATAAAAAATCCTTGTTTCTAATTTAATTCCATGTATAATGCATAAAAAATAACATTTTTCATTAAAATGATGTCAAAGTAACCCTTAATCTTTTACATAAATTGCATTTCAATCCCTTCTCAAAGAAACTCCACACTCGAGATTACTTTGATACTTTAAAAAATATATATAAAATTGTGGGGGCGGTGGGGCTTGACTCCCTTACACATTTGATAGCCAAAGGACACATTGTTCTATTGGATTGTGGCGTTACCCCCACTTGTAGCGCAAAAAAAGGCCTTTTTCATGAATTTTTTCAAAGAAAACTACAAAACTTTTTTAATCGATCAACATACCATCTTAAAGAACACATCTTGAAGAACTTTCAGTAATTTTTTCATTGAAAAATATTACATTGTTTAGTGGCAAATGGCCGTCAATGAAATAATGTTTTTATATACACGGTTTGCGGTGACCAACATTGCGGCGAAGTGGATCATCTGAAAAAAAATGCGGATGGATTTAGTCAAATATAAGTATAAACTAGTCTTTAATCGAAGGATTTTAAAAAATATTCATTTTTCACAAAATGGCGGACAGTCAAAGTTAATGGTTCGATTTTAACGAAAAAAACGCCCGTTTTTTGGCCATAAAACGGCCATTTTTTTTCGAAAAAAAAATCGAACGATTAAAGACTACATTTTTATGTATTAAATAAGCCTGCAAAATTTCAAGAAGATCGGTTCATTAGTGTTCGAGTAATCTTGGTCACCGACTTCAGAAATGCCATTTTGAGAAAAACGCGTTTAAAGTTTCTCTTTCAACGCTCTTTCAACGCGGATTCTTCTCTTTCAACGCTCATATCTCAGTCAATTTTGTTCGGATCGACTTGAAATTTTCAGGACATATTCTCAGATACTTGTACTTCAAAAAAATGCAATAAAAAAAATCGATTTTTTCAAAATCGCAAGGGGGGTAACCCCTTAAAAAAAGTTGCAATTTTGGATATTAAAAAAAAGTTACCAACAAAAAACTTCCAAAACCTGCTCAAAGTAACCCCATTTTACGGTACCGATGAATTCGACTACTTGCTGCACGTGTATGAATATTCCGTAGTAGATCGGTAGTCGATAACTGACCGATCGTAGGTAATGACTTGTTCGAGCCGTATCGCAGCATTGTTCGACTACTGAGTTCCATCGAATACAAGGCCCGATAAAGTTTGAGGGTGCAATTATGTGATCGTTTGCAGCAATGGAGGGCCAACGTTGCAACTGGCCAAGAGGTAAAGTTCTCGGTGGCAGCAGCGTTCTCAATTACATGGCGTATCTTCGAGGCAACGCGAAGGACTACGATATCTGGGAAGCGCAAGGGAATCCCGGCTGGAGTTACAGAGACGTACTGCCCTATTTCAAAAAATCGGAGGACAACAAAAATCCCTACTTGGCCGATACGATGTATCACTCGACCGGTGGATATTTGACGGTGTCGGAATCGCCCTGGCGAACCCCATTGGCAACGGCGTTCGTCGATGCAGGGCGCGAGTTGGGTTACGCCATAAGGGACGTGAACGGTGCCTATCAGTCGGGTTTCATGATAGCCCAGGGCACGACAAGGGACGGTAGTCGTTGCTCGACCGCGAAAGCCTTTCTGCGTCCTGCCCGGCTGCGAAAAAATCTTCACATCTCCACGAACAGCCACGTGACGAAGGTGCTCGTCGATCCGCAAACCAAGAGGGCCTACGGTATCGAGATGTTGAGGGACAACAAGCTCCATCGCATCAGGGCCAAAAGGGAGGTTGTGCTGTCCGGTGGTTCGATCAATTCGCCCCAGTTGCTGATGCTCTCGGGTATCGGGCCGAGGGAACATTTGGAACAGCAGGGCATACCGGTTATTCAGGATTTGAGCGTCGGCGACAATCTTCAGGACCACATTTCCCTCGGTGGGCTAACTTTCATGGTGAATAAGGAAGTTTCCATTGTCGAGAATCGCCTCTACACCCCAATGTCCGTAATGAATTACGCCGTTTTGGGCACCGGTCCTCTCACCGTTCTCGGTGGCATCGAGGGCCTCGCCTTCATCAATACGAAGTACGTGAACGCCTCCCACGACTTTCCCGACATCGAACTTCACTTCTTATCCGGCTCGACGAACTCGGACGGCGGTAGACAGTTGTACAAGGCCCACGGGCTGACTGAGAAATTTTACAATCACGTTTTTCGGCCCATCAACAACAAGGACGTTTGGAGCGTTCTGCCTATGCTACTACGACCTAAGAGCAGGGGCCACATAAGGCTTCGAAGTAAAAATCCTTATCAGCCTCCGCTCATTTATCCGAATTACTTTCACGACCCGATCGACATGGCCACCCTCGTGGAAGGCGTGAAAATCAGCGTTGCCCTCAGCCAAACCGCCGCCTTCAAGCGATACGGCAGCGAACTCAACAGCCACGATTTCCTCGGCTGCGAACACATCGAGAGATTCACGGATCCTTATTGGGAGTGCATGATAAGACACTACTCCGCAACTGTCTATCATCCAGTAGGAACGTGCAAAATGGGCCCGATGACGGATCCAAACGCCGTAGTCGATAGCCAACTACGGGTTTACGGGATTCAAGGGCTTCGCGTTATCGACGCCTCGATAATGCCCAATCTCGTGAGCGGCAATACGAACGCACCGACCATCATGATCGGGGAGAAGGGATCCGATATGATCAAAGAATTTTGGCTCAGTGGGCGACGTACCTACGCGAAAGCGCGTGAACTTGCTCAAAAAACGAAAAGTTTTCTGCTTAACTCGACGTTGAACAATGCTACCAAACGATCGTAATCTCTTCGAGAGATTAGCACTTTTATGATGCCAAAGTGTAACTTCGAAACTGACCGAATTGGCAGCTTCGAAGTGCTGGTAAAACACCCCACCCAACGGTGCAAACCTTTGATCATTATTGCACGGAAAGTGTTCCGAAAGTAAGGATTCTCAATCATTGGTTATCGCATAAATGACATTCAGACGACTGATCGATCGATCCAGAATTCTAAGATCCGTTCTTCCGTTGAGCAAAACAAACTTACCGTTTTGCATGCGTAATCTAGCTATTTATATCTACAACGAACGAGCTACGTTCGATGTTGTCCTTGCGACAAACAATCTCATCTGAACCTCAAACCCTTGAGAAGCCGTAATTATGACGAAACAGTATTTGTGTACATTAAAAATTCTTAGCTTTAAGGTTAACAAGTTAACAACGTTTATTTATTCGATTGGCGAGAAAAATGTATTTATTGTCTGTTGATGAATGGAGTTTTGTTGTAAGCCGTACGTGTCAATTGTGTTATTTCGATGAGTTTCCGTTGCTCTGAAAATTCATCGTATTTTATTGATGAAACGATTTCATCGTAACTTACGAATCTTTAAGTGTTTCGTGATTAGGACCATGTTCGCCTATACCGTGAAACCTCGGAGTCGGATGACAGGCGGAAAAAGGAGCAGACATTCAGGAGTTTCGCAATAAAATGTCCCGCGAACTGTGAGATATCTTTTGAAAAAAACAAAACCTCCCAATGGAAAACTTCTAGTTCTTTTGACGTCTGCTAAGCTGTCCATTATTCAATAATCGGATGTATTCGCTACGAATAAATGACTGAAATTCCATAACGTTTAATTATCCCATTGTCCAATCATCGTTCGCCCATACGCTTCATTGTGCGCTGTAGCGGACTACGGTAAACGAGAAAGAAAAAATGTAACGTCGACGTTGCGAGGCGTTACGTATTGCTGACTGGACAAATCGATCGTTCGAAAAGTGACTTCGCGCGCATTCTCATCAGTTGAATGAGTGGCTCGTGCCCGTAAGGATACGTCGATCAAAATCGAATAAAATTTAATTATTTTTTCTCACAATTCCCCGAGGCAACTTTCTTGCAAATTCATTAAGGTTGTTATGGGGTTTAGCCGTCGGGGGTGAAGTACGAGGGGAACGCCCTATGCTTATACACGGAGCCGATTGAGTGTTACCAACTGTTAGCTTTCAAATAATCGTCATATTACACGTACGTTTTTGGACTATTTTTCTACATTTATTTGTAAAAATATGCATTTTTGAACTTTCGGTGATTACATTGAGTGTTTTCAGTACTTTGTATAATTGTTTTCTATAACTTTATCTCGCACAATTAACGCGAAACGAATTGGTAACGTCGTAAATCGTGGTGTATCATAATGCCCAGGTTGGCAGAAGTGTCGCGAAGTTAGAGACATATACGCGCCGTTCGTAACCTCAATATTGGCCCAAGGAGCTGTCAAAAATATCGGTCCGAGTAAAAATAATTCCGCTGGAAAGAAAAAGTGTGTACTAAAGCTGTCTACGCTGAGAAAAAGATACCAATTGGATCAAAAAAATCTATTGGTTGATCCAAATAAATGTGCTGCTGAGGAGTACCACCGATATATGAAATGCTTACAATACTATAAAATATTGGAAAATGTGATTGCTTTAAATAACATATTATTTTAGTTGAAAAAGCTCTTCTGTTCTCCAAATATCTACATTATCCTTCAAATAAAATTATATTCTATTGAAATCATTCTATATACAATCCGTAGATGTATCGATGAAATAATTAAGCGGTTGCTGCAACATTGTTTATATCGCACAAAAATATAATCAATAGAATTAATTATTTCTTTACTACATCGAAACGAATATGCAAATGGACGTAAGTTTTTCAATTTGTTTTAAATCTTAAATAAAAAGTGGGCATTAGAATGATCACCCACGATAATAGTGGAGAGAATATCAGATATCCAATGGAATATCCATGGAGAGAATATCAGATATCCAACTGATAAGAACAGATACACTTTGATCTTAGCCACAGGCCAAGAAGCGGCACTCTTTAGAGTTTCTCCGGCGTTTGTGTAGATTTTCGGTTCGCGCTACGCTTACGAGAAACGACCGCGCGTGCGACTTCTAGCGGTTACTCCGAGAACTACGGGTTTCCTCACACCTATAATTTCGGTGGCGCTCGGCCATGATTTGGTTGAATTTGTTTCAACCAAATGCGCAACAAACAAATTTTATTTTCGCATTACTTTTTAGCCAATTCAGATATTTGCTCAATATTTTCTAATAAAAATAAAATATTAATATTTTAACGAATAATGTACTTGGAAATCAATATCGGATATGGTGAAAAAAAAAAACAATTCTACTCAATAGAAATTGTATCTAAATAAACGAGCGAAATCCAATTTTTCTTGTGTACTCGAATCAACAATATTCACGTTATGAATTGAAACGCTTTTTTTGTTCGTTGCAGAAAATGCATTCAAAACTATATAATTTGTTCGCGATAATTTTTTAGATACTTTCAATAATATATTGTTCTCGGCTAACAATATATCTTTTGAATGAAAAAAAAACTTTTAACTTTATCATGTTATTAAAGTCAATAGCGTTTTGTTTGGACTAATAAATCCGATTATTTATAAAAACAATTTTACAATTGAATCTACGAAATTTCATTCAACAACACGGACGATATTGGATCAATGATTTTTTTTCTCAGCGTATAATGTCGAAGAAATAAAAATCTTTAATAATTTTCCGATATTCTAAAAAAAAAACGATGTATGAAAAAGATTCCGCGTTATTTTGTTTTTACCTAAAAAAGTCTAGAAATGTGTAATTTGTGAACATAGTTATCAAACTAATATTAAGTAATTATTATTAATTAAGAGAATCAGTACCGATAATATTCGTTGTTAATTATCTTGACCGAGTAGTTTGAGATTCCCGGGCATAATTTCCCAATACGGATAAGATAGATAGCATTTGTGCCGTCTACGACGTTACCATGATTGCACAGTCTAATATTTTGTGTGCTTGATTTACGCACAAATTCGCTATCGGAACCATTAATAATTTTATAACGGTACTGTGAATCCTCATTTTTACGGTACCAAGGGTACCGATAATTAGTCGAACCGTACCTACTTTTTCAGCTCCGTGGTAACATTGACTTAGCAGATATTAATAATGTACTGAAAAATAATTGGGACTTTTCCATAAGCGTAATGCAATTAGCCCACAAAATACGTAGAGTTTCCGATGTTTTCCCTAAAAAACGGCACTGTGAATTGTATTCAAACTGCACAGGATGATAAGCAAAGAGATTGTAAAGGTCCAGAAAAAAATTCAGCTCGGTGGTAACAGGTTGACTCAACCCCATAACAACCTTAAGCTAATCTTCGTAGATTTCTCGTGAAAATAAGAGGATATTAAAAGTGGTATAAGCAAAGAAATTGATCACGACGATGGTCATGTCAGCGACCGAAAGAGCGTTGTCGTACGGGCCGGAAGTGATTCTCCTGTTGTTTCTACGCTTCCTGATAGTGCTGCACCGTCGGGACATAATAGACAGTGAAAATCGAATTTCGGCGGTGCCGACGAGATCGATGCTGACCCGTTACGATTTCGTGATAATAGGCGGTGGTTCGGCGGGTTGCGTCATGGCAAATAGGCTCTCGGACAACGGTAACTGGACGGTGTTGTTGTTGGAGGCTGGTGGTGACGAGACGGTTCTTTCGGACGTGCCGATTGTCTTTCCCACGTTGCAATTGACCGCGATGGACTGGCAATTTCGTACGGAAACGTCAACGTCCTACTGTCAAGCTATGTACGATCATCGTTGCAATTGGCCGCGGGGCAAGGTCCTGGGTGGCAGTAGCGTTCTAAACGCGATGCTTTACGTGCGCGGCAATCGTCGGGACTACGACGCTTGGCGGGACGCTGGCAATCCCGGCTGGGATTACGAGAGCGTTTTGCCGTATTTCAAAAAATCGGAGAACATGAGTATACCCGAATTACGGGGTGATCGCATTTATCACGGGGGCGAGGGTCAGCTGACGATCGAGAAGTTTCGTTATCACACACCGATTGCCGATTATTTCATCGAGGCCGGACGCGAAATGGGATACGAGACGGTCGACGTGAATGGACCTAGACAGACGGGTTTCACGCGGGCTCACGGCACTTTGAGGGACGGCTTGCGTTGCAGCGCGGCGAAAGCCTTCTTACGTCCGGTGTCGAGGAGAAATAATCTTCACGTCCGTACACACGCGATCGTCGAGGAGATACTCGTCGGTGAAACGACGAAAATTGCCCACGGTGTGAAATTTCGCTACAAGGATAAATCACGGTACGTGATTTACGCGAATCGCGAGATCATATTGTCCGCCGGCTCCGTACAATCGCCACAATTACTCATGCTCTCGGGGATCGGACCAGCTGATCATCTGCGCGAAATCGGCCTGCCGATAGTTCATCATCTTCCCGGAGTCGGACAAAATCTTCAGGATCATGTCGCCATTGGCGGCATTTCTTATCTCGTCGTTCCACCCAGTCGTAACGTCAACGAGTTTGGCTTCACCTTTGTCCTTCCACGCTTTTTAAATCTTAAAGCCATCAAGCAATTTTTCGTCGCGAAAAACGGACCACTCTACGTCGTTCCCATGTGCGAGGCTATGGCTTTCATCAATACCAAGTGAGTATCGCCGATCGAGCTGGTTTTCGAAACTACAATAGCTACTGGAATACATTGGTATACGCCTTGGTATACGCCATATGGGGCCGTACGCAAATAACGTAACGCAATTGGGGAGCGGTTCGGCCAGGCGTTACGGTCGACGTACGGGGGGGGGGGGTCAAGGTTTGCGTTACGTCACGATTTTGAAACTACCATAAATAGCAAAATTTCTGTATGTTCAAGATTTTAATTTAAAAGTTCTTGCACATCCCCCAAGCAAAACTTGGAGGACATTTTTTTTTTCACAATTCTTGAAAGTACTTGTATTGAAAAATATGTTTGCAACATTTTTATTCACAAGTCCGAAAATTGACGGAGTTATAGTCACTTTAGTGAGGACAGGTAGCGCGACCGGTTAGTGCCCTCAGTCCCTACAGGTGTGGCATCATTTACAATAGATAAAGTACAGGCTCTTATTATTTTGTGAACAATCATGAAGATGAAGAACCGTCATATCGCCCGCGACTAGATACTTCAATGTAAGTATCAATATTCCAGAAAAAACATAACTTGATATCAAGAAACACGGAACGAAAACTTTGAACGTGTTTTTTCGACTTTGTCCGAGCGAATACTTAAAAACTTATCAAACGACTTTCAATTTTTTTAAAAACGTTTTTGTAATCGCAGTGACTATTATACGTATCCGCAGTGACGGTTATATGTATCCGCGTTTTTAACATTTGATAATTACTATTTTTAAAGACTGCTTGAATACAAAAAGAGGGCCTTGAAAATAGAAACAAAATGTTCAGTGTCGGCATTTAGTAAAAAAAAATCAAAATAAAAAAAACGGCTATGTATAACGATATCTATATTTTTATAGACATCGATAAATTGTTGACTTTTAATTTACAGATAACCTTTCATAAAGATATCAATAGGACAATGAAGAGACATCTTTTTTTTCGTCGTCAAATCAAGGCATATATCTCCGTTAATTTCCAAGATTTTGTCATAAACATTGGTATAAAACTAGATGAATATATACTTCATAAAATGGATATAAACCCGATCCTTCCATAATTAGTTATGTCTCTGAAAAAAATCGCAATTATTGACGACCCAGCACCCGTAGCGTAACGGAATGGGGGGGTTCTGGCCAAGCGTTACGGTCCCGTTACGTGGGGGGGTCAAACATTGGAAAATTTTGCGTTACGTAATTTGTGTACGTCCCCTATGGTATATGGCATTTCAGGTATGGCAATCGTTCGATTGATTATCCCGATGTTCAGTTGTTTCTGTCATCCGCGGCCGACAACACTGACGGCGGTTTGATCGGGAAAAGAGACAGTGGCCTCGATGACAAATCTTTCTCGAGCATTTTCAGCAACGTTCTTTACCACGAGACTTATTCGGCGATGCCGGTTTTACTCAGGCCGAAAAGTCGAGGATACGTCAAGTTGAGGAACAAAAATCCCAAGAGTCATCCCATCATCGTTCCCAATTACTTCGACGATCCTCGCGATCTCGATATACTGGTAATTCGTGAGATTACACCCAAAAACATCGTTTGGTTAAACCACCCGTGTAGAAATTGTCGTAGGGAACCAATTGGATTCACATACTTGTCCATAATCCCCGATAGAGATCCAATGGGTCATCGCATTGGATTCATGTACTAAAACGTCACGCTCGTATATTGGATTCTAATTGGGATTCCCCATTGGAATCCAATGTACGAGTCCAATTTAAATCCTTAAGGATTTCCACGTTATCGAACAGAATCCTATACGATTCTTGATCGAAGCCATCGCTTTCTGTCTGTTGACATTTCTAAACAAAATATATAGACATACAAAATGAGTAGATCTTAAAACGTTTAAATCTTGGAAAAGTATAGATCGCTTAAAAAAGTATAACTTAAAAATCGATTTGAATTACATCACAGAAAATCCACTGTAATTATCGTTTGTTGTTAATTTTACTGTACTTTGACATAATATCAACACACGTACATATTCCCATCGTACAAATCCCTCGCGAGATGGGCCTTCGGGCCTGTTGGGACTTCTCAACAAATTTGTGCACGGGATCAGGAAAGGATATTTTTTTGGAGATCCGACAAATTCCGGTTGAGAATGTCAAATAATAAAATGTCAAACGACGTCGATCGTGAAATAGCGCGGGATCCACTTGGATTCTAATGTGGACTTCCCAAGTGCGGTGTCCCTACACTGTAAAAAAAATTAATTTAAATAGGATCTATTTAAATCAAATAGGTTTTTTTCCTTGTCTCACGGCCTACTACGATCTTATTTGTTTCGAAGATATTTTTTAATTTGTTTAAGCTATTCGTTTTATATATTAAATGTCTTCAAATTGAATAAATAAAAATTCAATTGAAATATATCTTTATTTGCAAATCCAAGTGCAAATAGGAATATCCGATATAATTAAATCCACTATATGCATAAAATATTTTCTAAATTCAAAATGAAATGAAACGCTCAATTGAGAGTTTTACCACAATGATTTTGAATCGTAATTATATATACATAAAAAAAATCTTTCTCACCACCTTCTCTATCCCCACCCCCCTTTGATGTGTGTATTGCAATAAAGCTAGGCCATAATTTCAATCAAATAGAAAAACGGTTGACTCTACGCAAAAGAATAGATACATTAAATGGATTCGACTAAATTGTTTCTTGAACAGATAAAACCGTATCACAGATTTATTAGGATTAAATAAAATATTTAGTTATTAGGCGATATTAAATAGATTTTGATTTGAATAAATAAGTATATTTGATATAAATAAATCCAATAATGGAATGCAATAGGAAAAATTTGATGTCACGAAATATCTAGTTAATTCGAATAACAAAAATCAAATAGACGCAGTTAGTTAATACCAATACAATTTATCTGTCAGTGTATGAAATTCTTATAGGGATGTGGTAGAATCTGGCGACTCCTTAACAAATTTCTGCACGGGTACTCGCCGCTTCCTATAATTTTTCGCTTGCAACATCCCCGTTATTACATATTCGTTTCGAAAGAGCTGCGTTTACTTCTTCCAGATCGAGGGAGCAAAATTCATTCACGATATGAGTAAAAGCGGAAAAGTGTCCGAATTAAAAGCTCGTCCAAATCCAAACGTGATATCGGAATGTGGAAAGCACGAATTTCTCTCCGACAATTATTGGCGTTGTCACGCGCGATATTACACAATGACGATCTATCATCCGACGGGCACGTGCAAAATGGGCCCTACGAGCGATCCGAGGGCGGTTGTTGATTCACGACTACGAGTTCACGGTATAACGGGACTTAGGGTAATCGATGCCTCGATTATGCCAAATATCGTGAGTGGCAATACGAACGCACCGACCATCATGATCGCCGAGAAAGGAGCCGACATGATCAAGGAGGATTGGAGGGATATTGAAAACGAGGCAATCGATGTTATCTACTCCGCTGATAAGTTGGACAAAATACGTCGAGGAATATTGCCCTGGAGAGTCAACGAACTTTCGTGAGGGCTGAAAAATTCGAACGCAATTCTAATGTGGCATAACCAGTTATCAAAGAATCAATAAAACTGTTCCACATTTCAATGCAGAACAGTTTTCCATTTGGCAACAATTCAATGACTGTAATTATTAATATGTACGTATTATAAATAAAAAAATCATTGAGATTCCATAATTGTCAATGTACAAACTGATAGACATTCATCTTGTTGGCTTGAGATTAATTATCCGGTACAATGATTTCCAATGTTAGCTTCGAAGAAATCCACGGCCTATCGCATCTGCTACACTGCCAAAAAAATATTTAATTTAAGTAGGATCAATTTAAACGAAATAGGTTTTTTTCTTGGCTCACAGCCTACTACGATCTTATTTGTTTCAAAGATATTTTTTTATTCGTTTCAGCTATTCTTTTTAAATATTGAATATATTCAAATTGAATAAATAAAGATTCGAGTCAACTAAATCTCTATTTGCTTACAATGTACACTGTAAATCTAAGTGTACTACACGCATAAAATATTTCGTTGACTATACGCAAAAAATCAAATAGATCCATTTAGTGGATTCAACTAAATTGTTTTTTGAGCAGATGAAACCGAATCACAGATATATTAGGATCAAATGAAATATTTAGTTATTGAACGATATTGAATATATTTTGTTTTGAATAAATAAATATATTTAAAGTAAATTATTTCAATGGAATGCAATAGGAAAAAGTTGAATCCACGAAAAATCTAGTTAATTCAAATAAACGAAGATCAAATAGACGCGATTAGTTCACACCAATAGAATTTTTCTGTCAGTGCAGTTGACAAGAATTCAATGACCGTAATTATTAATATGTACGTATTATGAATAATAATTAATTGCGTTCCATAATTGTCGATGTACAAACTGACAACCATTCATCTTGTTGGCTCGAGATTAATTATCCGGTACAATGATTTTCAATGTTAGCTTCGGCGAAATTAACGGCCCATCGCATCTGCTAGAATCGCCCGGTGGATCGAGCTTCAATGATGCACACCTTGAAATTATAATAATTTCATGCACATGGATAGTACACGTACCTCGGGTCTCGCTTACGTTCATTATTTCCGTGCGGGGGACTCGAAAATCTTAAGCAAATGATTCTCGTGTGTGCCCAAACGACGTGCATCGAGATTTATCATGACCGATAATGCCGGATCGTACGAAAGTCTTCGAAGTAACGAATAACCGCGAGTCTTCGGCCGTATATATGCGAATATTTTTTGTAAAAGATCACAGTATTCGCGAAGTCAAGAGATCGCACGGTTACTGCTTTTTATTTCGCGCGAGTGCTTTGCCGTTTCCGGTAAGTATGTATAACTATTCAAAAGTTACAAGGTCCTCCGCTCCGATCGCAAAAATATCGCGTCAAATTCTATTCTGTTAAACGAGTTTGCGAGTTTCTAAAATCTGTGTCCCGAGTGATTTCCAAACTTGTCCCCGTAGCGTAATCCTCGACCAGGAGGAGCAAGCTCCCAACGCAAACCGGTCCATTAAGTGGTTTGCTCCGGACCCGGTGGCGAATGTAAAGAAACGGAAAGAAAAGTGCACGGTGAGCTGAAGAAAAACCGTAGAAGGGCTAAATGGAACTCGAAGATTGTGAATAAAACTTCCCTTTTTAAACAACCACAGTTCATCGACATTCCCCCAAGTTGGACTACGAGTAAATTGATATTATTTTTACATAAACTCATCCCTATTGAATACTTGAATTTTTGACCAGCCGCCCATTGCTGTTAAAGGGTCTTCTCACTTTAGACGCCAAAAAAGGATATTTTCGTGAATTTGTTTACGTGCTTATATTATAGATATTGATAAAAAAGTTGTTACACTTAATAAATACACTTTCGAAATACATTTAAAAAAAAATTATGTATTTATGTAACCCAAACGAACTTTAAGGGGCTATACCAGTGTGGACGGTGAAAAGTTGGATAATTTTCGAAAAAATTTTGGAAGAAAAGTACTCAATTAAATGTTTCGGAAAATTAAGAATATATTTGACTGTATAAACCTATACTACATCATTTTGGTGCCAAAAAAGTTCCTCCACTGCTGACATGATTCCGGCCGATTAAGTAGCTGAAACCGAAAAAGGAGAAAATGTCGTTGAACTGGAAGGTATTTCCTGTACAATGACGTAGGATTTTCGAAAAATATCAAAATCTAACAAAATGGCGTAGTTATGAAAAAAAGTCTGTTTTCTTGCCTATAAAATGGTCTTTTTTTTAAATTCCAAATCGTCAATTTTCAATAGTAGAAAACGACGAAGCTCCATGGAATTATTGGGCGGTAAAAGATGTTAAAGGAAAGGCTAAGGAAACTTGGGCGAGGATGAGGTGTGGAAATATAGGACGGGATGGAAAAAAGGGGGAAGTGAAATGGACGTGAAGGATATGTAAACGAGAAAGAGAAACAATGGAGCACCTGATTACGCGTGAATAAGCAAAAGGGGTAATATCTAAAGAAGCGAAAACATGTATAGAGGAGTGGGTAAAGGATAAGAGGGGACTAGAAGATAGATTGATAGGGATGCTGAGAGGGGAGATAGATGTAAAAATGTTTACATTTTTTAGGGAAATAGAATGAGAGTGTAAGAAAAGAGAAACGGTGTTAATGGAGAAAGTGAACGAATGAAGAGTGTAAAGAAAATTAAAAATAATAAAACAGGAAAGATATAAGTAGGATTGTAAGAAAGCGATGTTAAACGGTGTAACAGCATTGTAAAAAGCCGAAAAGGCGATGCAAATGAAACTTCTTACTACTACTACTACTATAAACTTATTTATAAAGTCAATCCTATCGTGTACTATCATTTAGATTTATCAATTAATACTTAATTATAAAATTTGATTAAATATAATAGGGAATCTCATCCTAGTTTATATTTTCAATGTATAATTTTCATTTTTTATTAATTGAAGAGAAAATAAATATTTATATTTCACCATAAAATAATTATTAATTCAACAATTTAATTTCAATAAAAAATTTATTACGAATTAAAATTACTAATGTATTTATTGGCAAAACACAGAATCCTTCGCAGCGAGCCAGGGAAGATCTCGCTGGAAGGCACCTGTCAAATGTATTTGCGAAGAACGTGTTCTTGGCAAATCACTGTATCTTCCGCAATGAGCCCCCCAAGATCGCGCTGCAAGGCACCTGTCAATCGTGCGAAGAATTTGTTCTTAGCAGAACACAGAATCCTTAGCAGCAAGCCGGGGAAGATCTCGTCGGAAGGCCCTGTCAAATGTATTTGCGAAGAACTTGTTCTTGGCAAATCACTGTGTCTTCCGCAATGAGCCTCCCAAGATCGCGCTGCGAGGCACCTGTCAATCGTGCGAAGAACTTGTTCTTGGCAGAACACAGAATCCATCGCAGCGAGCCGATGAAGATCTCGCTGGAAGGCACCTGTCGAACGTAGTTGCGAAGAACTTGTTCTTGGCACAACGCTGTATCGTTCGCAACAGGCATGCAAATATTTGGGTGGGGGTAAAAATGTCGAATGACCAAATATAGAACGACAAAGATTTTGAAACGACAGAATTATGAACTCTCAAAATAACGAAGGTTAAATCATTCGAAGTTTTATATTTCGACCGATGAAAAAATCGAATGACTATAAATCGAACCATTATTTATTGGAGAGGTAATTTATTCGAAAACGAATATTCAGATTGTCTGCAATTCGGAACATAAAAATACAGAATCGAAAAATGTAGAACACCCATATCTCCGAAACAAAAAATAGCGAGTGCCTAATATGCGTAATACCGTCTATGGCGAAAAGCAATGTATCGAAACGCAAAATGTCGATGGCCCGAAATGTCGAACGCCGAAAGGTCCAACGGCCAAAATGACGAACGTGGTGGGGCCCGTCACGTGCGATGACTGTCTTACGATATTTTAGCCTACAGACCGCCAGCGCCATCTCGCAGCTTCACTCTGAGGCGCAAGTAACGTATTGCTCGATTCGCCATTCGGGCCGTTCTAGATTTTGACCCTCTGCGATTTCAACCACTCGAATTTTTAGCCGTTCGCTTTAATGATTTTCTGCATTGTGAAACATCACCATTTTTTTAATTCGGAGAATTGTCGTCTCGAATTATTTGGTGTTATGCATACAGACCCATCGAGTTTATGTTTTTCGATATTTTATTAAATCTGATTTTTGTTTTTTGCTATATATCAAGTTTCGAGATGTTCATATTCGTAATTGTTATTTTCGACTTCACAGACTCTAGTAAGATTGATCTATCTGTATCCGAACATTCGTCATTTTCGAATTCGACATTTTGGCCCATCTGCATATCGATCGTTCGACAATTTTTCCCCCACCCCAAATATTCCACTGCGAGGTACCCATCAAATGTGCCAGCATGGATCTCACTGCACAGCACCGATGCAGTGTGCGTGCCAGCATCTTGCTGCAGATGACAAACTTTTGTGATTTGCAACAAACTTGCTATGATCTTGCTGCAAGGTACCTGTCGATCGGGCCTGCTAAGAACTTGTTTTTGGCAAATCACAGAATCCTTTGCAGCAAGCCGGTGAAGATCTCGCTGGGAGGCACCTGTCGACTGCGGTTGCGAAGAACTTGGTCTTGGCACATCACTGTATCTTTCGTAACGGGCGTGCAAAGACCCCGCTGCGAGATACTTGTAGAATATGTCAGCATGGATCTCGCTGCACGGTACCGATACAGGATACGTGCGAAGATCTTGCTGCAGATGACGAATTTTTGTGCTTCGCCGCTTGCCACCGGGGAAAAAGAGAACCTTTTGCAATGAGTTGGCGAAGCACTTGTGTAATGAGTCACTGGAGATCTTCTTACAAAGTGAGTGTCTTTCTCAGAGATCTCCACTGACAGAGCTTGCTGAGACCACGATAAGAGGAACGGTGGTTTGCCGCTACCTTTGTACGCTTAGCGACAGATGCCAGATCTCCGGAGTCTCCGTTGTACACAAAAATATTTCATCGCACCGGTGGCATTCTTTTAAAACACGTCCGTAACTTTAAAATGATTTAATTTTATTCGTTGAGATTTGGAGGGCTCAGGAAAAAATATTTTTTAAAATTGCATACGTAATCTCAGCAAATAACTGTAGGCTCGTCGGATACATCGCCCCGGTGATTTGCTTCTTGAAAATATCCGCAATCGTCGCACTTAATATCGCACGAAAATTTCTTTTTGACGTCGCTCTTGTACAAAAAACCAAAGCGACTCCCATTTTTCGATGGCACTCACACACGCAGTCACATATCAGCTGTCACTTTGTCGCGTAATGAGCGTGCTCACACAATTATTTTACATTGCCACTTTTCTCCTAAGATATGCAACGAAATGCAGCGATTGCGAGCTCAAATTGTTCGTTTTTTATGTGGCTACCCGGCTCAGCTTATCTCCAAGTCGTGACATTAGCGAAACGTCTAATTTTTTTATCTTTTCAGTCGCATGTTCGAAACGACCAGTCAATCGACTTTGATTGCTCTGCGGCCCGTCAGACACATGACCACGTTCGCACAAAATGTCCACAATCCCATCGTCGCACTTCAGATCACGCGAAAATTTCTTTTTCATGTCGTTTATACACGAAAAACAACACCTTTTCCCCTTTTTCGATGGCACTCACACACACACATCCAAATATCAGCTGTCACTTTGCCGGCGTGTCGAGCTCGTGCACATCGATGCGCGTCGTCAGCAGCACAAGTGACGACCGCCGCGCGCGGAATTCTCGTGAACTGAGCACGTCGAAGTTCGGGCGACATTTGCTCGCAATTATCAACAATTACACGATAAATCTAGATTACCACTTTTCTTCTGAGATATGCAACGAATTGCAGTAATTGAGAGCTCAAATTGTTTGTTTTTTATGTGGCTACCCGGCTCAGCCCATCTCCAAGTCGTGCCATTAGCCAAACGTCTGATTTTTCATCTTTTCGGTCACGAGTTCCGCATGATAAGCCAATCTACGTTTTTTTTTCCCTCAAATTCAGAAAACTTGAGGGGCAGACAGCTGTTCGTCCATCTATTTGACGTCGTTTGGCAAAGTTTCGACGGGATCTGAAGAGCCGTTTCAGGCGATGTTGAAGTTTGCAACGTTGGATCGCAACGAAAATGAATTTCTCTTAATTTCCCCAGCTTTCTTCGACGTATTCGAGCAACGAGAATCATGCGATCACTGTTTAAGATTCTTATTTAGCGATCTACAACAAATTTCCGAAATATTATTTTGCATTTGCTGAAAATGAGAAATTCAAAAGACTTTTCGTTGCATGCCAACGATGCAAACTTCAACACTATCGTTTCAGAGATTTTTGGGTATCTATAATTCTGTTCTATCTTACCGACCGTGATGAGGTGTCAATCCGTCTCAAACGCGTTTTTCTTGAAACGACGTTTGTCGACGGCTTGTTGATAAAATCTTCGAATCTACTGAACCGATCCTTATGAAATATTAACCACATATTCTTTACAACTATAGCTATAGCGCATACCAAGGATTTTTTTAAATATTGATATTATTTGACTATTTTTTTTGCCTAAAACGGTGAAAAAACGTTTTTTTTGTTTTTTTTTTTAATGTCCGCTGTTTTATTTTTGCATATATCAAAAATCGTATGATATGCGCTATAGCCATTAACATACTGAATCTAAAACCGTTTGATTTTTCGGGTTCGGATGATCCATCTCTGAGATTTCATCAATAGCGCAGACCTACATTTTTTGTAGGACATGTTTTTAACTACCATTTTCGTCTATAAATGGTGACTTAAAAAAAAAAATATATATATATATATATTTTTTCAATGTATTTCGAAAGTGTATTTATTAAGTGTAACAACTTTTATATCGAAATCTATAATATAAACCTTTCAAAACAATGAATGAAAATAGCCTTTTTAGCGTCTAAATTGAGAAGATCCCTTAAGAGGTTTAAAACGCGCACTGAGAGAAAAGTCCATGGTATTTGCAAAAAAAAAAAAATTCCCATAGTTTATTGACCGCGCAATCATAATATGGTTAACACAATTGTAAGCAAAAAGAATATCTAAACATGCGATTTGGGTGGCGTGTTTGACTATCTGTTATCTCCGAGATAATTATTAACTATTTTAAAAGGCTTGACAATATAGATATGGTTAATTAAGTGCTATCACGAAATCAGCACAGGAATACTAATGCTGTATACTGCCCGTTTGGTTTTGTTTAGGTCAAACTTCTACTATTCTATCCCGGGTGTTCAATTTATATGGTTAACATCAACGTTTGTCGAGTATCACTTGTTATAAGACCTCATGAAAAGTGACTATTCGAAAAAATGATGGTAATCTTTACTTATAGCGAAGACGTAAATCATCTGCAGTTGAAGCAATCACGGCTTAGTATTCTTTTATTATCTCTGCTACAGCGAACGCTTCGCTTATTGTAGCTTCCATGTACGGGGCATTTCCCCTTATTACAATTCCCACCATTTTCTCCACTTCACATCCCTAAACGATCCCCACCTTCCGGCCGCAGCCGACTTCCCCCTCTGTACCGCATTCGCCATGACATTTTCTGCCATGGGCATAGAGAAACTGCGGAAAACCTATACCAATACAGCCGGTCACGAGTTCGCTTCCCAGTCTCGGAGCTAGTCGCGTTTCGTCGAGAAATACTTCACCGGCTACATCCCCTTTAGTTATTTTTTAACAACTACGCGTGTCTCACAAACTGTTACATAGCATGTTTGTTGCATTGCAAAAATAGGATATCAGTTCAACACTTCTTCTTGCACTTCACTTTCTGCACTTGCAGGACACACATTACTATGCATATAGCAGATCGTATCATGTAATATGGTACAAGTCACTATTATGTAGTACAAAACTATTGCGATGCGTCAAAAACCCATTTAAGCAGTGACTTACATCATAAAAAAAAACGATCTGGGCAGACTTTCACCTAAGTCGGAGGTATGAGCTTTTCGAAAGTACAGCCGGAATTACTTTTGTCTCTTATGCCGTATCTGCGATGAAGATGCCACAATCCCTGGATAGCGCAATGGCAGCATGCGTGGTGCAGGCAGAAAATAGGCAGGTAGGATGTCGATTCCATGCGTAGGGAACATATTTTTCTCCGACATAAATCATTACGGGAGTTCAGGGAATGACGAATTATAATTTAAAAAATCATTGCGGTAGAACTCTCAGTTGAGTATTTTATTTTATTTTGGATTTATGGAATATCCTATGCATATAGTAGACGGCATTGATGCCTTGAACCAACCGCATGCAGTGTATAAAAAATAATCGAATAGCACACCAAATATGCATATTGCAGGTCGTATCTTACAATGTACTGATCACTATAAACATCGTCGCAAATCACAAGCAACATTTTTAATCAACGTATATGTATATATATATATATATATATATATATATATATATATATATATATATATATTATAGCCAAGTTAGGATCTTGGGAGAGTTAATTTTCTATAGTATCAGAAAATATCCATTTTATAAAAAAAAATATATAATATAGCATTGAACAATCAACGTACGCTTGTATTGGTGGTTGCAATTAACATATGTGCATCATTTATGCAACTGCTATTATATCAATAAGCAGTACTATACTCCTGGCAGTAACTGTGCCTATGAAATATTATTGCCTTCTTGGGGAAATATAAAATATAGTTAAAATGTGGTGGAAAACACCATACATTTGTCTCAGTGCGTTTTCAAAGTATCGGAGGCTATTTTGACGCAGTCGAATACTCGTTGGTTCAATCGAGGATCTTCTGAACCACTTTAGTACTCTCCAGACTTGATTAGAGTGATATAAAGAAAAAGGCATTCACGCTTCGTGACGTTCGCTCTGCTACAAACGCCATTAATACTGTCTCTGTCTGTCTGTCTGTTTCTCTCCCTCTATTGCTTTCTTTGACTTACATACATTCGTTTTACATCAAGTTAAATATTTGTTCAATGGACGAAGTAGATTACGACCTCAACGTTTGAGCGTGTGTGCCACGAAGCTTAATTAATTATGACGCAACGTTGTATAAATATATAGATATATTTTTAAAAAACTAGCTCTACAAGCCACTGCAGAACAGGCCAATTACCGCCGCTGCTATCTTGAATTAGTACAAAGAATGCCCGAATTGAAAGCTTCAAGAACGTCTGCTAGTTCGTTGAACCCAGAGTAAAAAAGATTTTCGAACACAAATTTTTTTTCTTCTAAAGAAACTTTTAAAACTTTTTACTTTTTCACTAATTTATTATGAATAGATTCCGAGCAACATTCCCAAACGATCTTCCGCAGAGGGTTTCCGTTTCTTGTCCGTCTCAAGCCGGAAGTCTTGATAATTTATATTCGCGACTCCGTTTTAGAACGCCTAATAATTGTTGATTTTTTTATGACGGCACCGAATTTCATTTCGTGGTAAGACTAACAATAAGGAGAGAAAAGTCCCAATGGGGGCTACAATCGTTCGAATTCGGGATGAAAATCCGGACACCGAATATCGCAATAATACATATAGGCGTTATATACAGTAGAATGAGACGAGGCAGCCCTCGACGGAAGAGTGATTAGTTCGCGTTTTGTCATTCCGCGACTCGTTGCTCTCTTCGCTTTCGATTCGAGAACCAGTGGGGAAAGGAATCTCTCTTTTGCTCTCTCTGTCTTCTCTCTCTGTCTTCTCTCTCTGTCTTCTCTCTCTCTCTCTCTCTCTATCTCTCTCTAAGATTCCTCCTTATACCCAGAGAGATCCGCGACTCTGCTGTCCGGGGTTCAGGAACCCGAGAGAGGTCTTGTAAAGTTTCAGCTTCGCCAGTACATACCAGATAGTGCTCGACGAAGGGTGTCCCGATTTTTTAAAAGTTTTCAAAGTACTCCAAGATACACACACACACACACACACACACACACACACACACACACACACACACACACACACACACACACACACACACACACACACACACATATATATATATACACATTTATACGTACCATTCATAATATACAACAAAAATTAAAGCTCTTCGCATTCCACGACTCGTCACGATTTATTAAGACGAATTAATTTGTCCTTCGATTATCATAATCGAGGACTTCAGTTAAAGTAAAATCTCGATGTGTTTTTTATTGAATTTTTAATAGATTAATCAAAGGCTCGATGTATCAATCGAACGAATGTTAACAATGACGTTAGCTTGAGAATAAAAAATGATTGTCCAGCTGTGTGCAATGGTAAAATAGCGATAGGCCCTAAGTACCTTTCGCAATACTTTGCTGTTTCATATTATTTGAAAAAAAGTTTGTCGGGCCAGGAGAGTATCGGAGCATGCAGCAGCGCGAGAGTGCATTTTCGTTTGTGAACCACGCTTGAGCTTTCGGAAAAAGACTCCGCTTGAATTGAACGCATCGTCGACGAAACCATGTGGTTGACACTCGTGTGCTCGTATACAGGGAGCCTCTAACGCTCGGACTACATTGGTAACTCATAAAGAAATAAATGGATGATCATTTTTATATGGTGGAGATTTTTTCGGACCCAGAATTTTTATTGAGCACATGCACTTGTTTATTCATGAGACGATCTCAGTTGATAAAGATTATCTTATTTTTTCCAAAGCAATTGTGATACGGAGAAAAATGATCTCTTATTTTTGGGAAATAATCAGTAATTTGTTGTGACCAGAGCAATTTAATTTGAAGAATTCTTTCTTCTTCCAGAGGACTCATCGACGCCCCAGTGTGAAGTTTTATTATGAAGTACTCTTGGTTGTTCGTCATTTTTATCGCTGCCCTGGCCTTTGATGGCGTAACGGGCAGTGCCGTTGCAGTGGTAAGTAATTCCAAGATCGTCGCACGGATAATGAAAAATGGATTTGACAAGAACAACGAAAATGAGAAACGTTTTAAAGAGACGTTCTCATTTTCGTTTTTAAGAAACGAAAAAGAAAAACAAAATAAAGAAACGTTCTCGGTGACAACGCGAGTTTTGGTTCGAGTCATTAAGGGAGGACACCACTGCGACTGCCCATTTTCGACAGTTTTCTTTGGTTTTTTTTTGTAAAGAAATGAATAAATCACATGGTCAGAAGAACTTTCAGGCTTTATTAGGTATTTATTGAAATATGTAAAAAAAATTGTCAAAAGAATACAAAATGGCGGCTCACGAGTCGCTATAGCACTACTGGTTTTCAGCCAACCCTCTCTGCAGCACACTGTAGCACTGTCGTAAATTTAATCCTCGAACTAAGAGTGAAATATTTTCGTTAATTATATTATTTTTCCAGCGGTCAAGGGGGGAAATTAAAAGGAAAGAAAAAAAAATAGAAACGAGTTTGAAAAAAAGTTCGTTTTTTCGACCATAATTTTAATATAAAAAGTTATATATTTTTTGAAATTTTCAATTAATCGAAAAAGCGCTCGTGCTTGACTGTTAAAGCAATCTAAGAAGTTACAGTCAAAATTTCAAGTCGATAGGACAAAAATTGATCGAGTTCTGCTGCGCGCCGATTTCAAAAACATAGTTTTGAGAAAAACGTGTTTGTAGTCAACTGTTTTATAGACGCTACAGCTGATGATTTTTTTCCCGTAATCCAATGCCACCTATTGGTAGAAAATAAAACTATTTATAGTCGGTAACTTTTTCTTAAAAAATAACAGGCTTACAAAAGTCAAGAACTGCGTCTACCGGCGTGGCATCACCGAAGGCACTTTTCAGCGCTCGGAGACTCCCCTCAAAAATAGCTCAAAAACCACTTTAGAACTGTTTTTTTTTTCCGGACATAAACAAATATGCATCATATTTTTGAAGGTTTAAGGGATTTTTTAAAAGTGTTTCCAAAACACCCTTTTTCGAAAATTCTACAGGGGCGTCCTCCCTTAATTTCTCATTGAGTGAGATTTCTTGTAACTTCGTCGACCCTTTTTTTCGTGAAAATGTCTACATTCTGACAGTTAAGGTTTAAGAAACAAAAAAACAAGAATTATCAACTCTGAAAATTTTAGTTCGAATATTTGAGACTCATCGAAGCTGAAATTTTGATGACCTCGCAAAGTTTTTCAAGCTGCGAAATTATTATCAATTCAGGTCAAGGTGAGTCCAGCCAGTCGAGTTTGCAAAATTTTTGTGACGACGGCAAGTTTTTGGCCTTCAAGACTGAACCACTGGCCGCAGTACGTTGAATTGAAAAATTTAATTCAACGGGCTCATTAGCGTCGATGAATTAATTAAAGATGCATCTTGTCCAAGCATGAATATCCTATAGTAAAACTGGTGCTCAGCGATCGGAATGATTTGTTATACGACTGGGACATAACCTCGTGGATTCGGAATAAAATTGCATTAATTCGATTCAATCAATCATCCGTAAAGCAAGAGAAGTAAAAAGTTTTTTCGCTCCTATTGGGTTTATTTTTCTTGGAGAAAAGCCGCAACAGATGAGCGCCCAACACGCGTGCAAAACGATGAACGCGAACAACAGATGCAAATTCGAGGATGTTCCTTTTATGGAAAACGCGTGTGGTAGCTCGGCCAGTTTCATGATGCTGTTACAGACTACAATGATGTCGAACTGCGACATCGCCGATCCTTGTCGTCGTTCCGGAAAAGATGAGATCGTCGAAGGCGAATGGTAAATGCACATTTGAAAGCAACTCTTTTTTGTTTCCATAATTTTGAGAAATAAATGAATATCCATGTTTTTCTATTGAATACTGTCTGGTCGAGTATTTATGATTAATTTTTTATCAGTGAAATTAATTATGAGAAGTGCAGGATAGGTATTTTACTATTAGGGGTACATGTAAGTTTTGAAGAATTTTTTGCGAAAATCGGGACTTTATTGTGCAAAAATGGTAAGAAATTGATTACTCAAAGTATTGTTCATCGCTGGCCACTACTTTTCCCATCTTTCTAGCAGCATGCAAATTCTGCGTTGAAAGAACGACTGGTCTTTAGAGGCATTCCAATAATCGACGCATTTTTTGCATTTCTCGTAAGAACGAAAGTGCTGTTCAGACAGGCCATGAGTCATTGATCGAAACAAGTGGTAGTCGGAAGGAGTCTGGAGAATACGGTAGTTGGGGTAGGATATCCCATTTGAGCCCTTCCAAGTAGTTTTTGACTGGCACTGCAACATGTGGTCGAGCATTGGCGTTCTGCAAAAATCTCTTCAATGCTTGGCTCAACCCCATCAATTGTAGGCGATAACGATCCCTCGTGATGGTTTCATTCCGTTTTAGCAGCTCATAATATATTACATCCTGCTGATCCCACCAAATATACCGCATAAGCTTTGATCCATGAATATTTGGCTTCGCCATTGATGTTCATGCATAGCCAGGCTTACCCCACGATTTCTTACGCTTTGGATTGTCCCAATGAATCTACTTTTCATCACCAGTTACGATGCGATGCAAAAACCTTTCCGTTTTTGGGTTTGAAGCAGGTGAAAAATCTCCTTTCTACGTCTCTTGGCTTTAATTCGTATGGCCCCCAATTTCCTTGCTATTGGACCATCCCCATAGCTTTAAGGCTTAAGGCCTTAGGCCACAATAACGGGTATACAATCATCTAGGTATTTAACCATTTTTTTCGTATGAAAAAGCGATTCACTCACAAAATTAATTACAGATCTATTTAGTATGAATATTAAGCTGTTAGAAAAAATATATTTTTATTTGATGTACAAAATGGCCGACTATTCCAAACTTCTCGAAACAGCTTTATTCCAATTGGCGTGACAAATAACTTCAACCATTTTCACTCGATTTACTTCAAATTTAAAAGTTATGTTCCTAATTGCATTTCGCAGAGAAGTACGTACGGAATTTCTGACTAATCGAAGACTTCTCATTTTATGAGCAGTTTATGAGCAGTTATAACGAAATTTCTCACTGAAAATTCATTTCTTAAATTCAAATACCTACAACTTTTGAATAAAACAACATTTTGTTTAATTCCGTGCGTACTTCTCTAGGTATTCTAATGTAGATTGACGACAATATTTGTTTTTTGTTCTAGGTAAAAAATTGTGGATGCTAAATGTCACGCCGCGGAGCGCCTAAAAATAAGATAACAAAAGAAAATATTAGTAGTCAGACATTTTATACATCGAAAAAAAATATATATATTTCCTAGCAGCTTGATATTCATACTACATAGATGTGTAATTAATTTTATGAGTGAATCACTTTTTCATACGAAAAAAATTGTTAAATTCGCACACGATTTTATACCCGTTACTGTGGCCTAAGGCCTTCGTTCAATAATGCCTCCAATTCTGCATTTTTGAACGTTTGTGGCCTTCCGTCACGTTTCTTATCCTCCGTGGCAAAATCACCACTTTTGCACCGTGTAAACCAGGACTCAGAAGTTGAGATTGATAGACCATGGTCCCCATAAGCCGGAAACAGCAATCGCTGCCTTCAGCGAAACAGCAAACACAACCTTCAGCTGCTTTTTTTTCAAATGGAAGCGGAAAAGTGAAACTTCCCGCAAATTGCGTTTTGTTGGCACAAAAGTCGACATATTTTGGAGTTCAAAAAAACGATGTTGTTTACACTTCGACAAAATGAGACGTACCGAAAACTGAAGCCTAATGTTGACGCTTTAACATGAAGGTGGTTAGGTTATGGGCCGATGCGATTTGATACTAGTACTGCCATCTCTTGGGAATCCTTTAAAACTTACTTCTAACCCTAATAGAATAAGAGTTTTATAAAATTGTATATAAAAATGTTCGACCATTGCATTTCATTCCAATTGTAGTTGTTTTTATTTGGCATTTAATGGGCCAGTATTTCATACGTTGTTTTCTCGTCTCTCAGGTATGATTTTATAATCGTGGGTGCAGGGGTAGCGGGCCCTGTATTAGCGAGGAGGCTCGCCGACCACGAACCTTGGTGGAAAATATTGTTGATCGAGGCAGGCCCTGAAGAACCAACGATGACTTCTTTCCCTGGCTTTGCCTTCAACGCAGTAGGAACTAAGCTCGATTGGAATTACGAAACGGAGCCTACACAGCCTAATCCTACCGCTTGTTTAGGTGAATATTGAAGAAATAACATTTTCGTTTTGCTCAGGATGATAAATTCTAAACAGGGAACGTCCCGTGCAGAAATTGTCGTAGGGATCTAATTGGATTTCCATATTTATCTTTACTTCCAGATAGGGATCCAATGGGCCATCGAATTGGATTCCTATGCTAAAACGTCACGCTCGTGAATTGGATTCTAATCGGGATTCCCCATTGGAATCCAATTTAGGTCCTATAGGATTCCTCATTAGAATCCAATTTAAATCCTATAGGATTCCTATATTATCGAACAGAATTCGATTCGTGATGGAACCCATCGCATTCTGTATGCTGAATTTTCTAAACAAAATATATAGATACACAAAACCAGTGGATCTAAATAGTATAAATCTTATCTTCTAAAAGTATGAATCGCTTAAAAAAGGTATATCTTAAAAATCGCTTTGAATCACATCACTGAAAATCCACTGTGATTATCGTTCGTTTTTATTTTACTGTACTTTGACATAGTATCACCACGCAGTTTTTTCTCGTGACTTTTCACATATTTACGTTTTAAACGTGGTTAGAGTTCTCAAACAGCGTTCATTTGGGACAGTGCAAAATCCAATGGAATTCCAATAAGGAATCCCTATGTGCGGTGTCCCTGACAAATCCCTATAGAGATGTGGGTGCATGTTGTCACTCCCCACCAAATTTGTTCACTGGATCGCGAAAGGATATTTTTTTTGGGTGATCCAACAAATTCCGGCTGAGGATTTCAAAAAAATTCTCAAGCAACGTCAATCGGGAAATAGCTCAGAACCAACTTGGATTCAAATATGGTCTTCCTTCCTGCGGCATCCCTATCAAATTCCTATAGGAATGTGGTAGAATCTGGGACCTGCACAACAAATGTCTGCACGGGCTCTAATACACGCGATCATGATCGTATGTAAAAAACTGTCGATCCATTCAAAATAGACAAAGAAAATTATACAGACCGCTGTCCTGAAGGTTGCTCAGATGAGCTATTTTTCTTCCAAGTTATTTGTTACTTCGAATGGTCACACACTATCATTTACGAAATTCATATTTCTCAATACTCAAAAAAATTTCGGTCACACTTCCATTTTTCCATCCCCAGAAGAAATCCAGTTGACAGCGACGAATCAAATTCTTCTCGTAACAATATTCATTCATGAAGTAACATGTGTTCCGCTCCCGTTTGTTGTTTTCGAAGAGACCGGAGGTCGTTGCAAATGGCCCCGCGGTAAGATGGTTTCGGGTACGGGAGGTCTGTACGGTATGATGTACGTGCGCGGTCATCCGGAGATCTACAACAGGTGGTCACGTAGCGGGAACCATGGTTGGTCGTACGGTGAGATCGATCATTACTTCGAGCGCGCCGAGAATCCGGAAAAGCCAGGAATGACATCCGATCAGCCGTTCGCCCGTGTACAAGAGGGCGGTCCTCTTAAGATCAAGTATTTCAATCACAAGCCAGCTTTTGCGAGCGAACTTTTGGCAGCGGCGAAAGAGTTGGGCTATCAAACGTCAAAGTTGACGGGAAAGAATCAGACGGGATTCATGGTCGCACCGATGATCACGGAGGACGGTCTTAGAGGGACAACGTCTAGGTATTACTTGCGACCGATATTGCACAAAGCGAACATCAAAGTTCTAACGAATACGCGAGTTACGAGAATTTTCACGGATCAATGGGAGAAGCGGGCGAGATCGGTCGAGGTGATGGACAAAAATGGCAATATCCGTGTAATCAAGGTGGACAAGGAGGTCATATTGTCCGCCGGAGCAATCGGATCGCCGCACATATTGTTGCACAGCGGGATCGGCCCTACCGAAGATTTGACCAAGTTGGGAATAAAAACAGTAGCCGATCTGCCAGTGGGCAAGAATCTCCACAATCACGTATCGGTTGGCTTGAAAATGAGCATCAGGGATACTCACTACGAGGCCGTGAGCGACGACTCGGTAACTCAGTACATGGCCAATCGTACCGGACCACTGGCCAGCACTGGATTGACCCAGGTCACTGCGTTCCTGGAGAGCTCCTACTCCACTGCCGGTATACCCGACGTGCAAGTCTTCTTCGATGGATTCAGCTCCAAATGCGTGAAGAACGGTCAGAGAAACGAGTGCCCCGATGGAACGACGGGCAACTGCCCACCGAGACGTCCGATCGTAGCAAGGCCAACGACCGTCGTCACCAAGACCAAAGGCTTCCTCAAATTGAGATCGAAAAATCCTGTCGATTCGCCACTCATCTATCCCAATTATTTCGCCGAACAGGACGACATGAAGATCCTCATCGAAGGAATCAAGAAAATTGTCAAATTGACGACCACTTCGACCATGAAGAAGTGGGACCTCAGACTCGACGAGACTCCCATTCCATCATGCGTGAAGTAAGAACTTCTCTTTTTTTTGCATTTCGGACAAGTCGAAAAGGCGATTGACATTTGATAGCGTTTTCTTGATCCCCAATGTTTCTTCGTATGGCTGTGCGGTCTTTAACCGTCCCAAATTCTTCATTCCCAGGCCACACTTGTTACTTTACTATTCTCAGTTACTGAGGGGCATCTACTGCAGATCGAGCACTACAAATTAATTTCACTCCTGATGACAATTCTATACACCACCCTTTAGGGTATTTCGAGCTGGGCAAAAAAATTGTCGAAATGTTGCTTCGGATAACAAAAATATTCTTCTTAAGCAGTTTTCGAACCATTGACGATATGTTACAATTTGATCAAAATTTATACAGTACATTCTTTGTCCTATACTGCATGCGCTCTCGTAATTTGAAGGGGCTATACCAGTGTGAACGCTGAAAATTTGGGTGATTTTCAGGAATTTTTTGAAAGAACAGTACTCAATTAAATGTTTCGGAAAATTAAGACTATATTTGGCTATAATTGACCTATTTTGCGTAATTTTTTCATAGTTATGCGCTGCCTTCAGAGGCGCCAAAAAAAAGTTCCTCCACTGCGGACATGATTCCGGCCAATTGAGTAACTGAAACCGAAAAAGAAAAAAATGTCGTTAAACTGGAAGGTATTTCCTGTACAATGACGTAGGATTTTCGAAAAATATCAAAATCTAACAAAATGGCGTAGTTATGGAAAAATGTCCGTTTTCTTGTCTATAAAATGGTCGTTTTTTTCAATGCCGAATCGTCAATTTTCATCCAATCAAAAATATCCTTCGTCTTTGTAGAGTAAATATATTCAAGAGTACTCATCAAATTTCAAGTCAATCGGATAATTGCTCTTTGAGTTACAATGTCAGCAAATTAGAAAAATCTCAATTCGAGAAAAACGCGTTTAAAGACTTAACTATCGATTAAACACCTACGAGCGGTTGCTCTTCAGAAGGATGCCGTTCGGGGAGTATTAGAGATACGGCCTCGACATTTTACATGATATTCTTGAAAGTATAAACTGTCGAAAAAGGCAAAAAAATCGATTTTTTGAAATCGTCACACTGGTACAGCCCCTTAAATCGATCGTCTACACCGTTCCTATAAAATTGACAACTGAAAATACACTTTTTAACATAGGGAGATGCCTAGTTGTCATAACATAAAGGGAAACGAAATTGTCATAAGGTTCTAAGTGATTTGGCCGTTTTTCATTCAGTACGTTATGACAATTTCGTCACCAGTGTCACAATGTACTAAATGATTTGACAGTTTTCAAAACATTTTAAACATTTTTTCACACTTTTTCGTGTGTAAAACTGCCGTTTAGTGATGAGCGTAGGCATCTCCCTATGTTAAAAAGTGTTTCTTCAATTGTAAATTTTATAAAAACGGTGTAGACGACTGATTGAACATTTAGAGGGTGCATTCAGTATATGACCAAAAAATTACTGTATAAATTGGAATCAAATGGTAACATATCGGCAATTATCCCGAAAGTTCTCAAATTCGAAAAACCACAAAAGAAAAATGATTGGAAAATAAAAAAAAGAGTTTCTTCAGATCGTACAAAAGTATAATTTGCTGTTACTCTTGTCGAATTGATAATGAAATCGTTTCAGCTATCACTTTGGCACGGATGCGTACTGGGAATGTCTGATACGTCAACAGACCGGGCCGGAAAATCATCAGTCGGGGTCCTGCAAGATGGGACCCATCGAGGACAAGTCGGCAGTCGTAGATCCGGAATTGCGGGTCCACAGGATTAAAAACTTGCGAGTGGCAGATGCTTCGATATTCCCGATTGTTCCTAACTCGAATCCAGTTGCTGCTATCGTTATGATAGCCGAAAAGGCTTCTGACATGATAATTAAATATTGGCAGAATGTGTGAAGAGGAAGTTTCTCCTTTTTTTTCGATCGACGAATAAAATCTGTAATTGACCAGTGTCGCAAAAAAATTCACCCCGAAATCTTCGTACGACGATTGGAACACGGAGAAAAGTGGTTTGCTGCGATCTCGAAAGCATTCTTAAAGAATCTATTTTTCACTGCTGACGTTACTCCGAACAATGCTGACAAAGGGCTCCTTTCTCAAAGCATGAGACACATTTCTCGACCTTACTCTGGAAAAGGTTGGACAACGAGGAATGAGGTAGGATATATATTCGACCCGGTGATGCCTATCAGCTGGAAACGCATATGCGGTTATGGATATTGGATACAATTTTCGTTTGCGTACACCGTAAGCCGAGATCGTTCAGCCTAACCGCGAAATACGAGATGATAAGGTGAGGTCGTGATTGACGTCAACTGTCGCAACGAACTGTTCTTTTGCCTGAATATTAATATACAACGGTAGCAAAGACTTGTAACTGAGGCTCGAAAGTGATAGGGGTACCTACACATCGATGCGTACCATAGATAGACGAGGCGAGACATCGGTTTCAAGCAGTCTACCTTGAGCTGGCTCTCCTGTAGGATCCTTTCGCTCGTCTGGACGAATTTTCTGTAAGTCTCTGGAATCCATTTGTTAAAATGGAATTCATTAAAGCACGAATATCTTGCTGTGAATATTGATCGCACAGCGATCCCCCGATCTGGTACAGTGATCAAAAAATAAAGTGCGACGGATCACGCGAGAGGCTCATTCATTTTTATATCGAACTCCCGTTCTGAGATAGTGATAAAAAATCGCGTACTACGAACAAGTGAGAATTCGCGCGCGGAGGGTGACGCGGCATATTTTTTCGACCTGCAAACGGTGAAAAAAAGCGTGTTGTCGGTGTGTTGAAGCAACACACAACACGCCTGCAACGTGTGTAGGACCTGGTTAACGCGTTGAAACATGTTTTACTTATTTTACCGTGTTGAAACAGTACGCTCTATACCATTCTGGGTAACAACGCGTTTTAAATATGTTGCTGTAGAACACGCTTAATGTAACACACATGAAGCGTGTCAAATCAACCCATTTTCTCCCAAACAACGCATTTGGTGTAGGTACACGCGACTATTTTCCACTGCTGCCCTTAAGAACACGTGTTAAACTGTGCAATTTTCCATTGCCAATATCTCGAATACGGAACGGTGAATCTCTTTGAAATCTTGCACGTAATCACTTAAGGCGGGATATACATTTACAACGATCAAAACATCGATTTATTTATTTTTCTTCTTTAAGGCGTTATTATCCCCACTTGTAGCGCAAAAAAGGCCTTTTTCATGATTTTTTAAAAATAAAACTACAAAACTTTTTTAATCGATCAATATACCATCTTAAAGAACACATCTTCAAGAACTTTCAGTAATTTTTTTATTGAAAAATATTACATTGTTTAGTGGCAAATGGCCGTCAATGAAATAATGTTTTTATATACACGGTTTGCGGTGACCGACATTGCGGCGAAGTGGATCATCTGAAGAAAAAAATGCGGATGGATTTAGTCAAATATAAGTATAAACTAGTCTTTAATCGAAGGATTTTAAAAAATATTCATTTTTCACAAAATGGCGGACCGTCAAAGTTAATGGTTCGATTTTAACGAAAAAAACGGCCGTTTTTTGGCTATAAAACGGCCATTTTTTTCCAAAAAAAAAATCGAACGATTAAAGACTACATTTTTATGTATTAAATGAGCCTGCAAAATTTCAAGAAGATCGGTTCATTAGTGTTCGAGTAATCTTGGTCACCGACTTCAGAAATGCCATTTTGAGAAAAACGCGTTTAAAGTTTCTCTTTCAACGCGGATTCTTCTCTTTCAACGCTCACATCTCAGTCAATTTTGTTCGGATCGACTTGAAATTTTCAGGACATATTCTCAGATACTTAACCTTAAAAAAAATGCAATAAAAAAAATCGATTTTTTCAAAATCGCAAGTGGGGGTAACCCCTTAAACGATAGAACTATATATGTAGACTATTTTCCTAAAGTTTCAAAGCGAAATTCGAAAAACTTCAAACGTCAACGCTGTGCCTCACCGCTCGGATTCGGAGCGGGCGTAAACTTCAAACGCGTTTTTCTCAAAACTGCATTATCGAAATTGGCGTGCAGGATTACTCAAAAACTATTAAGCCGATTGAGTTGAAACTTAGTAGAAATATTGATAATATTGGTACCTTCTACTTGACGAAAATTGTTTTTGAAAAATTGAAAAAAAAGACTACTTTTTTTAAACCACATTTTACAGAAATGTTGCGTGAAATGTTGATTATTTTTTGTAAATACGTGCCATTTTCGTAAATTTGCGTTTATTTCATTTTAATTACCGTCACATAGAAAATATACATGTTCTAACTGAAAAAATGAGCTTTTTTTGCAAATCAAAGCCTACGGGAAGCTAGACTGCACGCCGATTCGCAACTTCCGTGGCGACCTTGCTGTAACGCTCTGTCACAGCTCCGGCATTTTGATGATGAATTAATTTTAAAAAAATTGTTGCGTATATTGAAATATACTATTAAAGTATACCTAAAGCTTGATAATTGTAGAATAATTATTTCTTAGTTTAAAAAATCCCTCAATATTGCTTATTTTCCTCCTGTTTAAATGTATACCCCGCCTTAATAGAGGGATCCAATGCGATGACTCATTGGATCCCTACAGGAAGTAGGGACAAGTACGACAATCAAATGTATCTTTAGTTCCGTCATTTTCAATGTAGATAACCCGTATCTTCTCACACTCCATCATTCCATCAGCCCGCAAGAAGCTGCAGTTCACTGTCTAATTCAATTAATTGGCCGGAGGCGGTTCAGACCTGCTTTTTTCGGGTGTCCTTTCCCGCACCATGGTTATTCAATAAACAACGTGGCGGAATATAAGAAAGCCCAGAACCCTCATAATTCCTAACAGGATGTATAAATACCCGGTCACATTGTCTCTACAGGAAGAAGGATTCCGAGGATGGAAACCTGTCTGACGCAGGCTTGTGCATCAGCCGTGGGTGGAGCATCCACCTCGATATTCGCTCAATTGTTGCAAACGCTTTTGGTGGCGCAATGTGCCTTGAGCAAGGATTCCGACTATCCACCCGATCGTACGAGCGAAATACTCTCGAATCTCGAAGAGAGTTACGATTTCGTGATTGTCGGTGGTGGTAGCGCGGGTTCGGTGGTCGCTAGCAGGCTCTCGGAGAACCCCAATTGGAAGATATTGCTGATCGAGGCGGGTGAGAATCCTTCGACTATGTCTGACGTGCCTGGATTAGTTCTGGCTCTTCAGGGGACGAAGGAGGATTATGCGTACGACGTTGAGCCTCAGGAGAACTTTTGTCAGGGCATGAAGAACAAGCGCTGCAAATGGGCGAAAGGTAAGGCACTGGGTGGAAGTTCGGTGATAAACGCGATGGTTCACGTAAACGGTAACGACCGTGACTATGACGAGTGGGCGCGAAAGGGCAATCCCGGCTGGAGTTTCGAGGAGGTATTGCCCTACTTCAAGAAATCGGTAAATTATCCGGCCGAGTTGATAGCCAAGCAGGGCAGCAGATACTTTGGTAGCGGAGGTCCGCTCAACATACAGACTCACAATTACACGGACGTGGGCGAGGGAGACCTGCTGCTCGAGGCCGTCCAAGAGTTGGGTATACCGATTCTCGATACGATCAACGCTGGTAGAAACATAGGCTTCGGCAAGGTCCACGGAACGATCGACAACGAAATGCGGATAAACGTTGCCAAGGCCTTCCTCTCACCGGCCAAAGATCGTAGGAATCTCTACGTGCTGAGAGCGTCGAGAGCGGAGAAAATCGTATTCGATGGTAATCAAGCCAAAGGGGTGGTCGTCAAGCTCGCTAGCGGACAAAAGATCACGGTTAAAGCGTCCAAGGAGGTTGTCCTCTCAGCTGGGAGCATAGAAAGTCCGCATTTGCTGATGCTATCGGGAATAGGGCCGAAGGAACATCTCGAAGAGTTCGGGATCGATGTACTCGCGGACTTGCCAGTTGGTCAGGGTCTTCAGGATCATCCGCTCTGGGTAGGTTTGCAGCTGGAATTCGTCAACTCGTCGCTGACGGCGTTGCCGCCCACGTGGTTGTTGGACGAGGCATACAAGTACTTGATGCACAGGACCGGTGAATTCACGTTCCTGAGTGGGATCGACCTGATCGGCTTCCTGAGTCTCAACGAGCCCGGTTCCGAGTATCCGGATGTCGAGTTTTATCATATATTCGTGCCCCGTGGCCAACTATTGAAGACGCAAGCGGTGATGCGGGCCTTCAATGTAGACGAGGAGATAAGCGAAGTGGCGAGGCAGGCTACATTGAGGAGCGACGTCATCTGGATGTTTCCCATTTTACTCAAACCGAAAAGCAGGGGAGAACTCAAGTTGCGCAGCTCCCATCCCGATGAAGCGATCAGAATATACGCGAATTACTTTGCTGAAGACGAGGACGCGGAAACAATGCTGAAGAGCGTTGATTTCGCGAAGAAACTCGTGAATACCGAGACTATGAAGAAGCTGGGTACGAAACTACGATACTTCGAGATTCCCGGATGCTCAGACGCGAAATTCGACACCAGGAAGTACTGGGAATGCAGTCTGAGACACTTGTCCACGACGATTTATCATCCAGTTGGAACTGCGAGAATGGGACCCTCCGATGATCCTGCTGCGGTCGTCGATCCCAGACTCAGAGTACACAAAATCCGATCCCTCAGGGTAATCGATGCTTCCATAATGCCTGACATATCGAGTGGCAACACTCACTCGCCCACCCTCATGATCGCGGAAAAAGCCTCGGATATGATTAAGGAAGATTGGTCGACCAAAGATGAGCTTTGAAAAAACATCGGGCGTTCTTACACTCTCCACCATACCGCCGAATCCACATACACCTGTCTTACTTCTCCCTGTCTAAAATGCACTTTTCTTCGCGTTTCCGTTAACGCTACTCTGATGTATGACGTATCGTATTGGAAAAATAATACGCAGAATTCAATAACGGTCTTGTTATTACTCTTCCTCGTGATAGAATTCTCTCTCTAGAGCATCGAATGGAAAGTGAGGCGGCAAGAAGCCCACTGATTGAAACCGCAGAACACAAGGCACAATGGTGAGTTAAGTGTACCATGACGAAGAATTCTTGATAACTGTTCGAGTGCAAATCGATGGAGGCCCGCGGGAAAAACCCAGAAGATCCGCACGAAGGGAGACTTCAATGGTGACACGAATGAAACGAGCCCCTCAACATGTCAATCGTGCGCGCGGTCGGTTTCAAAAACAACAATCAGCTGTTTCCGTAGGTTTATGAGGGTTGCTGGAGGAGCCAAGTTTTCGCATGTGCGCCTGCCAATTTTCAAGTTGTACGATCATGAAAAAAATCATATTTTTATTTATTTGTACGTCATCTCGGAGGCTCAATAAACATGTGTATAAAATTTCGGAAATAAAAATGGAACAGTTCAACAGTCATTCCATCCTAAAAATCACCTCCAAAGCAGTGCTTTGGACAACGATACTGCCTTGCCAAAAATCCAAATAAGATTTTCAATTGTCATTTGTTTGGGTTCGTTATCCTTGCTTGTCACTCCTGACAACTAATTCGATTCTTCCGTACGAAGAGTATTTCTTTTCATTTTTCAATTTAGATTTTTCCTCAAAGATGGTGAAATTGAAGGAAAAATACAAAACAACCGTGCAAATCAACGTAATCATAGATCTAATCGGATAATGACGTTTCCAATTGTTTTTTTTTTCGTACCTGTAATTTGTCCGTGAAAATTTGACGAATCGCCGCGGAAAAAAAAACAACTCCGTAGAACATTGTAAAACTAATAAAACGATTATTCGAAGAAAGTGATTCAACGCGCGAGATTCCGAGCCTTGAAATATTTCAGAAAATTTGTCCATCCTACCGTGAAAAATGCTCGTAAAATAATGCATAAAAATGGATTTCGCACTGCCCGGACTTTCTCACCTGTGATCGATTGTTGTTTTTCGTCACGTATAAAGAGACAAATGGTCCGCAATACCGACTAGGCCAAAGAAAACTCCTGGTTGCCTCATTCTTCGAATGAAGTGGCGAATATGGTCGAATCAATTATTCACGGTGCCAGCACAGCACACTGCGATGTGTCCGAGGAGTTGCACGATTATTTCACGATTATATGGCACAGCGGAATCGACCAAACGCGAGTGTCCGAGCGTTCAACGAAAAACAGCAGGCGTCAGAAAACAATGCGAGATTTTTTGCAGCGATCGTAACTCCGGTGTCTCCCATTTTTGTCACTATATATATACCAGCCGCGCACCCGGAGACGCGGAATGAACAGCGCGGTTTGCACTTTTCACCTAAAATCATTGGCGCTGAGCTATACACTTTTTTTCAGCGTCACCGAACGACGCTCTTGACGGACTGTTAAATTTTCTCGACGGGCTGTTCCAGCTCCAGTTCGATCGTTCGAGCAACCTCGTCTCGTCCCAGTTGAGCTTGGAAGCAAATAGAGCTTGGACGTTTGTTTTGCCGATCTCGCAAAGACAATAGTAATTGCATCGACCGCGTGCCAAGCAGCGCGAACGAAAATACGATATCGATAAGCTATTTTTCTATTTTTCATACCGATACTGCTGTATTTAAACGAAATTCCTCCCGACTGGCACTTTAAGAAAAACATAATCACATAAAAAGAAATTCGAAATAAAATTTCGCACCGTTTCAATGTGTTCACACATGTTATGTTGTTTTTCTGAAACGGTAGTTATTGCTTTGCAAACAGACACATGCTAAAAGAAGCCTGTGCAACCGGATTTTGAAACACACTCATCATAAACGCCGATAAGAGGATGTGTATTTAATGCGTGAGTAACGTTCGATCGGCCCGATACGAGACAGTGAATGGTGAACACTGGACAACGAGGGGTCATATCGGTAATACATCGTGAAAAGATAAGTTATCGAGATCCACGAGAATAAATTCCAGGTACGTGAAA
Organism: Ophion ellenae; assembly: GCA_963210295.1. Taxonomy (NCBI): domain Eukaryota; kingdom Metazoa; phylum Arthropoda; class Insecta; order Hymenoptera; family Ichneumonidae; genus Ophion; species Ophion ellenae. Next base: position 28,522,405 of record OY723391.1, on the reverse strand, counting down.
ATTTTCCAAAATTACTCCAAAATTACTCCAAAATTACTCCAAAATTACTCCAAAATTACTCCAAAATTACTCCAAAATTACTTTTTTTTCTATTTACATAATTAAAATCGTCATTATCAATTGTGAATCAGCCTCATCAGTGAAATAAACTATGAATGTATTCAGCAGAATCGTTATTGCTCATACGACAAACAAAAGTCCACTTGCTGGTGGTCAAAGTTGCATTCAAATCCATTGGTAAACGTTACTCGATAAATCAACAATGTCACTCCACATGAATACAATAGATCACGTGGTGAAACAGTTCCTCGTGAAGCACACGAGGAAAACAAACGTTTTTATCGTTGTAGCGTTCATACTATGTGAGCTTAAAGAGCCATTAGTATAAATTAGCTTTACGTACAATATAAGTCTAAAAACGCCGTTCGTATAAATAGGAGACGGAGAAATAATTGTGCAGTATAAGAGAACTAATTGCTTGCGATACACTGTCTTTAAATTCAGCAAGTGTCTTGCTTAGTTTTCTAATTGCTGTAAGCCTTGCACAGTCGTTAGCGATATTATAACTCAAATGTCATAAATCGGACCGTAAATAAAGTTACGATTTTTTAAGCTGCTCTAAAAGTTCACTATTCGATTTTATTTGTTCGATTCTTTGGTTCTGGCGTTCTTGAAGGTGCTCTTCAAGTTCATTGTCGGGTAGAGAGATGTTGCTTTGAAAAAACAGCAACATCAAATTAACGACTCGTTGATGGCTGCCGATAACTCATTTTCCATGCCTGACGAAAAATACTACACTTTGGATATTGCAATTTTTTTATAATATTGATTTTGTGGTGTTTTGAAAATGTTTCCCAAATGCCAAGCATTAAGGGTTTATGCTTGGTTGTATAAGACGAAAAATTACTCTTATCAAAAACAATATATTTTGACAGTATGTCGTCTTATAAATGTTCCCTGAAAATGTCACGGTGGTTGGATAGAAGTTGACAGATCTATCGGCCGTTATGTCGACGTCCGTCGGAATGCTCAGAGCGTCGTTCAAAAACTTTAAACGCTTTTTTCTCGAAAATACGTTTTCAAAGTCGGCGAGCAAAATATCTCATAAACTACTGCATCGGTCTTCGTGAATTTATTAGGGCTTTTGTTAGATGTAACAATACATTTGATAGAAGGATTTTTCAATTTTTTCTAGATGTAAAAAAATATTTGATGGAAGGATTTTTTTTCCCGATGTATACTTTCTATTTGATCTACGAAAAGAGCCAATTTCTTCGCAAAAATTTTCAATTTCAATTTCAACTTTTTTCAATTTGATATTCCAGAAATTCTTTCGATTAATCATAGAATAAATCAATATTCCAACGAAATCTGTTAGATTAGTTTATATTAGATGACCTGGTTCATACGGGCATTGCTTACCACTAAAGCGGTGTCGAAAGATGGTTCAAAAAGGATCATCTGACGAACATTGTAATTTTTTTGTGTAGGAATTTTTAATTATAATCAAATTACAGCCGACGTTAGTAATTTGATTATAATTAAAAATTCCTACACAAAAAAATTACAATGTTCGTCAGATGATCCTTTTTGAATACCTAATTTTTGTAGAAATGTATCATCACGATTTTATTTACTAAAAATCCCAAAAATGAGCTGTTTTGGACTATTATAACTAGGCATAACCCGTTAAGGGGTCTTCTCACTTTAGACGCTAAAAAGGCTATTTTCATGAATTTTTTCGATAGGTTTATATTTTATATATAGATATAAAAGTTGTTACACTTGATAAATTCCCCTTTCGAAATAGATTTAAAAAAATGTTATGTATTTATGTAACCCAAACAAACTTTAAACGCGTTTTTTCTCGAAACAACGTTCTTCGACGGCTTGTTGATAAAATCTTCGAAACTACTGAACCGATCCTTATGAAATTTCAACCACATATTCTTTACAACTATAGGTATAGCGCGTAATAAGGATTTTTTTAAATTTTGATATTTACTACTTTTTTTTGTCAACAACGGTGATGAAAACACGTTTTTTTTTGTTTCGGATGATCCATCTCCGAGATAGTATCAACAGCGCAGACCTACCATTTTTTAGGACTTTTTAACTACCATTTTTATCTATAAATATATATATATATATATATATAATGTATTCCGGAAGTGTATTCATTAAGTGTAACAACTTTTATATCAATATCTATCAAATAAACCTATCAAACAAATTCATGCTTTTTTTTTTAGCTTTTTTTTTACGTCTAAAGTGAGAAGACCCTTTAAATGGTTTGAAATGTGCACTGAGAGAAAAATCCATGGTATTTGCAAAAAAAGGCCATGGTGAAAGAGGGGATAGTGAAATTCCTCATAGTTTATCGACACTGCAATCGTAATATGGTTAACACAATTTCAAGCGAAAAGTATTCTTTACAATTATAGCTATAGCGCATATCGAGGATTTTTTAAAATTTCGATATTTACTATTTTTTTTGCCAAAAACGGTGAAAAAACACATTTTTTTTTATGTCCGCCATTTTGTTATTTTCGCGTATATAAAAAATCGTATGATATGCGCTGTAGCCATTAACATACTGAATCAAAAACCGTTTGATTTTTTGGTTTCGGATGATCCATCTCCGAGATTTTATCAACAGCGCAGACCTACAATTTTTTAGGTCATTATTATAACTACCATGTTCGTCTTTAAATAGTGGCTTAAATATTTTTTTAAAATGTATTTCGAAAGTGTATTTATTAAGTGTAACATCTTTTATATCAATATCTATAATATAAACCTATCAAAAAAATCATGAAAATAGCCTTTTTTTAGCGTCCAAAGTGAGAAGATCACTTAAGTTACTTCACGAAATAACACAGTTGTATTTACTTTTCGTCGAAATCGCACGAGTTAATACTAATGCATTTTTTCCGCGATGTTCTTGCGTCTCGTTGCAGTATAGAAAGAAATGTGGATACCACGAGATTTGGGGCAACTGTGTTCGCCGCACACGACTGTGACGACTTGTCAGCCCCAAGCTTACATGTTTCTCGCTCTGGTCACCCAACTGTTCGGCGATTCCCCGGACGATCAACGGCAACCAAAAGTCTACGATGATTACCGGCGTGATTTTTTCAACGCTCCGAGAAACCGAAAACCGCCACTCTACGACTTCGACCCATTCGAGCATTCAAGTCTCGACGAGCACAGCCCCAGAAGATCGAGCTACGGCTCATTAACGTCGGATAGACCGTTATGGGCATCAGGCGGAAGTGCACTCTCCTGGAATCATCCCCAGACACTTTTCAAACCCTCGACCGATCCCGTGGGGTCGTTCGAAGACTTTCCATCAAATTGGGAACCGAAAAAAACGAATTTGCGAAGCTTCGACGACGACCACTTTCCGTTGACTTCCGGTCCGAGTTTTCCAAGGTCATCAACGCGATATCTTCACTCCGGGCTACCTGCGTATCCCAGAAGCGGGGATTTTGAATTCTCGCACGGAGGAAGACATTTTGGAGAACCGGAAGTCACCGAGGCGTTGCAATTTGGCGATAGAAACAGAGCTACGCGGAATCTCGATGATCTCCCCCATGATGACGGAATCGACGAAAGTGTGTCAATTGACGATGGAACTTCCGGTGCGGGTAATTATTTTGGTAGCAGAATTCGAAGACGCGAAGAACCGGAAGTCGCTGCGGAAACGAGGTCGTTCGGACTCGACGACGATGCAAAATTCGTATCTCCATATTTCCCACTTGCTGATCCAAGTGAAAGGAACGATCGAGCCACGGGATTCGAATATTCGAGGCGTAATCGAGAACTCGCTGATACGGCCACGACCGACAGCGAGGGTTTTTATAAAATTACCGAAGACGCGCTGATCGACATTCCACCGGAAAGCGTCATCGTTCAAGAATTCCCGAACGTTCGCAAAGTTGACGACGAGGCAACGGTTAATCTTTACGACGAGTGGAAGGAGAGAAATTCGTACGAGGATGCTGAGGTAGAAAGCTTCGAGCAAACATTCAACGGGAACGAAGAAGACGCGACAACTGGCTTTTCGCCTGAGCAATACGATTTCATCGTAGTGGGCGCTGGATCGGCCGGTTGCGTCGTTGCCAACCGATTGAGTGAAATCAAAGAATGGAGGGTGAGACGCGATGTTTCTTTTTTATATAACAGGTTCTTTGGAAACAAAAATCGTCATGCAAATTGTTTTCCCAATTGCTCCATTGCAGTATTACATTTGTTATTAAGGGGTTAGGCCACAGTAACGGGTATACAATCATGGGCGAATTTAACAATTTTTTTCCGTATGGAAAAATGATTCACTCATACAATTAATTGCACATCTATTTAGTATGAATATCAAGTTGTTAGAAAATATATCTTTTTTTTCGATCTACAAAATGGCCGACTACTAATATTTTCTTTTGTTATCTTTTTTTGAGGCGCGTGACATTTAGCACCCACAATTTTTTACCTAGAACAAAAAACAAAAATTCTTTTCAATCTACATTAGAATACCTAGAGAAGTACGTACGGAATTTGAAAAATATTGTTTTATTCAAAAGTTGTAGGTATTTGAACTTAAGAAATGAATTTTCAGTGCAAAATTTCGTTATAACTGCTCATAAACTGCTCATAAAATGAAAAGTTTTCGATTAATCAGAAATTCCGTACGTACTTCTCTGCGAAATGCAATTAGGAACATAACTTTTAAATTTGAAGTAAACCCAGGTAGGAATTGACGATGAAAAAAGGGCTCGCCAAGCTCTGAAACAAGGCTCACATTTTTTTATTCAGGCTGAGCACCAGCCTAATTTCAGGCCTAGCTAAACCCCTGAATGATAACGCCGTTTCAGGCTGTTGCACACAGTCTTGACCAAAGGCTGGTAGAAAAGCCTGCACTAAGCCTGAAACAACGAAACAACAAGGTTCAAAACGAGCCTTAATGAAGCCTTCACGAGCAATTATGACCAGGCTTATCCCAAACTCTTCTCGAGGCTATATGAGGCCTGTTTTTTAGTTTTCTATATTCTACATTGGGATAAATTTAATAAATTTGTAAAGAATTCATTTGATGTATGATATATATATTTATTATTCATTATATTATTTGTTATAAAATATATATAAAATATTTTAAACACAATACTTTATTTTATTTATTGTTTATGGGACACGTAATACACAAAGTGTACGCAAACCCCAGAGAGTGAGTATATACGAAATGTGTATGTGACGAGAAAAAAACTTTTTTGTGTACCTCATAAATATCGATAACAGAATATGTTTAAATGTTCTGAGCTGCCTCCTTCGCTTTCGTTTTTCGTGCCTTCGCACCCGACAAATTTATTGCTAATTTTTTTTTCATAAAAGTACAGAAAAAATATTATTTAAAATTTATTTTATTTTATCACAACCTGAAACAAGCCTGCATCCAGCCTTGATTTTTTAGCCTTAAAATTCACTGGCTGAATAAAGCTTGAAATAATCCTGAGTTTAGGCTAAGCAGCCAGTCTTGGTTCCATGCTTCTCCAAAAGATGCAATCAAACCTGGCCCAGGTCTGTCTCACTCAGGCTCGGTGAAACAAGGCTCACACAAGTTTGTTTCCATCGTCAGCCTTTTGATTCCCTACCTGGGAAATCGAGTGAAAATTGATGAAGTTATTTGTCACGCCAATCGAAAAAAAGCTGTTTCGAGAAGTTTGGAGTAGTCGACCATTTTGTACATCGAAAAAATATATATATTTTCTAACAGCTTGGCATTCATACTAAATAGATGTGTAATTAATTTTATGAGTGAATCACTTTTTCATACCAAACAAAATTGTTACATTCGCACATGAATTTATACCCGTTACTGTGGCCTAAGACCTTAAGGAAGTTGATCAGCTTCTCGAAATAGTAAGAATCTGCCGATATTTATTGAGGATATTTGCAAACAGGTGTTACGATTCGGTATAAAATTTCAAGTACTTCGTCTGCGTAATTGTTCAGCAATTAATTATTGAAGTTCGGCTCTTGTACACGGGCGACATAGGAAAAGCTTCATGAGAACTCTAATACGACTGTCGCAACATGGTCTTGAAGTTTGCATCGTTGGAATGCAACAAACATGTTCTTTTTTGGCACATTGAGGCTACGAAAATCACCGAAACATTTTTCCTTGCATTAGCGATGGGTAACTTAAGTTTGCAAACAAAGATTTCGGACAACAATACGAATGAAGAATTTTTCAGAAAAAAAAACAAAGGTGATTTTTCGTTGCAACGCAACGATGCAAACTTCAGCACCATTGTCGCAACATAATAAAAATGGTAAAAATTCAATGAAAATAGGCGGAAAAAAATCATGAGTTTTTTATGAATAATTTCAACGAAGAGAACATCGTTTTGACTGTCTCGTTATCGAGATATTCATGAAATAAAACAGGACATTTCAGCTGATTCGCGTAAAACGATAAAGCGCCCTACGGCACGTGGCAACGCTGCTGTCAAGTCGGCCATTTTGAATAGGCGCCAAAATTTGAAACGCACAAAGTGTTGCTCCCTTGCTATAAATTTCTTACCGCCGTTTCATAAAGAGTGTTTAAATATTTTGAATCATTCTTTACAGGAGATGCAGTGCATGTGTTTCGACATAACCTTCAAATCAATTACGCGTCGTCCCTCAACTGCGCATTCTTTTTCCGGCTCAACTACTTTTTTTCGCCGCTTTCCAGGTTGCACTTGCTCCAACCGTCGATTGTACTGTTTTTCGGTTTGCATTTTTCCCTTCCATCTTTTCATTTTCGAACTTCAATATCATAAAAAAATTCTGGAGGTTTCAGCCTTTTTCTTCAACGAATTTTTCCGTCGCTTTTCTGCTCGGCGCAGACGAAAATGAATTTTCAAAAGCAATTGCCAACAATTATCGAGAATACAAAGAGCGAAGGGTGTGGAAGGCACAGAGCAATAACGATCGAGAAAAAAATGTACGAAAAATGAGCGCAGCGAGGAATGTTAGTGAGATTGGGTCGCCCGAACGATAAAGCTGTGTATTTACACGTGGATTTCTTGCAATTATGCATTCGCACACCTGGACTAAATTGACGTTGCTACGAATGCGACGGATTTTCTTCGAGTCCGGCGATTGTTACTCCAATCTCAAGAAACAAGGTCACTCTGAAAGAATTCGAAAAATGCCTCCCAAGATACGTGAGACATTCGCATTATTCACGAGATTGAAATTCTATGTAGATCGCGATCGCGTAAAGATAGTAACTTGATTGATGGCACTGTTGACATAATCACTACCGACAAACGATCTCGATTTCTATTATCAATCTCAACAATGAAAGTTACGCGAACATCATTCATCTTGTCCTTTTTTGCATATTAGCGTCACTTCATTGGAGCCTCATAGATAAATCAGCTATTTTGATGATGTTGAAGTTTGAATCGTTGGAATGCAATGGAAAATAACTTTTCTTAATTTGCTCAAATTTTCTTTCCCTGACTTAGGGTACGAACATCACTCGTATGATGTTTCCTGCCTTTAGTAGAAATCTGGACATCAAAAGAGCAAAAAAAATTTGGATTATAATTAAAACGAAGGAATGAAAAAAATAACTACCGTTGCATTCCGACGATGCAAACTTCAGCGCCATCTTTTCTGTTTTGTCACCAAGAGAACATCGATTCTTCTCGATCAAGCTTTTCCAATGTTTTCAATCGCATCAAGAGATTATATTCGAGCAAAAATATTTTTGCTTAACAACATACAATTATTTAATTCCGAATTATTTTTCTCTCTCGTTAGATTTTGCTCTTGGAGGCTGGAATCGAAGAGCCCTCGGTAGCCGATGTTCCAGCATTCGCAGCGATGTTGCCGCTGAGCAACATCGATTGGATGTACGGAACGCAACCGGAAAAGCGATCGTGTCGATCGAGGAAAGGTCAGAGCTGCTCTTGGGCTCGGGGGAAAGTGAGTTTTTCGAATTAAAAGTAAAACAAATAATGCAATTTAATATAATAATAAACAAATAAAATAAAATAAAATAATAAAATAATTAAATATAATAAAATGATAAATAAATCAAATATAATGAATAAATATATACAGGGTGTCCCTCTTATCTCTGCCACCCGAAATAACTCGGTAATTATCGACGTCACAAAAAAATGTTCCGGACAAAAGTTGTATGGTGTAAACGGGGCCATTAAATGCGATCAATTTTTTTTTATTTCAGTGGAGGCGCTGAAGCACAGTGAAGGTCACCTACACTTTTTTTAATGGAATGGTACATTTTTTTATCCATCTTGTGGAGCACCTTAAGCCGCATAAAAAACATTGGGGACCAAGTCGTTCAAGGTCAATCAAGGTCACCTATTAAAATGAAATACAAATCTAAATATCTCGGACCAATACCAAATATTTGGTAGTGATCCGAGATATTTATATTTGTATTGTCGATACTAACCTTGAATGACCTTGAACGACTTTGGCCCCCAAATGTTTTTTATGCGGCTTGAGGTGCTCTACGTCAAATTTCTCTAACCCCAGCAGATTCCGTTCATAAAGATGATAATAAAGATTCATTTCTACGTTTTTCACTTATACGTTTTTCGCGCTTATACGTCATTAATTTTATTGCCCAGCGTCGGTTTCGAGGTTCGTTTTTTCTCAGTTATACGTTAAGGGGCTATACCAGTGTGAACGCTGAAAATTTGGGTGTTTTTCGGGAATTTTTTGGACGAAAAGTACTCAATTAAATGTTCCAGAAAATTAAAAATATATTTGGCTATATTTGACCTATATTACATAATTTCTTCATAGAAAAATATTGAGATGTAAGGGACTCATGCACTGCCTTCGGAGGCGCCAAAAAAAAAGTTCCTCCACTGCTGACATGATTCCGGCCGATTGAGTAGCTGAAACCGAAAAAGGAAAAATGTCGTTAAACTGGAAGGTATTTCCTGCACAATGACGTAGGATTTTCGAAAAATATCAAAATCTAACCAAATGGCGTAGTTAGCAAAAAAAGTCTGTTTTCTTGCCTATAAAATGCTCGTTTCTTTCAATGCCAAATCGTCAATTTTCATCCAATCAAAAATATCCTACGTCATTGTAGAGTAAATATATTCAAGAGTACTCAGTTCAAATTTCAAGTAAATCGGACAGTGGCTCTCTGAGTTACAATGTCAGCAAATTTGAAAAATGTCATTTCGAGAAAAACGCGTTTAAAGATTTAATTATCGATTTTTGCAAGATAAAATGATATTGATATAAATGATAATGATATTCTTAAAGTATAAACTGTCGAAAAATGCAAAAAAGGCCCTTAATCACACGTGATATTCTCTCGCCGGAGAAAATTGCATGTGACTGCGTTTTGATATTTTGATGTTTTGTTGCTTCTGACCTCGACTTTGTATGCATGTACTGTGATTACATATCTCTTATCAATACGAACCTGTCTGTGATTTACTAGTCTAAAACGTCAAAGCTTATTGTTACAAACTTACATAAAATATAAGTTCAAAACGGAAATCCGAAAACTTGAGTTGGCTCATTACTCAATTATTACCAATCAAATGTTCAATTGGAAAACCAAACATTAACATAATAGAGGTACTGCTATTGAAAACCATCGGGAATTATGCAGCAATCGCCATTTTCAAATGTCAAACAGTTTCAGATGCATACTGTATTTCACTCCCACGTTATTCTCTGTACGTCATATTTGATGTACTCCTTGAAAAACGCATAACTGAAGTTTCACTGTATTTCTCGTTATATTCAAATGATCGATATTTGGTGAAAATTCGTAATTCTTTAGGTGATGGGCGGTTCGAGTACGATAAACTACATGCTCTACGTTCGCGGCAACCCCGAGGACTACAACGAATGGGCACGTATGGGAAACGAGGGTTGGGATTACGAGAGCGTTCTACCCTATTTTCGTAAATCGGAGAACAATGAGGATGCCGAGGTAAGGGAAAAGCAAAATCGGCGTCTTGCCCTCCTGATGCACATCGAATCTCATAGGGGGGGTTTGTCCGCCCTCAGTGGAGGGTCGAATAAAATCAATCGCACATCGGCTCGGCTCATCTCGAATGGTCGATTGACGGGAAAGTAAGGGTGGCTTCGGGCTACCTTTTTCCCTCATTGGGACAGATGTACTCTATCGACAGCAGAGCAAAATTGTTCTTTTTCTTCTCTCCGTGATGATTTACGATGTTGAAGTTTGCATAGTTGCAATGCAACGAAAATCAATTATTTTTAATCGTAACATTTTTTTGGCCGATTTAGCCTGTTCACGCAAACGATTTTACATATTTTTAATAGAAACTTATGACTTTAATCTGCAACAAAAAATCTTTGGGTCATTACAATCATTATATTTACAAATGGACGAATTAACAAACAAAAAATTGTTGCACTGCAACGACAAAAATGTCAACGTCGCGATGATTCTCGGTTGGGTAGTAAATGGGCAACGTAATTTTTTCCGTCCGACTCGTTCCCCATTCCATTTGGAGATTAACGAGGCTGGAACGGTCCAGTTGAGTCAAATGACGGTTTATGTATTTTTTTTCAATGTACTTAAAAAAATACCTACAAAGTATAGATTTATTCTGTAGATACTAATTTTTCATAAAATATCTAATTAAAGGACAAAATTATGCACTTTTATATTTTTATTACGTGAATAAGAAAAACGTTTGTGTTACTACCAACTTGAAAAAGTATAACATCATCAATGATAATAGTTCCCGTATTTCGGTAACACTCAATATTAATTAATGGTAAAAATCAATAATCCCGTGGCATAAATATGGAGAGGCATAATAATAAACGACTCAAAATTTCATTCTGAATTGTATAAAACATTCACTGACGCAGTTTGTTCATAATAATGTTTACATAATAATGTAAACATGAGAATGTTTTATACAACTCAGAATTAAATTTTGAGTCATTTATAATTATGCCTATTTATATTTGTCACGAAGTTGTTGATTCTTACTATGAATTAATATTGAGTGGTGCCGAAATATGGCAACTGTTATCATTGATAATGTTATACTTTTGCAAGTACTCACTTAAAAGTGTTTTTTGTAATGTTTTGTACAACGCAGAATGAAATTTTAAGTAATTTATAATCATGCCTACTTATTTATGTCACGAGATTATTTTTTCTCACCATTAATTAATATTAAGTGTCTAAAGTAATGCAATAGCCGCTTTTTCAGGTTTAATTCGAAAAATATTGATGGTAGAGAAAAACCTGTAATGACCAAAGTTGCAAAACACTCGATTTCCTACAAGTTTAGTCACTACCATTTTTAGTTAAAAATTGTAAATCGCCGAGTTATCCAACAAAAACCATTTCTCATTAAATTTAAGACGACGATATCAACTGAACGCAAGCCCAGCCCAAAATGAAACTTAAACATGTTGTTTTACACTAATGAAAGAAAATTCAGTGTAAATTTCAGCAGGATCAACCGAGTCATTGGGGTTAAAAAATTAAAAAATTGAAGATTTTTCTTTATTTGTAGTGTTGTAGTACTTGGAAAATTTTGAGAACTTTTTCCAAAATACTTCATAGAAAAACGAATCTTTTTTGTACAGGAAATTTTTTCGTACGACTAGAAGATCACTACGACACGATCATTTGAAATTTTATCACGTGTAAAATCTCCGAGTTAGCCGAGTTAGCGAGCCGATAAAAATCTGAAAAAAATGCCACGAACTCAAAATATATTTATAATACAAAAACATCACCAGCTTCGAAAAAGATTGAAGAAGGTCGGGCTTTTAGGCCGTTCGAAAACACTTGGAATACTCTCATATATAGTTTACGATGGACAGGATAGGTTTTTTTTTCTAAATTTTTACAATTTGTGGTTAGAAATGGTTTATCTTGGTGCTAAATAGCCAAAAGATTACGCACGTTAAACTATTTTTTATCTCTGGTGTTTCGTGATGAAACAATTTCAAAAAATTCGTAAAGCCTCAGTATAGTCCAGACAACAACATACATGTTTCTAAATGTCAATCTTGGATTATGGCTAACGCTCGAACCTCCTGAAACAAATGTTAAAAAATTGCAGATCGTGAAAGCGAATCCTCACTATCACGGAACGAACGGCTACCTGAACGTGGAGAGATTCCCTTACGCGGACAAGAACGTGCCGATTCTGATGGACGCTCTTCGGGAGATCGGTTACGAGGAGCTGGACGCGAACGCGGGCCGACAAATCGGCGCAATGCATCTTCAGACAACGTCGCTCCACGGATCGCGTCAGAGCGCGAACCGTGCTTTCCTAAGGCCGATAAGGAAGAAACGCAAAAATCTGAAGATCGTTACGGGAGCTCACGTGACGAGGATAACGATCGATCGGCGTACGAGAAAAGCGACGGGTGTGGAGTACGTGTTGCGGCAGGCTGGTGAGAGAAAGGCCGACACCTTCGTGACGCTGAAAGCTAGTGCGAGGAAGGAAGTGATTTTATCGGCAGGGGCAATAAATTCGCCGAAAATTCTGATGTTATCGGGAATCGGACCAGCCAAAGACCTCGAGACGCTTGGAATTCCAATTACCTACGATTCCGCCGTCGGCCACAATCTTCAAGACCACGTGACCGTAGACGGCCTGATCGCGAGCTTGAGCAACGAGACTTCCACCGCCGTCGGTCACGAGGAACTCGTCCAGGACATTTACCGATACAAGGATACGAAAATGGGGCCGTTATCAGGCACGGGACCACTGACTTGCGCGGCCTTCGTCCAAACTTTCTACGAGCATTCGCGTGATCGGCCCGACATACAGTTCGCCTTTGACGCGATCAACGTTGCCGATTTTTACGCCGATCCAGCTAATTGGGGCGCGACCAACATCAATCCGCTCTCTTACTACACGGGGATCCCCGTGAGGCCGATACTACTGAGCCCGAAGAGCCGCGGCTTCGTGAAACTGAACGAGACCGATCCCCTTTGGGGTTCACCCCTCATCTATCCCAATTACTTCGCTGCCTATCCCGATCTCCAGGCCATGATCGAGGGCATTGGGATAGGCATGAGACTCTTCGACACAGCTGCCTTTCGTCATCACGGCTATCGTCTGATCGAGGACACTTTGCCGGCTTGCAACAGCCACGAGTTCGCCTCGAGAGCATATTGGGCCTGTCTCCTCATGGAATACACGAGCACGATCTTTCATCCGGTTGGCACTTGCAAAATGGGCCCGAAGACCGATCGCAAAGCGGTCGTGGACCCTCGTTTGAGGGTCTACGGGGTCGCTGGCTTGAGGGTCGTCGACGCGTCTATCATGCCCGTCATCGTACGAGGAAACACCAACGCCCCAACCATCATGATCGCCGAAAAGGCCAGTGATATGATTAAGGAACGATGGCTCAAGAATTCAAACTCCGGTGGCAATAATTGGTAGAGTCGTTTGTCATTGATGAAAATCACCATTGACATTGTGAGGACGTTATTGCACTGTGATACATTAGACGCGATGAAAAGTTTCATATCTATTTCGATTCGGATGTGCCATCTTTTATCCATCAGTCTTGATCGTTCTCGTGGAGTTCGGGTACGACATAACCTCCATGAGGGAGAACACGAGCTAGGAAAGAAGAAATATAAAATTGGAACATACGGCGTATATATTTTTTTTAACTTCCAATGTTCGGCATTTACGAACTTTGCCGATCTCATCCCTTTCACTTTGAGCCCGCATTTACCTTCTTCCAGTTCCTCATAGAGGCCCCGGAGTGTTGGCTGCAGCCACTCGTTTCCCGATGTATCGCATCTACAAGAGGGCACATGGAAGATGCGGCAAATCTTTTCCGACGCAGGCAGCTATATTTTCGCTGAGTTTCAGATTTGTTTATCACCGGAAACTCGGTACACCGTCTAATTGCGTTGGCCCGTGTGGTCAACGCAATTAGACATTCATCTAAGACCAACGAAACAAATGGTAACCACGATGAAATCACTTTTAGTCATTTATCATAGAACTCAGAGAGATCCTCGTAGGCCGAAGAAATAATCAATGGAATCTCTGTGACCACTAAACACAGTCAATGTACGCTTAGGAATACACACACACATATATATATATATATATATATATATATATATATATATATATATATATATATATATAAAAGGAACGGTGGCTAATGGTTTTTTCCGCATCATAACGTCGATGAGTGTCAGTTACAAAATCACGGGAGAGAAAATATAGAAAATTACATGCCAAATTTCATCCAGATTTGTTGCAGTGTTGAGACGTTATTGAGTAACAAACGAACACATGAGTTTCCACGTGTGTGTGTGTGTGTGTGTGTGTGTGGTGTGGCAATTAAGGGAAGGTTCTGCCTTGTTGGGCTAAAAAATGTTCGATTTTTCACCAATTTTTTATGCGAAAAGTATTAAATACAGAATGTTGATATTTGGTATGTTGACTAAGCGGTCTTTATTGAAAATCAAAATATTTTTTAAAGTTTGACAAAACATGGTGGTGGGAGTGGGAGGAGCCACGTATGTCGGTGTACGGGCGATGACATTCTTCGCTTGCGGAAGTCCTAGGTCCCGGACAGGTGATCTGACGCAAAAAAATCAAACATATTTTTACTTTGTACACTATTGTGTATAAGTTGACCTAGAATCAAGAAGAAAAATAAAATAGTGAGCAAAAAACGGCGAAATTTTTCGGGAAAAAAAACCTTCCTTCCAATCGCTCACTATTTTTTCATTTTTCAATTTTTCTTCTTGATTCTAGGTCAACTTATACACAATATTGTACAAAGTAAAAATATGTTGGATTTTTTTGCTTCAGATCACCTGTCCGGGACTTAGGACTTCTGCACGCGAAGAATGTCATCGCCCGCGCACCGACATACGTGGCTTCTCCCACTCCCACCATCGTGTTTTGTCAAACTTTAAAAAATATTTTGATGTTCAATAAAGACCGCTTAGTCAACATACCAAATATCAACATTCTATATTTAATACTTTGCGCATAAAAAATTGGTGAAAAATCGAACATATTTTGGCCCAACAAGGCAGAACCTTTCCTTAAGAAACGAGAATTTATTTTTGCATTTGTTAATATAGAACATCTGGCCAAAATCAAGCACCCATTCTGTCACAGTAATCCCCATCGAGTCTAACGCATTATTCCACTTTTCGTCCCACTTCTGAAAGCACTCCTAAACGTCGTCTAAAGTGAAGCGAAGCTCATCGAAACCTTCGTCGTCTGCTACTGGATAGCCTCAATCGACTCATGTCGACCATCATCATGGTCTCATCGACCGTGTGAGTAGAGGAAGGTAGGGGTACAATCCTGATCTTGCTGCACCAGGCTTCTGACTATTCAGCAAAATGAAGACTCCCATGAAAGGATACCGCTTTGAGTAGATTGAGGCCATCCAGCAGCAAACGACGAAGTTTTTAATGAACTTCACTTTGGACAATTATGGGAAGTGCTTTCAGAAGTGGGAGGCAAGATGGAGTAAGTGAGTTAGACTCGGTGAAGAATGGTGAAAAAAAGGGGTGCTTGATTTCGTCCAGATGTACATTAAAATACGAAAAACAAATTCTCGTTTTTTAATTGCCACATCTCGTACCACATTATATATTAGAGTGGCACAATTTTGAGCTCAATTGTGTTTTCTTTTTTCTCACCATCCAATTATCTTCTTTGAAGAAAGAAAAAAAAATCTCGGAAGCTGCGGGCGGTCAAAATATATTTAGAGGTCGCTCAAACCTCCGGAAAATTCAAATTTTCATTGAAAAATCGTTTTTTTTTTCGTGTACTTGTCACCCATGAATTTTACGCTTTATAATTTTTAAATCAACCCCGCGGAAGCTCTAGCCGGCCAATAAGTATTTAGTGGTTGCTCAGTGTTTTCGAAATTCAGAAAAATCCGCCGAAAAATAAATGTCGCATGCACTATAATTCCTTGTAGCATAGAAACAAAATAAACAGCGAAGTGTAACATTTTCTGGATAATTTATTATAATAATTTGTAACAAACACCAATTAGACGATATGTGTTATATATTATTGTATTGTGGCGTCACTCGTCACAGAGTACAGCTACGATTGGTCCGCAATTTGACTGACGAGCCCAACTGTGGCACGCATTACGATGAGCGGAAAACAGCTGCTATTTCAGTTTTACGAATAAAACGACCTATAGTTTTGTTTACGGACAAGAGCTTTAAATAATTATTTTATGAGAACAATGATTATAATTGTTGGGTTAGAAGTGTGAGGTGAATTTGAAAAATCTATTTCCAAAGAAAGTAGGATTAATTGTTTTGAAAATTTTACAAAGCGTCAAATTTATGAGTGAGACGAGTAAACAAAAATTGTAAATTTCGAAGCTCTTGAGCGACCACTCAATATTTATTGGCCGAATAGAGCTTTCGCGAATTAATTTAAAAATTGTAAAGCGTAAAATTCATGGGTGAGAGACGGACAAAAAAAAGGATTTTTTAATGAAAATTTGAATTTTTAGGAGGCTCGAGCGACCTCTAAATATTTTTTGACCGCTCGCAGCTTCCACGACAATTTTTTTTTCTGTAAAGAACAAAACTGGATGGTGAAAAAGAGGAAAAATAATGGAGCTTGAAATTGTGCCGACCTAATTAATATATATATTTATATTTTACGTATTCACATTCCGAATAGAATCCTTTTTTATCACTCCCTTCCCACACTTCTCTAATATATATATATATATATATATATATATATATATATATATATATATATATATATATATATATATATATATATATATATATATATATATATATATATATTTATGTATAATGCTATCCTCATTTTGATAATTAATTATTACAATGATTATTGCGACGATTGGGGTAATAATTTTGATTACGGTTGTTGTCGTTGTCATTACCGTTATAAAAAGAAATTCGATAAGATAAAAACGCCTCGATTACGTCTCACTGACGTGTTGTGGCGTGAATCGTTCCGATTGTGAGACTTGGTCACGGATATACGGAGCCGGACAAAACGAGACATCGCGCAGATACCCAGAGCTCTCTTACACTTTCACTCTCACCAATTTTGATTTTGTGCCGAGACGAATGCTCGCCGACAAAAGCTATAGGTATTCCGTCCTCATAATGAGAAAAATGACTGCTACGAACCACGAAAACTATAGGTTTTTTTAGCTCTTTCACTTGAATCGACCGCGCGGCCTTGACTACTGAACTTTTGCGATCCGAGGAATTACCATTCGAGAATTCTGGGTTGATTTTTGCTGCTTATTGGCCAAGACGGCGACGAAAAGGTGCTTATGATTTCGATACTATGGAAGTTGCGAGCCATCTTAAGGTAGCGACTTGGAGGGATATTGTGGCACCAGGGATACAGGGATACTATATACCTACCGTTATTTATTCTATTTAATTTAAAATTCCGTTTAATATTGATATTTTTTTATCAATTTGTTGATTGAGTTTTTAACGATTTTTCGAATTTTATTTCTACCACTTTTGATTAAAATGTCTCTGCATTAAGGCCTTAGGCCACAGTAACAGGTATAAAGTCATGTGCGAATTTAACAATTTTTTTTTCGTATGAAAAAACGATTCACTCATAAAATGAATTACACATCTATTTAGTATGAATATTAAGCTGTTAGAAAATATTTTTTGCCGATGGACAAAATGGCCGACTACTAATATTTTCTTTTGTTATTTTTTTTTAGGCGTTCCGCGGCGTGACATTTAGCGTCCACAATTTTTCACCTAGAACAAAAAACAAAAGTTCTCGTCAATCTACATTAGAATACCTGGAGAATTACGTACGGAATTTAAAAAATATTGTTTTATTCAAAAGTTGTAGGTATTTGAACTTGAGAAATGAATTTTCAGTGAAAAATTTCCTTATAACTGCTCATAAACTGCTCATAAAATGAAAAGTTTTGGATTAATCAGAAATTCCGTACGTACTTCTCTGCGAAATGCAATTAGGAACATAACTTTTGAATTTGAAGTATATCGAGTGTAAATTTATGAAGTTATTTGTCACGCCAATTGGAAAAAAAGCTGTTTCGAGAAGATTCGAGTAGTCGGCCATTTTGTGCATAAAAAAATTCTAGCAGCTTGATATTCATACTAAATAAATGTGTAATTAATTTTATGAGTGAATCACTTTTTCATACGAAAAAAATTGTGAAATTCGCACATGATTTTATACCCGTTACTGTGGCCTAAGGCCTTAAAATAATTTCGATTGCTATTAAAATTCCTGCCGAATTGAAAAAAAATTCGATTCACGTATTACATTTTTTTCAAAATACAAACTATATTTAATGAGAACTATAAAATCAGTCATCGAGTTAAAAAATATATATATTTGTTCGAATGCTCTCGAATGGGATATGGTGGAAAAAGAATTGATGAGCCGATCGAAGCTACGAACTGAACGCGGAAGAAAAGGTAAATGAAGACGTTGGAAACTTTGGGAACGTTTGGTCGCTTTGAAATTTGATGTACGCGCGATTACGGTTCGGAACATTATGTCGAAGAATTTACTTAGAGCAACGATAGAAACGTTATTATCTTGAGTGCATACGAAATTATCGACTTTCACTCTCTGTCTCTTTCTCCGTCTCTTTTCCTCTATGCATTATTCGCATGGGTTGAAGTTTGCATCATTGGAATGCAACGAAAATTCTTTCCAATTTCTTATTTTCATTATTATTCAAAATTATACTTTGCAAACTTGTCGTAGATGGTTAAATAAGAATCGGAAAAAATGTTTGTGTCATTTTCGTAGGTCGAATCTGCCAAATGAAATTAGAGAAATTAAAAAAAAATCACTTTCTTTGTATTCCAACGATGCAAACGTGAACGTCATGAGTATCGTAAGGAATAAAAGCAAGCTCCCTTTGATTGGCTCCGTAATTCCTCGACAAATGATACTCCCTCAATTGATCTCTTCTTGCGAGAATCTTTTTTCTGGGTCCGATACTCGGAGACGTCGGCTAGTTCGTTACGGTCGGGCCGCAACGAACTGAAATTAAGTAATCGATTAATTATTGAAACCAAAACAATGAATCACCCGTTAATTAATTTGATCTCGACGTAATCCGAACTTATGGCTATTTTTTATGATATTGAAGTTTGCATCGTTGGAATGCAAAGAAAATAATTTCCTTTTCCATTTGCCAATTTTCTTTGGCAGAACGAAATCACGGAATTTTTTTTGAGATTCTTAGTAGAGACCTACAACTTAAGTCCTTCGAGAATGATTTCGGATAACTATAACGTTAAAGACAAAATCGTCGCATTTCAACGATGCAAACTTCAACATTATTTTTTATCGTATCAAGATTACTATGAATATCGTTGCAACTTTGGTAGTCGAGAATTCTGATTCTTTTCCATTTATTTCTCGAATTAGCGCAGCGAAGATAATCCGGCATATAATAGTTCTTTATAATTTTTTAATAATTTTTTTTTATAATAGTTTGAAATAATTTTCCAATTATTTCTTGTTCATTTTATAATAATTTTTTAATGATAACTTTTTAATAGTGACTTTTCATAATCTTAAATAATTTTCCGATAATAATTTTGAATAATAACATTAACTCATTTTTTTGTGGATGAGCCATTTTTTTGCTTTGCATTTGTTTCTCGAATTGATGCAGAAAAGATGTTTCGGCATATAATCATTTTCAGTAAAAATTTGCCACGTTCATCGCTAAAATCATCGTTAATAATTGTCGATTGGGATTTGTTAATTAAGGTCTGAGGGAATTTATTGGG
>OY723391.1:28498046-28502377 GCA_963210295.1 Ophion ellenae | reverse complement strand
AAAATATATTTAATGAGATATATTTTGTAAATAACGTGTTAAAAAAGTTGTGCAAATAAATCGCGATTTGATTGATATTTAATGAGATTGGCAAAATCAGACATCGAATTAAAAAGAAATATATTTGTTTGAATGCTCTCGGATATTACGGTCTGTTTTCTATGCCCCATTCACTCGGGTGTGCGCTTCTTTTTTTCGGGCTTGTCCAATTTTTGCCAAATTGTTGGAGGACACTACGTGAGCAAAGTTTTAACGATTCATTTACTGTCGTGGGGCGAACTAACACTCGAACGTCTACGCTCTTTACGCTAATTTGCTCCCGCGGATTATGCAAAACTCGCAACGCCACTCAATGCTAATTCGGATCACATGACGACTGAAGAGCATAGACAAAGAGTTGTTGAACTTCAATTGAAATTCAATTACACACGGGTGCGCCCCTTTTCCGACGCTTTTTTACCCTCGCGCATGAAATGCGAGAAATAATAGTGTCTGCATCGTCGGAGTGCAACGAAAAATCGTCTTGATTTTCAATGTCTTTATTTGCGTTATTATCTAAAGATCTTTTTCTGCACCTCTTGCTTTTAAATTGTAGCAAGGATTCCTCAAAATGATTCAATGATTTTCGTAGCCTAAATGTGCCAAAAAAAATACGACAATACGAAGAAAAAAATATTTTTCTCGCATTCCAACGATGCAAACCTCGATACCATGAGAAATCAATTATTCCGACAAAAAAAAACGATAAAAGACCACGAGTTTACTCTTTTTTTGAGATCTTTAGATTTTTCATTGCAGTCTTCAGAATGGCAGAGATAAATGTTTATACTTGTTTGTTATTTTATTTTTACATGGTATGTACCAGTTTTTTTTCTTCAATTTTCGGACTGGTTTTGTATTTCGTCATAAACTCGTGATGTCACGCTTGCTTGTTCGAAGGGCTCGAGCCGACATGCGAATTTCTCCTGTACACGGATGCGAGTGAGAGACGAGGCTATACCGGCGAATGATAAAATTGGAGGCTACGCGTGAAATAAATGTTTACGTCATACATTTACGGTGGGAAGGCACGGAATTCTCTCGTTCGCCACGAAACGGAAATTTCTCATTCTGTTTGCACGTTTGGCCACGAAACCCATGGAACGATAACAGCCATTGGGTAACGTATTTGAAATAGAAGAAAACATCATATTTGCCGAAAAGAGAGGCATAGATTTTTTTTCCCACGACGGATTGATATCGAAGATAAGAGAAATGGCGTTCGATCGTTTTGGAGAGTCTCGAGAAAGGAGATCCGCATAAAGTCGCACGTTACCGATCAGTATCGATGATCGTTCAAAGCCGATCGCGAAGTGCCGGAAAATTGAGGAAAAAGAAGAAAGGATGGCGGTTATAATCGGTAGTATAGCGGCGGCTTTGAAGGCGGGCGGTGTGCTCCTGGGCATTGGAAAACTCGCTATACTTCCAATCTTGATCGCTTCTCTCGCATACTTCAACTACGACCTGATGGATCCCGAGAATCATCCGAAAGTTACGAAAAATTTGCGAAAGGAGTACGACTTCGTGGTGATCGGGGGTGGGAGTGCTGGTAGTGTCATGGTGAATCGACTCACCGAGAATCCCACATGGAACGTACTTTTGTTGGAGGCCGGCGGACACGAGACCGAAATATCCGATGTGCCGATTTTGTCGCTGTATCTCCACAAGAGCAAAATGGATTGGAAATATCGCTCTCAACCCCAAGACTCGGCGTGTCAGGCTATGGTTGATAAGCGATGTTGTTGGACCAGGGGCAAGGTAATACAATCCTCAAAATATATTCTATATCCGTTATTTTGGGGATATTACGATATCTGTGGACCCTCATTATGCCCACGCAGGCTTCATATTTGACCGAAAATAAGACTTTTTTCGAGAGTGGTGAAAATCGAAATTCGACCCTTAAGGGGGTGAAACAGGGGTTTCAAGGGGAGGTACCTGAGTAAACAGCGAGAAAAACAGGTAAACTTCAGGAATTTTTATCTCAAAAACTAATGTTTCGATTGGAGCCGGGTTTTTTTTATTGGAAAACATGTACACTGAGGTATGTTTAGGAATTTTTTTGAATAAATTCGTTGACTGGAAGCGATTCAAACGCGATTATTTCGAAACTTAGTTTTCAAAGTCGGTGCCAGATGTATCTCGAAAACGGCTTGTCCGATTTTGTCCAAATTTGGATACAATATCCTTCGATAGTTTTTCTCGTTCGCCACGTAGGGGTTTTTCATTTGATTGAACCATTGCTTTTTTATGCAATGTGTATGCAATCCAAAATCGTCGGAAATTGCGAACGAAAAACGAATGTTAAATTAAAATGGTCGCAATTCCGTCAAAAATGAAAATTTCAAAAAAATCCTACGTGGCAAACGAGAAAAACTATCGAAGAATATCGTATCCAAATTTGGACAAAATCGGACAAGCCGTTTTCGAGATACATCTGGCACCGACTTTGAAAACTATGTTTCGAGATAATCGCGTTTGAATCGCTCCCAGTCAACGAAATTATTTTAAACAATTCCTAAACATACCTCAATGTACATATTTACCAATAAGAACAACCCGGGTCCAATCGAAACATTAGCTTTAGAGAATAAAATTCCCGAAGTTTACCTGTTTTTATCGCCGTTTACTCAGGTACCTCCCCTTAAGTTTGTATGAGACAGAGTTTTTTTGTCAGATTTGCTTGAAACTTGGCGTAAGTACTCTACAATACAAATAATTGAATACGTATTTCAGCATTTCCTGAAATTCGACCCTTAAGAGGGTTAAACGGGGGTGTTAAAGTGTGTATGAGACAGCATATTTTTTTGTCAGATTTACTTTAAACTTGGCATAAACATACTAAAATACAAATAATCAAACATGTACTTCAGCAATTTCCAAAGTGTAAGGTTTAAGGGGGTTAAACGGGAGTGTTAACGTTTGTACGAGAAAATATATTTTTTGACCAGATTTACTTGAAACTTACCAAATTAATTTTATATATAACACTATATATTTTCCTCGCTGTTCGGTGCGCGTAGGCAGTCAAGTAGTACTTTTAACCCCTTAACTGTGTTTGTTTGGGTTGGAATAAATACACCAAACGAACCCAAACAAATACATGTTTAATTATTTGTATTGGAATGTATGTATACCAAGTTTTGAGCAAATATAACCAAAAAATATGTTGTCTTGTATAAACTTTAAAACCCTCGTTTCACCCCCTTAAGGGTCGAATTTCGATTTTTACCACTCTTGACAATTCTTATTTCAGGTCAAATATGGAGACTGCGTGGTCAGAATTAGAGGTCACAGATATCGTCATACTGCCGTTATTTTAGATTTTTTTCATTTATGATCTGTTTTTTTCGATGGTTTGGTGAAATTAATTTTATCCTGTATATATAAGATGAAATGGACTATAAGGATTATTATGAAAGTTTGTTTGGATAGAAGTCAATTGTATTTAATTATTTTCAATTGTATTTAAGTCAATTGTATTTAATTGTATATAATAATATTTCATATTATCTATATGAAATTCATAACCAGAAGTGCTGGATAGGGGGCCGGGGTTCGGCTCCGGAGGTCCTTCGAGTTAAGGCGGGATATAAAATTACAACGATCAAAACATCGATTTCTTTCTTTTTCTCCGTAAACGATAGAACTATATATGTAGAATATTTTCCCAAAGTTACAAAGCGAAATTCGAAAAACTTCAAACGCGTTTTTCTCAAAACTGCATTATTGAAATTGGCGTGCAGAATTACTCAAAAACTATTAAGCCGATTGGCTTGATACTTGGTAGAAATATTTATAATATTGGTACCTTCTACTTGACGGGAATTATTTTTAAAAAATTGGAAAAAAAACTACTTTTTTTATCCATATATTAGAGGAATGTTGCGTGAAATGTTGACTGTGTTTTGTAAATGCGTGGCATTTTCTTAAATTCGCGTTTTCATCATTTTGATTACCGTCACATAGAAACTATACATGTTCTAACTGAAAAAATGTTTGAACTTTTTTGCAAATCAAAGTCTACGGGAAGCTAGACTGCACGCCGATTCGCAACTCCCGCGGCGACCTTGCTGTAACACACTGCCACAGCTCCGCCATTTTGATGATGAATACATTTAAAAAATTATTTTGTATACTTGAATATACTATTAAAGTATACCTAAAGTTTGATAATTGTAGAATAATTATTTCTCAGTTTTAAAAATCCCTCGATATTGCTTATTTTTTTTATGTCGAAATGTATATCCCGCCTTAAGCTGCCTTGTGCATGACCGATACTCGGAGTGGTG
>OY723391.1:27597281-27860346 GCA_963210295.1 Ophion ellenae | reverse complement strand
CTACTTTTGGCTGTTACGTGGGTTGCGGCGGATGTTTTCAGGCGACGTGACACGTAGAGTCGGTGGGATTAATCTGAAAAAAAAAACCAATGGAAATTTTTATCTCATTGACACTCATATAAAGAATATGGACCAAGAAAAAGTGAGAAATGTCGAAAATCGATGAAACGGTACGCTTTGAAACAAAAAGATTGAATTTTCGCAAAAAATGGCTACATTTTGCAATCAAAATTCTTAATTTTTTTTTTTAATCATTGGGGCCCATGCTTTAGAAAAAAAGGTAAAAGGTAAGTGTTCGGAAGTGGGGCTCCTGCTAGAATCAGGTTCTATCTGGTATCTGGTATCTTGTTCTATCAGGTATCAAACAAATCCGAACAAATTAGCCTGATTCTAGCAGGAGCCCCGCTTCCGAATATTTACCGGTTAAAAGATTCATACCAAATTTCATAAAAATCGGCGATCAGCTTTGTACCAATACGTCACGCTAGTTTGAAAATGCTGTATAGAAGACCGTGCCATACCAGCGCCATTTTCATACATTAATTTTGAAAAATACCACGTAACAGCCAAACGTGGTAATAAAACATATCCTAAGTCTCAAAAACGGTGAAGAAATCCTCTTAAAGAAAAATCATTAAATTAATCGGTAAATTTTTTTCTTCGCCTAGAGGTATCTCCTCTCTCAAGAAAACGATGAGAGTAGCCACATTCTGAATTCTGCTTTTTGTCCTTAAAAAAAAAACCCTTGACTTCTGCTACTTCTCCTTAAGCCGAGACCTCAATGATCAATCTTAAAAATTGCAACATATGATCATAATTAATGAAAATGATGTGTAAAATTTTATATCCAAACCGACGACCATCGTTTTTTGGGAGTAAAATTTATATGTAAAAAAATGTTTTTAAAAAACAAGCTGTTATTTAATGTACTAAACGTAGAAAATAATTTTTTTACCAAGTCACCAATATGTGACTATAAATAAGAGCTTGGGGCGCTCAACTTTTTAAATGTTTTATAAATTTCATCAATTCAGTTTCATTAACCGTATTTAAGGCACCACACCACGGTTCGTGCGCGGTACGAGGGTGTATTTTTCGTAATTGATTTCAAGCAAACGATGAATGGAATTTTTTAAATTAATGCTGATAGTCAATATATACATATAGAAGACTGTATACAAATTTTCGTACTCGAATCTAAAGTATAGTTTGCGGTGTACGCCGCTTCCAAGGGGACACTCCGACGAAATTGCTGCTCGGCGGTTGACAGCGATTAAGCCATACGGTTCATCTGAAAAATAAAATAAAAATACATTTAGAAACTAGACATATAGATTTACAGCATCACGTAGGGGAATTTCGATATCTTAAAAAAAATGGCGGACCAGTGAATTTTATTTCCGATTTTCATGGAAAATTTGCTTCGTTCATTAAAAAAAAATGGAAGGGGGCCCTTTATTAAAAAATCCCTACGTGGTGCCATAGAGACTGGATTTTCGAACAGTTTAAGACTTGGCGCATGCAAATCGGATGAATAGTTTTTTTAATATGTTGTCAACCAGGTTGATAAACGTAGTTTCGAGAAAAACCGCGTTCAAAGCCGCACATCTGCCGTTCGGCGCGGTCGTGCGCTTCGAACGGTTTCACATAAAATGCTGTATCTCCGCCAATTTTACAAATTTCTTTGAAAAAAAAAGTGGTGCGAGCAATCTTAACAAATGTATCTTTCGGAAAATGAAAAAAAAATGTGACAAAATTGTTTTTTACCGTGGTGTGATGCGTTAATTTAGCACAATAATTATTAGGGACATCATTTTCTCAAGCTGTTTTTTTCTTGCCCTGGAACAAACTCACCAGTGAGACTCTGCAGCCTCTTCCTCTTCCGCAGCCTCCTTTTGCCACGCTGCTATATCTCATTTTTACGGGATTCCACTATCCAGCTGGTGCGAACGGAGAATTTTATCGCTCATTTGGACATTCTCTTCGTTTTGCAGTACAAGAGAGCAGCGGACACCGTGATACGGGGCCCCTACAACGCGAATCGTCAGTCCCGCTACGTCGAGCTCGCAATGGTGATAGACAAGAAAGAGTACATGGCGCTTGGCGAGAATCTCGACAAGGTTCATCACCACTGCAAGGACATAGCGAACATAATCAATGCTGTGAGTAAGAGGCGTTTTTTTTTCCCGCCTCGACGTCCGGCTCTCTCTCTCTCTCTCTTACACACACACGGACAAATTACCCTCTCTCTGCCGACCCCTGGGGTCGAGTAACGATCGACGAAAACGCGCGACAAAGACGAAGAAAAAAAAAAACAGAAAACGAGATAAGCGCGAGATAGTTTCGTCGTATCTGGCCGAATGTTGCGAATCGCCGCGAGGGCAAGTACTCCCGAGGCTTTTGTACTCTAGCAAATTGCCAACGAGGGTGGCGAGACACGCCGAGAGGCTGTTTGGCAGAAATGAATCGCGTGTCACACGCTCCCATGCACGCGATATCGACCACAGATTCCTTCTTTTTTTTTTTTTTTTATGGCTATTCCGACATCATGGATTTTCGGCTCCCCGAGTTTTAATAACGAAACTTTGACATACCCCGATATCCGTTGCAGTGACATTCTTCAATCTTGACGCGTTATTTTGCTTCGTTTGCTTTCGCAGCTCTACACCCCGCTAAATATTTACGTGGCTCTCGTGGGCGTCGAGGTGTGGACGGATTCGGACGAGATTACGCTCTCCCCGAAGGGCGATACGACGCTGAGGAACTTTTTGAACTATCGCCGAGATATTCTCGTCAACCAGATACCGAACGACAATGCCCAATTATTAACGTGAGCTTTTATACTTTGAGTTTTTTTTCCGGTCCCTGGAACATTATCGATTTTATTAGATTTTTTTTAATCGCTAGCTCGATATATTTAGACACACACTTTGGACGATAAAAGAGGCTATTTTCGTGAATTTTTTGTTAGGTTTATATTTAAATATTGATATAAAAGTTGTTACACTTAATAAATACACTTTCGAAATACTTTTTTTTTTATTATGTTTTTGAGTCACTATTCATAGACGAAAATGGTAGTTAAAAAAATGACCTAAAAAGTTGTAGGTCTGCGCTGTTGATGAAATCTCGGGGATGAATCATTCGAAAGAAAAAATCAAACGGTTTTAAATTCAGCATGTTAATGGCTATAGCGCATATCCTACGATTTTTTATATATGCAAAAATATCAAAATGGCTTTGGTTTTGGCAAAAAAAAATAGCAAATGTGAAAATTTAAAAAAATCCTTGATACGCGCTATATATAGTTATCGTTGTAAAGAATATGTGGTTGAAATTTCATAAGGATCGGGTCGGTAATGGCGAAAAATTTTGATCAACAAGCCGCGTTTAAGGGGCTATAACAGTATGAGCGCTGAAAATTTGGGTGACTTTCGGGAATTTT
This sequence comes from Ophion ellenae, assembly GCA_963210295.1. Taxonomy (NCBI): domain Eukaryota; kingdom Metazoa; phylum Arthropoda; class Insecta; order Hymenoptera; family Ichneumonidae; genus Ophion; species Ophion ellenae. Next base: position 27,856,901 of record OY723391.1, on the reverse strand, counting down.
TTGGAAGAAAAGTACTCAATTAAATATTTCAGAAAATTAAGAATATATTTGGCTATATTTGACCTATATTACATAATTTTTTCATAGAAAAATATTGAAATCCAAGCGACTTATGCGCTGCCTTCGGAGGCGCCAATGAAAAAAGTTCCTCCACTGCTGAAATGATTCCGGCCGATTGAGTAGCTGAAACCGAAAAAGGAAAAAATGTCAAACTGGAAGGGATTTTCTGTACAATGACGTAGGATTTTCGAAAAATATCAAAATCTAACAAAATGGCGTGGTTATGAAAAAAAGTCTGTTTTCTTGCCTATAAAATGGTCGTTCTTTTCAATGCCAAATCGTCAACTTTCATCCAATCAAAAATATCCTACGTCATTGTAGAGTAAATATATTCAAGAGTACTCAGTTCAAATTTCAAGTCAATCGGATAATTGCTCTTTGAGTTACCGTGTCAGCAAATTTGAAAAATCTCATTTCGAGAAAAACGCGTTTAAAGATTTTACTATCGATTTTTGCAAGATAAAATGATATTGATATTCTTGAAAGTATAAACTGTCGAAAAAATGCAAAAAAAAATCGATTTTTTAAAAGTGTCACACTGATATAGCCCCTTAAAGTTTGGTAAGGTTACATAAATATATTTTTTTTTAAATTAAATGTATTTCGAAAGTGTATTTATTCAATGTAACAACTTTATGTCAATCAATGAATAAATCAATACCGTATTTATTCCACGGTATACCCTGTAAGGGTGTTTACACCTATACTCCCCCTCCCCTTCTCTTCACCTTTACACTGGTTCTTACAATTTGTTTACATGGCTTTCCGTTTTCGCAACATTTTTATACGCCGGTATTTCCTTCTCTTCGCGCTACCTGCTTCGTCCATATCTCAAAGTTCTTTACGTACTCGCATATCAACAACTTTTATATCAATATCTATAATATAAAATTATCAAAAAAATTAATGGAAATAGCCTTTTTTAGCGTCTAAAGTGAGAAGACCCCTTAAGAAATCATCACAGTGTGACGAGTCGAAAAATAGCAGATTGTCGCGATTTTTTTCAATGGTTAAAATACGCTAATCAGTCTGATTTTTTAATGTCAAATCGAAGCACTCATGAAGAACGAAAAATAATTTTTTTAACGTTTATTTTATTTTTTAAAACTGTTCTTTAACGGTTGAAAATGTCTTCGAACAAAAAGGCGTCCTCACGGGGTACACGGTTGTGGCCGTAAATATTATCTGAAACAAAGTTTGTAGAAAGATTATTGATCAGTATGAAAGCCGCTATCTTGCTATGGAGGTTTTTTTAAAATCTAAATTGACAAAATGGCGGCGTTTTGAAAAAAAAAGTATCGAATTTAGCCTATTTTATCGACAGTTTTTCGTTAAAAAAAAATATGAAGATTTAAAAAAACTTCCATTGCGAGATAAAAAACGGCGTGAAGAATGTTGTGTAAAAATTTGAGACTGATAGCTTGGAAACTCTTCCTTTGAGGGTGTGCACCGTCTTGAAAAACGACATTTCGATAAAAACGCGTTTAAAGTTTCGAGTGCAGAATTTTCATACAAATTGTCTACTTATATTTATGTACGTATTTGAACGGCATGTTTATAACCGTCTATACTATCGGATAATGCAAAAAAAAAAAAAAAACAAAATCGTTTTTTTTTTGAAAATTTGACACTGCGATGATTCCTTAACTCATCGCGCGTTTTCAAAGCTACAAAAAGTATATGTTTTTCAAACGATTCTTTCAGGAAAGTACATTTTGACGATGGGGTTGTCGGAAAGGCCCTCAAGGGGCCGATTTGCACGCATGAGTTTTCCGGAGGTGTGTCAATGGATCACTCGAACGTAATTGGCCTCGTGGCGGCTACGATGGCACACGAGATGGGTCACAATTTTGGCATGGAGCACGATACGGCCGATTGCACGTGTCCCGAAGACAGGTATGAATCTTCGATCGAGAATCCGCATATTGATTTTCTTCTTAATTCACTGACCAGCATCGGAGTACATATTCTCAAGGGGCTACATCTATCTAGAGACCCCAAAAAATAACGACAATACGAATCTTTTTCTTGGAACCGGTTGATGAAAAACAAAAGCCATTTTTTTAAACACGAAGTTACATATAGTGAGACTAAAAAAAATCACATAAAAATACAGAAAAACAACAAAAACATGGCCGCCGGCAGATGATGACATTTTTTTCGCGACGTTTGGCGGTGGACACTCTCCAGCTCAAACGGTTCGTCTGAAATCTAAAAACCGAACGGGTTCTTCAAGTTAGCAATAAATACGAGTCGTTGACGATCGTCGATTTTTTAAATCATTTTTTTTTTATCAACGTGGCAACGAATTGAAACTCGTGCATACAAAATCGGAGAAAAAAAGTCTTCATTTTTACGTAACTATTAAAAAGTGAAGAACGATTTTGAAAAAGTGATGTCATCAACGACCTTTAAATGTTTCTCATCGTATATTCTGTAAATTTGGAAACAATCCATGAGGTGGTTCTCGAGATATCATGTCCACCGACTTTGAAAACAGTGTTTCGAGAAAAACGCGTTTAAAGTTTGAAGTATGGTGCTGCTGCTGCTCGCCCGGCCGACTGTTAAAAACTGTAGCTCATTCAATTTTACGAATATTTCAATGAAATTTTCAGGCAATATAGTCAAACGGTGATACTATCGAATAAAAATATTTTTGAAAAATTCAATTTTTTTACCCAATCAGGTAGATGTAGCTAGAGCACGGATACCGATTTTTCGATAATATCGAAAAACCGGAATATCGGACCGAAAATCCGATATTGGTAATCCAATATACCGATTAATACCGAATTCCATACCGAATAATACCGGTATTTCGACATCAGAGTTGAAAATATAAAAATATCATTATAAATGTTATTATTTCCATTTAAGTTACCTTCACTTATTTTTTTTTTACGTTTAACAGCCTTAAAATATTATTACCCACTTTACATGAGGGCAACTTTTAGATGCCCGCTGTTTTTTGCGGTCATGGTTTCAACAATGTCGATCCCGTTGATGAAAGTGACCATGCTGTTGCCTGCATGGCACAAGCTATGCCGCTTGTTTGCATTCTGGTAGCTACAGGCATAAAACGTCCTAATTTTAATTTCGCTGGTATAATACTTATGCGTCTTGCACAAAAGTTCCTGATTTTTGTTTATATATTTTATGTTGTTTTCAATATATTTAAGAACATAGCAGAGTATGCTTATAAATGTATAATAAAGGAGGATCACAATAAAAGACGGTGATTTTTAACCCTACGTTCACACACTGGGTCAGTTTGACCCGGACGAATTTGAAATAAAACGCTTATCTTCGCAAAATTGAACATTTTCAATAATTTTGAACAGCCAATTGATTTGACATTGATTTGATGTTTTCTGAATTTTAATTATGCAGACATATTAAAAAACGTTTGAAGTGTATTTCTGAGTTTTTTAAATCCGACCGAAGGATTCCTAATGGCAGGATGAAGTACTATTCGGGTCAAAGTGACACAGTGTGTCTAAATCGTGGCCAAATATAAGTGTGTTAATGGAGCGTTTATAAGTACTGTGGTTTCACTTACAAGGGACATCCCTCAGGTGATACCCTTCGATTTTGTTGAAATTTGGATATGGTATAAAGCACCGAAATGTAAGCGATACCTATTTTTTTATCGCCGGAAAAACGGTTTTAAGGAGTGAAACCACCCCTCGAAAAAAGGCATCTCCAGGGGTAATATAGTAGTTTCACACACAATGAGTTCACCGATTTTAATGAAACAAAAACGAAAATTCTTCCACTCCGAAGCAATGAAAAATCCACTATAGTGACATTGCAACAAAATAAATTAAAGGGTGAACCACCCCTATATTAAGGGGTGGTTTCATCCCTTAAAACTGTTTTTCCGCCGCTAAAAAAAATACGTATCGCTTACTTTTCGGTACTTTATAACATATCCAAAATTCAACTAAATCGAAGGGTGTCATCTGAGGAATGTTCCTTGTTAGCTATACACTATTATTTCAACACCTTCCATCTTTACTTTCAACCTTCTAACGTATTTAATCAAAGTTTTACAGAAATATCGGAAAATATCGAAATCCCGGTATTCCGGTATTGCAAATTGATAATATCGAAATAAGACCATCATTAGAATAAACTCCGATGGCCCAAGCTCTAGATGTAGCCTATTACTAAATATTTCTCACGCGTATCATGCAGCTAAGAATGAAAGCGCCGTTCATGGTCACGATAAACATATTTTCAGATGTCATTTTGGCATGACAAAATTTTTTATAGAATTCCCGCGATTTTCCTATTTTACGTGCCGATTGAATATAACGGTTGGTTTATCCGGGATCGTGAAAATAATAAGTTCTGGAACGATGGATATATATATATATATATATATATATATATATATATATATATATATATATATACACACACACATATATATACATATATATATATATATATATATATATATATATATATATATATATATATATATATATATATATATATATATATGTTTGAGACGATGATGTAGAAAAGTCTAGCTAACGTGGAACGTTTACGAACTCAACAGGTGTATAATGGCTCCCTCGAGTGGTGCGACGGGCCCCGTACATTGGTCCTCGTGTTCCCTCGAGTATCTCGCTCGGGCATTTGAGCACGGTATGGACTATTGTCTTCGCAACAAACCGCAGAAACTCTTCGACAGTCCGATATGCGGCAACGGATTCGTCGAGCCTGGCGAGCAGTGCGACTGCGGTCTAAAAGAGAATTGCGACAATCCTTGCTGCAACGCAACCACGTGCATGCTCCACGCGAACGCGAGTTGCGCTACCGGGGAGTGTTGCGATCTGAGAACCTGCCGGCCGAAGAACGCGGGCACGGAGTGTCGCTCGGCCGAGCACGAGTGCGATTTGCCCGAGTATTGCACCGGTCAGAGCGAATATTGTCCCAGCGACGTTTTCAAGATCGACGGTGAGAGTTGCAACATGGGCAAAGCTTTTTGCTACCAGGGAACCTGTCGGACGCACAACGACCAGTGCAAATTGCTCTGGGGCCCGACCGGCTCGTCCTCCGATGCTCAATGCTACAACATGAATAACAAAGGCACCGAGCACGGTAATTGCGGTTACAACAGGCTCGCTGGAAGCTTCGTCAAGTGCAACGACGAGTGAGTCCGTCTTTTACTCTTTTTTTTTTCCACCCAATTCCAACGCGCGACTATGCGCCTTGAGGATAGTTCATCAAGCTTTTTTTTTTTTTTTTCTCGTCTTCCATAGAAATATACTCTGCGGTATGCTCCATTGCAAACACTTGAACGAGCGACTGGAATTCGGAATGGAATCGGTCGCCACACTGAGCCACTCGTTCATCAACAACGGCGGCAAAATAATCGCGTGTCGCTCGGCCATGGTCGATCTCGGATTGAATCAAGTAGATCCGGGATTGGCGCCCGACGGAGCGAAATGCGCGCCTGGAAAAATGTGCGTCAATCAGAAGTGCATGCCCATTGCCGATCTTAGAAAAACGTTAGCCGGCGGTACTGGCTGTCCGAACGAGTGCGGCGGCAACGGTATTTGCAATAGTCGCGGTCACTGCCACTGCAATCGCGGCTTTCATCCACCAGACTGTGTTCAGCCGGGTTTCGGCGGATCCGACGATAGCGGACCTGCCGAAGATCCCAATGGTGAGTCCAGTTTCGATAAACTGATGAAACGGCGGGTGGAGATCGGAAATTCGAACGATCAATCTTCGGAAGGACCGTAAATTTCGAGTTCAGTAATGACGAACGTTCCAATATACCAGGTGTAGAAGTATGAAACCGGAATTTCTTTGTAAAAATTACACGTCTGTTGTTTGGAAATGATGAAAAATATTTTATTCTATTATTATTTTATTTAAAAAGTCACATTCAATTGATCCGCGAGTTCTTGTAGACTTTGAGTATCATCTTCATCCAATGAGGCTTGCAATTCGTTGTCTGCGAACTTTTTCGGTGGTTTCCCACGCTCTTCGTTTCTCACGTTGAAATCACCACTTTTGAACTTTTTGAACACACTCGAAACACTTGGGTATTCGCCATTTCGGACCATCGATCATTTGCGTTTCTAAGATCTACACATTCGAAGTTTGTAGTCTCGATAGATGGCTGTTTGCTACAGACGGTATTACGGATATCAGATACTCACTTTTTTCCATTTCGGACATACGAATGTTGTAGATTGTTCGAATCGGTATTTGTATGACTCAAACTACAGACTATCTGAATATATGTTCTCGAATAAATGAGCTCTCGAATAAATTCTACATCGGTCAAGGGATAAAATTTTGAATAATTTAACCTTAGTTATTTTGAGTGTTCATAATTCTGTCGTTTCGAAATCTTTGTCGTTCTATATTTGGTCATTCGACATTTTGACCCCCACCCGAATCGGCTTGATTGACTCTTTCCGATGGAAAATTACGCATTTATCGCTGCACTTGCGAACGCCTCTATTGAATCGCCATTTTTCGTGCCATTTTAACGAAAACCGTGTGCTTGTCTGTTTTTCCCGTATACAGCTAGGAACGACTTCGTAACGGCTCTGTACATAATATTCTTAGGCATCTTACCGATGATGGCCTTGATATCCCTCGGCGTATGGTACGCGAAGAACAATTCTAATCGCCACTGGAAGAAGGAAGCGATCTCAACGTACGTATCTAGTCTCGACTGTTTCAGAGCGAAGGGAAAAAGCGCCGCGCACGGTTTCGTGCCTTCTGCGTGCGTATCGGCACCACGTCGTCACGGCACATCGAAGAAATTCTTCGAACGCGTAATGATAGTTTTAACACCGCGACGCGGACAGAGCCGCGATAATTCGAAAGTCTTCACGATAAGTGACGTTTTGCCGTCGAAAGAGAAGCTTCGCATAACGAAGACCGACCTCGTGTCGACGACCAATCCCGCCGCGATTAAGTCGAGCAGCGACATCGAGTATCGTAAATCAGCCGCGATATACGCAAATGTACCGCGCCCCGAGCTTAACGAAAATAACGAAAATTCGCCGAGCCTCGAGCCCTATAACGCTCCGAGCGCCGACAAACCCACGAGCCCGATCAAAAAAGAATTCGGCACGAGGATAACCGAGCACATTAGAAACTTTCAAAAACCAACGAAAAATTTTCAAGGCCTCAGACTTAAAACCGAATTACAGTTCGAACAATTGAACGAGAGCCCTTGCAGCACCTCCGGCACAACGCCCGATCGTAATCTCGAGAGTCCCGCCGATGAACCCACGAGCTCCCTCATAACGACATCTTTCTATCACAAAAAGCCACCCCCGCCGCCCGCACCGCCACAGAGCCTCAAACCAAAGTTCTAGACGATGCTTCGAACAAGCGCACCTTGCACGATTGTTCTTGCAACTCGCGGGCTAACCAAGATCGCATGGCACCGGCTATAGAGCGAGTGGCCGATATTTCAATGGCTTCTTATCACTGTCAACAATGCCCCGGAAAGTATTTTCATCAGATGCGGAGTTATTTTAACCATTTGACTGTGAATGACACACATGGGCGGAACGAAGATGTGAGCATTGGAAAAATAACATGTTTTTGACAAATCATGGTTTCTGAGGTCGCTGAAGCCAAATTTTTTTTATTCAAAATGGCGCATTTTATATGGCGGATGAGAAATTGGAAAAAACTTTCAATCCGATGAAAATTAGTATTCTATGGTCTTTGAGATCGCAGAATTCGAATTTGAAATCAGATTTTCACGATTCAAAATGGCGGATGCAAATTTGTGAAAAATAGTTCGATTTCGACGTAAGTAACTGTCTTGTGGCTTCAGCCACCTTAAGGCTGAATCCCAATCTCAAATCAGATTTTCAAAAATCAAAATGGTGGATGCCAATTTTAAAACATGTTCGACTTCGACGAAAATTTGTATCTTTAGATGTTTGTGGTCGCGAATTTTAATTTGAGCCATGGCTCCAAAGATCTGAAGCTCGGATACATTATGGCGGATCAAAATTTAGTAAACTATTCATGGCGAACTAATATAGATAATAAAAAGTGGAAAATAATATTTTTAATAATTCCATATGCTGCCCTCTGCCGAACCCGGAGTCATGAATCGAGGAAATGGAGGTTGTAGGCTCCGATTTTATCATTTTTCGTACTTTTTGTATTCAATTTTTCAAAATTCATTTCGTATTTAACATTTCTTTTGTACTTTTCGTATTTTTTGGATATTGTTTTTGTTTTTTTGTTTGTTTTTTGTGTCTATAGTTTTTTTGGTCTTCAGGGTTTTTGTATTTTTCACTTCGTTATCTTCAGTTTTGATCTTCGACAACAAATTAAGAAGAATTCCGGTATTTAACTCGGCAACACGACCGACGTATCGAATTTTTAGCGCACGGTGTCAAATTTTACCTTAAGCACCAAAAGATACAAACATCCGTTGAAATCCAACTATTTTTCGAATTTCCATCCACCATATTGCCACCGTCATTCTCAATTTTTGAAAATCCGACTTCCCATCAGCTTCGAATTCAGCGATCTTGAAAGCCGTAGACTACTTCATCAAAATCAAACGAGTTTTCGAATGTGCAACCGCCATTTTGAAATTTGAAAATCTGATATCAGATTCGGCTTCAGTGACACCAAGAGCCGCAATACTGACATTATAGTATAAATCTATCGAATTTATTTTGTGCCACAAAAGTGGCGCGAAAATCTCATTTTTGCCACACTGCTAAGGGATTAAAAATCGTCGTTCAATGAACACGAAACATTGTACTTCAATAAAATTCACTTGACAATGCTCATAATGTTCACTCGAAACAACAAGAGAAAGTCGTCTGCTAAGAGAGGAATGCAGGATAGAGCGCAATGAAAATATTCCCTCGTTTGGGCAGTGCATAAGCATTCTTGGCGTCCGCGCATGCGCGGGCATTCGTTTGGAAAATGATATTAAGTAACGGTCGGAATGGTGTTCAATAATTGCATAATATTTGAACCTCGTGGTATTATCGTAAAAGGGATATCGTACTTACGAAGTTAAATCTCCCCGAGACGCGTTTATATTCGTTTCTCTGTGTTATCGCCTCTATTCTTTCCTATTGTAATATCGACCGAAGGATGTATAACCGAATCGTGATCTCTCGGAAATGAATTCTTCGTTCGCCGTCTAGTGCAGGAGTCGCCATATTTTATATTTTGTCATTTTTATTTTTATTTTCTCATATATATAAATATATATTTTTAAAATAAAAACTCTTGACTTCTGCTACTACACGATGCAGGGATAAAACAAGGTGGTGGGTCATTCTAGACACGGTCACTTGAGCCGGGACCTCTCTGAAAAATCTTACCAATTAAAACATGTGATCCTAAGTGATATAAATGATGTATGGTATTTTATATATATATAACGAGGACGATAGTTCATTTTTAGGAGCTACAAGACTACTCTCTAGGAGTAAAAAAAAAGAGTGCAGCGCACCACAATTGTTTTTTTTTTTATCGGGAAAAAACGTTTATCGAGATTTATGAAAAAATCACTTTTCACTTGCCAAACTGTTGATCCAGCCTACGATATTTTGTCAAGTTGCGAGTACTCGTAATTTGTTGCAAACGAATCGCTATCCTTTTGCATGGACGCGTTATTCTCTGTCGAATATTCGTTGTCTTCTTTCAAAGAATTATCGTCCTTTTCCAAAGTATTATTGTTCCGTCGCAAAGGATTATTGTCCTCTCCCAAAGAGACGTTGGCCTTTACGGAGGATCGTTATCCTTTGTTAGTGGGAGCAATACGAGTCACACCGTAGTAATTGTTCTAACGATTTGCAAAATGCGTGATAATTGTTCGGGCAAGGAAGTACGCCGCTTGCGTCTTAAGGGGCCAGTCCACTTTGGAGCCACGAAAAAAAGGCTATTTTCGCGATTTTATAAAAGATATGAATATCAAAGTTGTTGGGCTTGATAAATAAAGTCTTGAAATACATTTAAAAAAAATTAATTCATTTTTATTCATTTTTAAGTACAAAAACTATAGTTTAACGTAACGCCTCAAAAATAGGTGGGCTAGGTAGCTCCATCACAACTCGGCAACGGCTTGTCTGAAACAAAAAAATCAAAGTCCATTAGATTCAGTATGACACCAGCTACAAAATGACCCTCGGATATAAAGTTTTATCAAAAAATAAAAAAATGGCAGATGAAAAACGAAAAAAGTTTTTTAAAAACGCGTTTTTTCGCAGTTTTTCGCAAAAAAGAGTAAAAATCAAAATTTTAAAACCATCGACGGTCATCTGGTTGCGAATCGTGTTTACAATATGAGGTTCAAATTTCAAGAGAATCGGTTTATTAGTTTTAAAGATACGATGGACCTACATTTTGAAAACATTGTTTCGAGAAAAACGCGTTTGAAGTTTACACTATGAAAAACTCTTACCTGGGTTATGGCCGAGCGCGCTATACGCTCAGGTAGACGAAATGAGGTCCTGACGTTCAGATAAAAAAAAATACTTATAGAGCTCGGAAATTCATAAAATGTTGACACAATATTTCTGAATGTATGTATTTTCGAAAACAGTAAAAAATGGATTTTTTTTAATTTTCAAAGTGGACCGGCCCCTTAATTTCGTGCCTGAGATCAATCTCTGAATAGGCTTTTGTTTTTGCTGTAGAATTAACTCGACGTTAAGATTTTGCAGATTGCCCTGTAGACACCCTATACACAAAACACACACTCAATTTGTAAGAATAATATATTTTCCATATTTATTCTATTCTGCTCGTTGAAATCGAAGAGCGTTGCCGTTTTTCGACCGAACGTTATGAAAAAACTCGTAATGAAGCATGGAGACAACAACAAAAAATCGCTGCATGATTACGTTGCGGAAATACGATCGGCGAATATTGGACCAAAAAAAAAACATTGTTTGGATTTTCGGATGGGGAGCGAGAGGAAAGAAGGGGGGGGGGGCGAAAGGGCGAAAATTCGTATCTATAAGAATGTTTAGCAAGTTGTCAATGTGACGTCTAGCATGGACAGTGTTGAATGTAACCTATGCATGCGATCTTTGTTTTATTTTATTTTTTTTGTACTTGCGTGTTCCGTAAGGTAGAATGTATCAAATCTTAATTTACCGTATTACAAGAGAATCTCACACAATGGAGGAGAAGTGGATTAAGTTAAGATGTTGAAGTAAAAACATCCGTGCATCCGACCCTCACTGTACAATATTCTACGATCAAAGAGCTCACTCCCGTTTCGTACATCTGAAACAAAAAGTCACATTTATCGATTATGTTCATCCTGCATCGATTGACTGTATAATCATTTTTTTTTAAACAATTATCAATTAATTCAATAAAACCAGTACACGAATGGAACTTGTTCTGTTTATCAGTCTCTCTTTATCTGTCTTTCTCGAATTAATCTATCTATCCTGAATTCTTTTTCTCCGCAGCTTGCAACTAACACGGCAATCTCTTACTAACACTTGTCTAATCTGCGAAAGTGTGTGTTCCGAGGGGGAAAAAAACGTGCTTGAGAGAAGGAAAAAAAAAACACTCAAAAGAAAAATCGTTTGGTACGGTTTTCAGTGGCTTGTGAAATTCAAAGTTTTGTGGCCCGGTGCACGCGCTCAACATGTTTGTCGAATGCATGGTACAAGTTTAATTATGTTTAAATTGTTTTTTTGTGCCCCAGTATGATTTCACGTATTCGGCGCCGAGCGTTACCAACGACGTGGCGAAAAGACTATCCAACTGTTTCAACATAGAGTTATTCGAGTATCGGAGAAAATACGAGTACGAGGGTTTATAGATTGAAAGACACACGGGCATCGAGTAGCTGCGATAAAATAACGAATTTATCTGTATGGGGTTCGTTCAATGTTGACTCAGCGGATTATTTAAAAACGGATACAACCAGTTGTCGCATCTCTCTCCTTGACGAGAGTACAAAAAGAAAAACGTCGATCCCCCGTTCCTCTCCATCCCATGCTTACGATATTTTCGCTTTGACTATTTCAGGAAAGATCGTGGCAACGCTGGCTTCGCGATAAAAACGATCGATCGTTCGATGCCAAGGGCCATAGACACGATCGACTCGACGTTGAGCCAGGACCCGGCATGCGCCAGTCTCTTGCCGAAGAAGGAGTCCGACGAGCGTTTCAACAATAATTTGTTCGGCCAGTTCAAAGGCTTTACCCTGTCGGCATTGCCGACAGTTGCGACTAAGCCAGTGGAACCGACTAAGCCAGCGCCTCCACCGCCGACCTTGCCGACCGTCGCCATTAAAACTAACATCAAGCCCCAACAACGCAGCAGCACCCTGGGCCTTAGAAACGCATTTGTCAACGGACCGCAATTGAATCATCATCATCCTCATCATCATCAGTTTGCCATCAAAGATCCAGCCCCTGCATTGCCACCTTTGAATCCCGGTTGTACCGCTCGTCCCCTCATCAGCAGTCCCGTGCTCGCCGCAACGACTTGCACCTCGATGGAGTTGCTCGCCGCTAAAGTGCCAACGAGGCCGGCACCGGATGTCCCGTTGAGACCAACCGCCGAGCCCAACACACCTCATCCATCGGGTGAGAAACCACCTCGACCCAACAGCACGCCGCTCGTCAACGTTGTCATCACCGAATTGGAGAAGAAGCCTCAGGTTGTCGCGGAAAAACAAACGAGTACTCTCAACAGACTAGCCTCGATCCTGCGACCGGGCTCGGGTATAATGCGATCGAATTCGCAGCCGCAGGGCATCAAGGACGACAAAAACACGAATTCTTTGACGCGTGCCCAGCAGCATCAAAGAGCCAACAAGGTCATTGACAAAGAGATACTGAGAAACTTGGAAATATCACACCCGATACCGCAGATAGAAATCGAAATTCCTGCTGTCGTTATTCCCGTCGTTCTCGGCGAGACTAACACGGACAAGAGGCCGATCGTGATGCGCGCGCAGAGCATGAGAGATCCGAAAGTAACAGCGCGGCCGGCTATCCACACTTTTGGCTCGATGAGACAAACCAACGCAGCGAAACGTCCCACCAGCATACCAGCGAGCGCGAGACCAACGTCTCCACCTCCCGTACCACCTACGTCCAATACCACCACCGACAAGATCAACACGAACGTCAACAAAATTCCCGGCTTGCCCGGCTATCAAAATCCACCGGTGAAAATATCCCAAAAATCCAACGACGACGCCTACGACGATTGCATGAATCTCGTTGCTGAAACGGCCCTGACGAAGATCATGGAGGAATCGCCGTCCAATGACAATATCTACGCGGTCATCGAGGAATCGATACCGGAAAAAATGCGCAACAAGGCTGAGCCGAGAGTGACGGGGCCGATAAACGAGTACAAAGCACCAAAGCCAATCGACAAAGCGACCGATCAAAACGTGCCTTCCGGCGCCGACGGGATGGGTCTCCTCTCCGAAATTGTCTCGGAAATATCCAATCGAAACTTCGACTCCATATACTCGACCTCGACCCTCGCGCGGAAGAAGAGGGAGAAGGAGGAATCCGATAAGAATCTCGAGAATCTCGGCTCGAACAGCTCGATAAGCACTTACGCGAATTCGAGCAATCATTACAAATCGCCCGGTAGCGTTTATTCCAATTCCAACGGCAAATTTAATTCGGCCAGCTCGACAACGAGCTCGGGTTACTTGAATCCGTCGGCTCTCAACGTTCCGCTGAGGAGCAAAGAAAATACGGGCAAGTTGGAGGACGGTGGGCGAGCAAAAATCGTGGACGAAAATAAATTAACGTCGCTGCACTCAAACAATCCAAATGTCAACGACGCCATGTCGAAGGCTCTGGGAATGAAACCACCCGAGAGCATCGCACCGGCCAAGCCTTCGACGAACGTCCTGACGAGGCCAAGCCTGACGACAAACTCGACGAAGGACGAGAAGAAGGAGGAAAAACCTAAGCCTCCTCTCAGCCGAACCAAAACTCCTCCGAATCTCGGCAAAGGAACAACGAGCGTCGTGACGAAACAAACCAGCGAGCCGGACGTTAAACCGACGAGACAGAGCTCGGATACCTCGTTAAAGTCGACGAAACAAAATTCCGAGACTTCCTCGAGTGCCAAGCAATCGTCGAGACAAGGCTCCGACGCGAGCCTCAAAACGAATCGTCAAGGCTCCGACACCAGTCTCAAATCAACTGGCAATAAAGTTTCGAGTCCCACGAGATCGAACGGTGCTTCGAGCAAGTGCACCGGAAGTGCCGAAAAGAGAGACTCGATCGGTAGCTCGAATGGTGCGACGGTGAGAAACGCGACGACTCCCAGTAAAGAGAATTCCGGAAAATTGAACAACAGCCCGGATCTCGTGGCGAGCTGCTCGAACGCCAGTCCCAACGCGGCCAAAACATCACCGGATGTCACCCTCGGAAGTAACGCGAAGGGTAACGGACTTGGCTCGAAGACAGGCCAAAAGACACCAACCACGACGAGGCTCCCCAACAAAATGCCGTCTATGCCACCTAAACCCGGAAGTATCTTGACGAAGACGGCTAATTTTGCCGAGCGGAAAAAATCGCCCACCGCAACGAGTCCCACGAGTCCTAACACCGCTCTCGCCAAGTCTCTCACCCTCGCGACGAAAGATTCGAGCGCTAAATTATCCGTCAACCAAATCGGCAAGGCCGCTTCAAAGGCCGAGTCCAAAGCCAACGAAACGAGAACAAATCCCGTGCAAAAAGCAGCCAGTAGTAAATCCAATGTCGCTTCGCTGCAGCAAAAATTCGAGGCGAATAAAGTCACGAATCTCGGGAGAACGGTGTCGGGAATTGGCAAAAAAATTAACAACGGTAAGACGGAGAATACGAGCAGCGCGACGAAAAAATGAAAATAAACGTAAACCAGTTGTCGATGTTCTCCCGAGACGCGAAACAATCGACGGAAATTTGAAAATTCTAGTCCAGCTGTTGGAAAACTGCAACGAGCCATCGAGTATCGTAGCGAAATATTGGGAATCGCGAAGTTGAACGAACAAAAGTAATACAGATTCGATTATAGTACAGTCGTGCTGTATATTGGAATCGGAAAAAATTAGAAGGCTAGTTTTTTTTGACAGGAGATTTTTTAGGTGCTGCGGGTGCTCAATCCAAGTTTGCCTAAAAATCGGGGTGTAGGATTGTTTTTTAGGCGATGAAAAGTGATGGGGGTGGATTAATGTCAAACTGCAACCCCCAAGAGGTCTGCGCCGGGAGACAAAATGTTCAGAAGAATCCGGGTTTCATTTTTGTCCACGGCGCCGAAGTCGTGGAAGTTCACTTTGGGGGTGACAAAGTGAGGTGAAATTTTGAAAAATCAGTTTTCATTCGATAACTCTTTAGGAAAAATTCATACAATTTTTGTTCAAATGGGAACATTGTAGCCCTTGAAAAGACGCGCCGATCGACTATTTCATCATCCCTCTCCAATAATATCTTCACCCCAAAAAGAATTGTTGAAGTATCAACAAAAAAATTGTTTAGTGATGACTCAAAAACAATCGATTTTTCGGGGATGGTTTAGATGTACGAAATTTAGAGAATAATTTTCTCTATATTTCCGTTCCTGTGGACCACCCTTGAATTTCGCTTTTTCGAAACCCTCTCAGGGGTTGAAAAATCAAAAGAAATTCTGAGAAAACTATTGACCGAAAATAAAGAGATACGAGTTAGGCGCTGTGGACAAAAATGTAGCTGAGGGTTCAAATTACAAATTCTTCTACGGCGGCGAATTCGTGCGGTCAATAGTTTTCCCAGAATTTCATTTTGCGTTTTCAACCCCCGAGAGCGGTTGGAAAATCAAAATTCAAGAGTGGCCCAGAGAAACGAAAATATAGAGAAAATTATTCTCTACATTTCGTACTTTTGAACCATGCCGGAAAAATCGATTGTTTTTGAGTTATTCAATAAACAATTTTTTTTTTGTATTTTAACCATTTTTTTGGGGGTGAAGATATTATCGGAGAGTGATTATCAAATACTCGATCGGCGCGTCTTTTCAAGAGCTACAACGTTCCCCTTTGAACAAAAAGTGTACGATTTTTTTCTAAAAAGTTATTGTATTAAAACTGACTTTTCAAAATTACACCCCACTTTTTCACCCCCAAAATGAACTTCCACGACTTCGGCGCTGTGGACAAAACTAAAGCCCGGATTTTTCTGGACATTTTGTCTCATGGCGCCGACCTCGTAGGGGTTGTAGTTTGGCATTAATCCACCCCCATCGCCTTTCATCCCCTAAAAGAAAACCATACAACCCGATTTTTAGGCCAATTTGGATTCAGCACCCGCGGCACCTACAAAATCACCTGTCAAAAAACTATCCTTCTAATTTTCTCCGATTCCGGGTTTTTTCAGCGACAGCACGACTGTACTGTTAGCCGTTTTTTGACGAAGGTATTTCATCGACTACTTGCCCGATATTGCTCGGCAATGAGATAAATAACTGGATGAAAACGCAAAGTCGAAATACAATGACTTTTTCGTGCAAAGAGCACAGGCTGCTCTAGACGTAACGATTCGATGAATCGGTAAAAATCGGCAAAAACGACACCGATTGTTTGTCGACCTTTCGACTTGTGCGTACAGCGGAGAAACTATTTTTGAAAGCGTTTTGAAAAACGTCCGTCTTGACTCGTACGAGATGCCTGAAGGATCTCGACCAAGTCTCGAAGCTCGCGACGAAGAACTGCCGGAGTTCTTTGTAAATTGTAAATAATAAATACAAAGTTTTATGTATAAACGCTAATATATAGAAAAGATAAAAAAGTAGCAGTCGTTGCCACGTAGCGTTCGAAAAATATATGCCGAATTAATCGATTAAAATCCCTTTTGATATCGCCTCGCAAAAAGCTTAACGCGAGATGAATAAGCTACATAAACTGCGAATCAACAGTAGCTCGTATTATTTTCCAAATATTCGACTGACAAATGGCCGGATGAGATTAATCATTGAATTCTGTGATATACCCGGACTGTAACGAGGCATATACATGTAAATATACATATACATATACAACGAAGAGCGAAAAAAAATTGTGCCGAAAAGTGTATATCGAAAAATGCCCAGCAGATCTGAACACAAAAATATGAAGAAAAACGTCGATTTTTTTTTCGTCCAGAAAAAGTTCGTTTCACGATATGTCTGTTACAGGTGTTGAAATCACGCCGTGAAGAATTACTCGAAGCATTTACCTTCGCGATATTATCAATGACTCGTGGTCACATTGAAGCTTATCAAAGTCCTACGATTACCTTTACTATTTTTAGATCTAGCTATACTTAGTGAACCATATATTTATTTGACTGAAATAATTGTAAATATGTTCATACGACGATTATTCATAAGGATATGAAAAACGAGAACTCAACATAAAAGAAAAATTACCATTTATCCCATTATCGTGCTTGTAAATTAACGGGTTCCGCTTAGTTTTAACAGTCGAAAACAGCTCACTTTTGGAATTTTTAAAAGAAAATCGTGATGCATTTTTGTAAAAAAATTAGGTATTTGAAAAAGCATCATCAGAAGGACACTGTAATTTTGTTTTATGTAAGAATATTTAATTATAATTGATTGACAGCCGATGTCCGAGCAGCGACTCTCGAAAATGTCTTTTTCCGTGAGCAATATCCTGAACCAGATGATCTAATATAAAAGAATCAAACAGATTTCGTTGGTATATTAGTTCAGCCTATGATTTATCGAAGGAATTTTCGAAATGCCGAATTTCAAAAAAATGGCGCGTGTTCAGTGATTTTTTACTTTTGCGAAAAAAGGCATCTTTCGTGTGTCAAATCAAAAGTATACATCGGAAAAAAAAATCCTTTGATCAAATACTATATTTTTGCATCTAAAAAAAGCCCTAAAAATTTCAGAAAAGTCGATACAGTAGATTTTTAGATATTTTCCTCTCTAACTTTGGAAACGTACTTTCGAAAAACAAAAACGTTTAGTGTTACAAACGACGCTCCGAGCGTCCCGACGGGCGTCGACACAACCTATAAATCTATCAATTTTGATCCGATCAGCTTGACATTTTGAGGGAACATTTATAAGATGATGTACTGTCAAGATATTTTGGTGATTTTTTTCGACTTTCAAAACTAGGCATAACCCCGTTAAGTAAATGAATTTATCGTGCTATACACATCGTAACGAAAGTGCCCTGCCAACGCGATCGGTAAGCTCGCAAGTGGCGGCTGAAGCCACGATACGCGTTTAGATACTACAAAAATGCTTACTTCGTGATTCGATACGCAAAGATTTCGATGGAACAGGTCGAACGAATGAGACGTCCTTTAAGCTTTCAGTTTCGACAATTGTAATGTATTGTGAATTCAGTCGTAATCGCCAAGTTCTTATTTTTAGAGCGCGATGATGTATTTACCAGTGTAGCATTTAATAGTTTCATTTGTCGACCTGGCTCTCGCGCGTCTTCGTTAAAATTATTGTATCGTTGTTATCATTATTGCTATGATAATTGTGAATTAGGAGTAAATCGATGCGATTTCCAATTCCAAGCGCAGCTCTTAGTGATTTTCGGAAAATTTGTATAACGATTTTTGTAATCTCTTGCAAATTGTTGAAACTCGCATATATAGTTGAGTACGAGAAAACCAAAGATACATAATCTTCTATGCAATTACAATCACACCGTACCCGACGTACACACGCAAAAACACCACACACACGAACATATACCCAGTCAATCGCACGCACGCTCACCAAACGAACGTATCGATAAATAAAATCAAGTGCGGAAAGAACACAGAACAAATGTACGTTGAGAACTGCGTTGGACGCAAAAATTCAATAAATCATGTGGAAAGTATTCCATCAAAGTATTTTATACACAAGAATATATATATATATATAAACCCTCCCACTGTACTGGATACCCAATTTCGTATTTAATTAATCAATTTTCAGATCCTTCTATAATTATTCTGAACCGACCTTTTTTAGGGTCTACTGTTCGTAATGATTGCGACAACGGAAAACACTACGAATATACGAGATGTTAAGGGGGGATTGTCTTTTTTTTCGGAAAATTTACCGCTTTTTGGGAATTTTTTTGTGAAGAAAGTATACAACGGAAAACTTGCTATATAGTTTTATTGATCTGTTTACTACATACAAAAAAAATTTTAAACAATTTCATCAAAAAATCCGCCTCCCACCCCCCTCGACGCGCGATGGTCCTTTTTTGATGGTGTGCACGATTACAGCCTTCACGTTCATCCTGCAACAAAAACCCAAAAAGCATTTTACTTTAGACACATATAGCTATCGTTCGATGAAGGGAAAAAAAACTTGACGATTTAGTGACGTTTTGAACTTGACGTATCGATTTTTCGAAAAAAATTGATCGATTTTTTGTTATAAATAAAAAACTATTAAACGTATTGCTTTTTTGCTTCATCAAACGATAAAAGGATGTCAGCTGAGCATTCTGTCCAAATTTGAAGGCAATCGGTTGAATCGTTTTTGAGAAATCGTGCACACCATCAAAAAAGGACCATCGCGCGTCGAGGGGGGTGGGAGGCGGATTTTTTGATGAAATTGTTTAAAATTTTTTTTTGCTTCAGATCACCTGTCCGGGACTTAGGACTTCCGCAAGTCAAGAATGTCATTGCTCGCGCACTGACATACGTGGCTCCTCCCACTACCACCACCATGTTTTGTCAAACTTTGAAAAATATTTTGATGTTCAATAAAGATCGCTTAGTCAACATACCAAATATCAAAATTCTATATTTAATACTTATCGCATAAAAAATTGGTGAAAATTCGAACATTTTTTAGGCCAACAAGGCAGAACCTTCCCTTAAGGCGAGATAAGGAGATTTAGACGGGAAAAAATTAAGCAATTTTGAGGGATTTTTTAAACAGAAATAATTATTCTACATCTATCAAACTGTAGGTATACTTTAACAGTATATTTAAGCATACAAAACGATTTAATAAAATTCATAAACCATCAAGATCGCGGAGCTGTGGCAGAGCGTGCAGCAAGGTCGCCGTGGGAATTGCGAATCGGCGTGCAGTCTAGCTTGCCGTAGACTTGGAATTGCAAAAAAATTTAAACATTTTTTCAGTTGGAACATGTATAGTTTTTACGTGACGGTAATTAAAATGAAAAAAAAATGCAAATTTAGGAAAATGGCACGCATTTACAAAAAAAATCAACATCTCATGCAACATTTCTGAAAAATGTGGATTAAAAAAGTAGGTTTTTTTTATTTTCAAAAATAATTTTCGTCATGTCGAAGGTACCAATATTTTCAATATTTCTACCAAATTTCAACGCAATCGGCTTAATAGTTTTTGAGTAATTCTGCACGCCAATTTCGATAATGTAGTTTTGAGAAAAACGCGCTTGAAGTTCACGTCCGCTCCGAATCCGAGCGGTGAGGGACAGCGTTGACGGGCTGTAACGGTTGAAGTTTTTCCAATTTCGCTTTGAAACTTTGGGAAAATAATCTACATATATAGATCTATCGTTTGAAGGAAAAAAAATGATTTTCGATCGTTGTAAATGTATATCCCGCCTTAATCCAAACGTTGCGTCTATACTTTTTTATGTTTATTTTTATTGCAAAACTTTCACCAATGCAATTAGCGGTTGGAGCATTTTGTCATTGGGCGTTGTTTCGTCACGTAAAAGTGAAAAAGAAAAAAAAAATACACTTTGGAGGAGCTGGGATTTGAACCCAGGACTTTCAGCATGCGAAGCAGACACTCTACCACTGAGTTACACCCCCTGATATCTATGCAAGCGTAAAAAATGGTACCCATTTCAAATCGATCCATTAGGACGAAAAGATTCGCTTTTTTCAATATTTTCTTTGCATTGCACAATACTACTTTGCGATATTGATAAATAATTTATAAAAAAATATTTCCAATTCAAAGTATTTTATTTAAACGCGTTTTTTTTTAATGTGGAATTTGGATCCGATAGTTGAGAGTATGAACTTTTCGAGATCTTGAATGTTAAATAAAATTAAAAAACTTTTATTAAGGGGTTAGGCCACAGTAACGGGTATAAAATCATGTGCGAATTTAACAAGTTTTCTTCGTATGAACAAGTGATTCACTCATAAAATTAATTACACATCTATTTAGTATGAGTATCAAGCTGTTAGAAAATATATATGTATATTTTTTTTTTCGATGTACAAAATGGCCGACTACTAATATTTTCTTTTGTTATGCTTTTTTAGGCGCTCCGCGGCGTGACATTTAGCATCCACAATTTTTTACCTAGAACGAAAAACAAAAATTCTCGTCAATCTACATTGGAATACCTAGAGAAGTACGTACGGAATTTAAAAAATATTGTTTTATTCAAAAGTTGTAGGTATTTGAACTTGCGTTGAGAAATGAATTTTCAATGAAAAATTTCGTTATAACTGCTCATAAACTGCTTATAAAATGAAAAGTTTTCGATTAATCAGAACTTCTCTGCCAAATGCAATTAGGAACATAACTTTTAAATTTGAAGTGAATCGAGTGAAAATTGTTGAATTTATTTGTCACGCTAATTGGAAAAAAGCTGTGTCAACGATGGGTGATTCTAAATTGAACAATCTGACGATTTTGTCCATTAAACGAGATCCGACTGACTCAATCGACTTCGAGAGTGTGATCAACGACTTTGTTAGTCAGAAAGCACGTAAAATAGTTTTGTAAACATTCGTAACTTTATCCTTTTAGCATAGCCTATGGAAAAATGCAGATTGTTATTAACAATTATCGGACGATTTTTTAGGCTAATTTTTGGAAAGTGAAAAATTTGCCTAAAAAATCGTCAGATAATTGTTAATAACAAATGAACTATGCAATATAAAAAAATCCTACGTACTTCCATAGACAATGTATTTTTCACGATATATTCAACATTTCAAGTGAATCGGTTGAAAATTGTCTGAGTTATGTTTCCGGCCAACTTACAAAATGCAGATTTGAGATAAACGCTGCGAAGCCGCCATTTTAAAATTAATCGCTTAAAAAAATTATTGTATAATCACTGATATGTATGATAAACACCCTTTTTTGTAATCTCCATTTATTTTGCAGTTTTTCTGAAAAACAAAATCCCCAAAAAGCTTATTTTCTAGGCCTCTAGAGTGGCCTAACCCCTTAAACGCGTTTTTCTAGAAACTGTGTTTCTCAAAATAGTGTACACGATTTCTCGACATCTAATGGACGGATTAACTTCAAGTTTGGTACACTTATTCAGTGAAATAGTAGTTTCGTCTTGACTGTCGTCTTCTTAACATTTTTTAAAATTATTTTTTAACGAAAATGTCGTTTTTTCTCGAAAAATCGAAAAAAAGATTAAAAAATGATCATTCGATGATTGAAGTACGATAACAAAAATAAACTCGGTCAAGTCTTAGCCAATGTAATCTATTTCAAGAAAAGATACTCGTTTTTTTGTTTCGTATAAACCGGGTGGCCAAAATCAAGTACACCGTTGAGTGTCCCGTTCAAAGGTCCTTCACGAGATTGTTTATAACTTCTTCAGTTATTAATATTTTTTAATAAAATGTGATACACAACTTTGTTAATGTACTTATAAATAAATTTTCAAACGATTTATCAATCATCTTGTCCAATCCGCCAAAATCAATTTCGTTAGCCCTTCGACTGCACACGGGGTCGTTTTGACCCCACTTTTTTCAACTGACTGTATCCCAAAACGGGGTAATCTATTCGGCCTCAGTGCGACGCTCGATTTTTCCCCACTCCTTCTCTATAGGTGGACACTCTGCCCCATTCTACATCCTGACCGTGTACTAAGGGCAGCTGTCGAAAAAGGACCTGGGGTCGAGCCGACCCCGTTTATGCAGTAATGCGGTGAAAGTAAAAAAAATTGGTGAAATTTTGTGTTCTTTTTTCTACATGTAAGTGAGTTACGGTAGAAAATGCTCATAGATATTTCTCATTTTGCGCTACTATAATAAATTATGTATTTAGAATGCCGATCATAAAACTAAAAGCAGTGTCCGTTATACAGGAGGGCTATGTGCAACGAAGGGCGAATGTACGTCGATTCCGGCTAATATTAATAATAATAAATCATTGAAGTAATAATAATAATAATAATAATAATCGAGTTTTATTTGCATAACTTGCTTTACAAGTTTTTTTTTACAAAAATAAGTCATTGAAGTAATAAAAATGCCGAAAATATACGTTTTCAACACTTAATCTGCCATTTTTCCATTTTTTTCTTAATTTTTCACTATCCTGAAAATGCTCAAATTCAAACCTCCGAATAAATATACTTCTGGGAAAGACGCTCGACACTGTCTTTTTTCGTATCTACAAACCTTCCTCTTTGAAAACCTCAAAGGATTTAAAAAAATATTTTGAAATAAAAATTATCATTTTTTTCATGCAAGTACATATTTTTCAACGCATCTCCCACTTCAAACGAATGTTTGGGCACTCAATTTTAGTTTTTCTTAAAAAATAAATTTCAGGCAATAAAATAAGAATAACTGACTGCAAAAAACGTCTCTACAAAAAAGAGAATGCATATTTACCGAAATACAACGATCTGTAAAACGCCAGGAGTCCGATCGACCCCACCAGAAGTTCGTGGCGGAAGTGTGCAGCCGAAGGGTCAAATGGCCCTCATTTTCGTGTCGTCACAGTAGCGTAACCTCTTAATGAAGAATGTGGCAAGTGGATAACGTCGGAGGAGCATATAAACGTTTTGATCCTGTGTGATATTGTTTAATGACATTTCCATCATTTACATAACTCACTAGTTCATCATTTACATAATTGATTAGTTCGCAACAGTGATCGCGTTTGCCGTCTTTTTTGTGTTGTCCCTCTTGGATCGTTTTGGCCGCGGCCGCGCTGTGTGCTCGATTGAGGTTGCAAATAATAAAAATTAAAAAAAAAAACAGGACACGTGAGTATATCACTTTTTTTTTGTTCTAAATCTTTATCACGTTTGAATCGTTTTCTCTCTCTCTACCCTCCCCGACGACAGGCCCCCACACAGTTCCCCAGTCGTGTACCGTTACAAACAATCTTTAAGGCCGCAGTACACATAAATCCGCTCACTCATGCACGCACACATTTAAGCTAGTACACAGGTTGGTGATTAAATAAAAATTGAATTCACAAATACAAATCGGTATACAACATCGGCACGAGGTATCCTTTAACGGAATCTCGTTGTGACTTCTTCTTTTTCCTTGTTCTCTTTTTGTATAACTTTGTTGCAACGTGTGTCCCGTGCGTTTGCGTCAAGAATTCACGATCGCGGCTTCGGATTGGTCTTTAAGGGCGTTTTACCTTATCATCTCGCTGGCTTGTTTCCACGTGTCTTCTCGCTCTCGTTCTCGCCTCATAAGTTCAATCGTCACAATAGTCATCCGCAACTGTGCAATATTTCACAATTATTAAAAACTATTCTCAGCGCGCATACGGACGTTCTGAATTTTCGTCGGCAGGCAAAGGTCAAGGGCTCGTTCTCTTTAAAATGTTTTCTTTATTTTATTTCATCTTTTTTTCTTCTTTTAATATTCTTTTTCATTCATTTATTTATATGCATATCCATGATCTGCGAAAAGGAAAGTCTCCGCACTACGAGGTCATCATGTCACTCGCGGAATTGGCAGACACGTTTGGCTCTTTGAGAGAATCGTTTATGTCCCTCCTGAACATGGACAAATTTTGGGTGAACCTGCCAATGAAAACATTTTTATATACATTACACTGTGCTCTCAATGATCGCTCGAAAACATTGAACGTTGATAGACGAAAACAAAAACGAATGCGGCAAACAAGAGTTTTCAGATCCTTTCGAAAAATGATTATTAAGGAATCATCTGTGTAAAATTTTCAGAAAATCGATTTTGTTTGCATTATTTGATAGTGTAGACGGTTATAAACATGGGCCTGACATCGCCGATTGGTCGTAAGTAGACAATTTATATGAAAAGTCCGCACTCGAAACTTCAATCGCGTTTTTCTCGAAATGTCGTTTTTCAAAACGGTGTACACTCTCCAAGAGAGAGTTTTCGAGCTATCCGTCTTAAAGTTTGACGCAACATTCTTCACGCCATTCTTGATCTTGCTATGGAAGCTTTTGTTTTAATCTTCATATTTTTTTAACGAAAAACTGTCGAAAAAATGGGCTAAATTCTATAGGGTCAAAGTGCGAACAGTGGGCACACTGAACCTCTTCTGTTTCTCAGAAGTGGACATTTATATATGTGCGTCTTTTTTACGTTAGAACCGCCCTCGGATGCCAATAGGTTTAAACCTGTCTGTGAGTCGCTCCCGCGCAATTCGGTTATGAGAGGTGATTTTATATTATTTTTGGTGTCAAAAATTGAAAAACCTGCTGAGCTTGTATTTTTTTTTGCTTCTTTACCTATCGCAGTTATGTTCGAAGTCATTGTTCTCCTGCAATATACAGTTATATTGCGGTATTTGAGCATTGTGTTTGTTAACCTAACAAAAATAGAAACTTGTCAGTAACCGCTTTAGAAAAAAGGAGAGGGTTGGTCCACAGTGGCTCAATTTTTCAAGGTAAACAGAGGTAAGTCATAATATGAATATTTCCGCGTTGTGATTTAGATAGGTACCGGTACTACCTCAGTAGGTAGGTACTCATTGTTGATTAATATTCAATAAATGATTGTGATTGGTCTCATAATATGCTGTTTTTTAAAACTAATTTTTCAATACTTTACTGTACAATACTCCCCATTGTATACAGAAAAGCACTCCATTACCTACAAGTGTACAGTGGATCAGGGTAATTTTCTTCAAATTTTGCTTCATTTTGAAATTTTGTTTGACTGTGAAATTAGGCATGTTTCACTGTGTACACCCCCAACTACACAGTGCATCAAATCCCATTTTTTTAGAAATGGTTATTATCTCAATATCTATTGGGTTAGGCCGTTCAGTGTATTTTAACAAAATGAAGCCATTGAACACACCTCCCGTTTAGTCAAGGTTTCATTGAGATTGTCTGAACGGTTAGGCAGCTATAGACATCTGAAAAAATGAGCCACTGATCGCACTCTAACCCTACTTTTTTCAAACCACCGTCATTTTGTGGATTTTTATTCCGTGAGACTCCTTTTTCAACACTTTCAACCGTTAAAAAATGTAAAAAAAATGAACGTTTAAACTTGCATTTTCCGTTCTTCACCAGTGCTTTGACATGACATAAAAAGATCAGTCTGATGAGCTTATTTTAACCATCGAAAAGAAAATCGCGGATAACAGCCATTTTTCGACCCACTACACGGTGATGATTCCTTCAATTAAACGCAATAGAGAAGAAAATAGAATATCAATGCAACGAGAAAGAATTATTCGTAAATTACCATTGGCAGTTCTCACCTGTCTCTGTTTTTTGTCAACAAGTTAGCCTCGATGCCATCCATGAGATTTTCGAACCACTGAGCCATCGCAGCTTGTTTGTCCACTGGTTGACTTCTAATGATGTTTTCCTTCAATTGATTGAAATACTGCGAGAGAGAAAAGCGTGTATCAGTTTAGTCGCGAAAATGAGTGCAACAATGGCCATTGAAGTAACGATACTCACGTCCTCGCTGAGAAGTATAAGACCCAGCAGAGGTCTCGACATGCTCCACTGATTTCTACAATCTTCGAACAATATGATGTTGAGAACGGTGCTCAATGTCTGTTGCAGTATCTCGGGATGTTGCTTGAGGACTTGCAAAAATAATTCTCGTTCGCCCGGAACAACCGCGTTCTTCTTTCCTGGATAAACACTCGCTAGAGAGCGAGAGACAAAGAGACCACTTTTCAATATTTCGACTATTCGAAATCAACTATTCGACTCGATGATAATCAACCCTCGTTACGTTGAAGAAAAGAGGATCCTTCTCAGATAAATGTCCTTTTTTAAAGGGGAGGACCCGCTGTAAAATTGTCGAAAAATCGTTTTTTTCGAAACACTTTAAAGAAATCCTTTGAACCTTCAAAAATATGCTGCATATTCGTTTATAACAGAGAAAACAGTTTTAAAGTGGTTTTCAAAATCTAACTCCATCGTATCTCTAAAACTAATAAACCGATTCTCTTGAAATTTGAACCTCATATTGTAAACATGATTCGCAACAAGATGACCCTCGATTGTTTTAAAATTTTGATTTTTACTCTTTTTTTTGCGAAAAACTGCGAAAAAAAACGCGTTTTTTTAAACTTTTTTCGTTTTTCATTTGCTATTTTTTAATTTTTTGATAAAACTTTATATCCGAGGGTCATTTTGTAGCTGGTGTCATACTGAATCTAATGGACTTTGATTTTTTAAATTTCAGACAAGCCGTTGCCGAGTTGTGATGGAGCTACCTAGCCCACCTATTTTTGAGGCGTTACGTTAAACTATACTTTTTGTACTTGAAAATGAATAAAAATGAATAAAAATTTTTTCAAATGTATTTCAAGACTTTATTCATCAAGCCCAACAACTTTTATATTCATGTTTTATAAAATCCTTAAAAAAAAATTCGCGAAAATAACCTTTTTTCGTGGCTCCAAAGTGGAATGGACCCTTAAAGACTAGACAATACTTCCCAATAAATATTTCCCAATAAAAGAAATTGTCAAAGATACTTAAAATGATACCCTTTGCCATGAAAAAAAGTATTTTTATTACATACTTCAATAGATACCTAATAAAGCCTAAAAGTTCTTTTGACCATGTATTTTATTTCGTTCTTTGAAAAAAATCCAAAGAAAATAATCGAAAATGGGCATTTACAGTGGTGTCCTCCCTTAATAATCGTGAGTAAAGTTCGCAAAAACGGAACAACCTGCGTTTTTCCTGAATTAACGAGAGCTGCTCATTTCTCATAAACGGACGGGCCATTGTTACCTTTTTGCGACAGCTGCTTGAAAAGATAAGTCACGATGTGATCGAGCGTAGAGGAACAACCCGTGCAAACCATAGTGTCTATAACAGAATCAATGAGTTTTTCGTTGCTGACGAAATGAGACGACAAAAATTGCACAAATTGAAAACGCGCGCAAGTTTTATTTACCGACTGAACGTATAAAGGCAAACGCAACTTCGTTCCATTCACCTCACGGTGAATCTTGTCTCTCTTTTTAGCATTCACTCGGTAAACTTTTTCGAGGTAAAACGAAACTCGAACATGATTTCATGCAATGTTATCAAGAGTGGCGGTAAGCGCTACGGATGTTCACACCCAGTCTGGTATGACAAAATCTTGAAAATGTGAGTCGGCAGCGTTGCTTCAAAGATTCCATTGTACTTTCGTCGTTAAGGGGCTATACCAGTGTGACACTTTTAAAAAATCGATTTTTTTTGCCTATTTCGACAGTTTATACTTTCAAGAATATCCTGTAAAACATTTCAAGGCCGTATCTCTAATAACTTTATCCTGCAAAAATCGATAGTTAAATCTTTAAACGCGTTTTTCTCAAAAGTATATTTCAAATTTGCTGACATTGTAACTCAAAGAGCAATTATCCGATTGACTTGAAATTTGAAGTGAGTACTCTTGAATATATTTACTCTGCAATGACGTAGGATATTTTTGATTGGATGAAAATTGACGATTTGGCATTGAAAAAAAGAACAATTTTATAGGCAAGAAAACTTTTTTTCACAACTACGCCATTTTGTTAGATTTTGATATTTTTCGAAAATCCTACGTCATTGTACAGGAAATACTGTCCAGTTTAACGACATTTTTTCCTTTTTCGGTTTCAGCTACTCAATCGGCCGCAATCATGTCAGCAGTGGAGGAACTTTTTTTTGGCGCCGCCGAAGGCAGCGCAGAAGTCGCTTGGATCTCAATATTTTTATATGAAAAAATTATGTAACATACGTCAAATATAGCCAAATATATTCTTAATTTTCCAAAACATTTAATTGAGTACTTTTCTTCCAAAAAGCGTTCACACTGGTATATCCCCTTAACTACCACAGGAGACCGAGGATATTTTTTAACTCGCTAACGGAATCCTTGGGTCGGAAATACTGTTAAATTTGCCTTGAAGGAACGTTGCCGACTTACGCATGGCGTATCAAATATCCGGTATCGATCTCCAGCTGTTCGGTTGATTGCATCTACTGCTAGACCCATACTTTGTACAATTCAATGGAAAAATATCATAGTCAATCATTCGAATTACGAATGACGTCTGTAGCAAAAAGGGGTCTAGATTCTACGCACTCTGATCCTCTCGGTGCTTCTACGATTGCACAGCAATGATTGGTTTTTTCGAACAATCGACAACTGACATTTTCCACTTTCCTATCAAACATCATTGGAGTAGTAAGTGTGGTCGCCAACGACCAAGTCTTTTCGTATTCTTGACACTTTTGTTTCAAGCTTCTTTGGGATTGTTCCATTGGATTGCAAAATTTGCAAAAGATTCATAACCGCGAAGCGAGCAAGAGCGCTAGAGGACCTAGAGAGCGTAGCGTTTGCATGTAATCAGCCGCACAGACCTGTGTAAGAGTCTTTTAGCGCACCTAGAGCCGTTAGGCCTTCGCTGATACTCGACAGGATGTACAGAAAAACTCTGGGTTCCAGGGTCGATAGAAAAGCCATATGATCCTGAGCCAGGCACTCTAGCAGCACGTAATACGTTGCTGTTAATTTTGGATAGTCCTGGCACAACAAAAAAAAACAATATTTTCAAGCGGTGATGCATATTTGTCGAGGAACCATTGAGGATCCACTTGGCTGTAAAGTCATGTTCATAAAGTGGTACATTTTTGGAAAATAACGTTTCGCACGTATCGCCTCGTTCGTTGGAATTTTCAGAAAGTTTGATTCGCGGCTTTTGCCGTATTTGTTTTCGATGTTGATTTAGAAAAAGTGACCGTAATCTTTACGTATTGGATCATTTTGTTAACAGGCTAGATCAACCTAGGGGGATAAAAAAATGCATTTTCCAAAAATATTTTTATTCGATAGTATCACCTTTTAGCTATATTCCCCAAAAATTTCATTGCAATATTCTTAAGGGGCTATACCAGTGTGACACTTTCAGAAAATCGATTTTTTTTACCTTTTTCGACACTTTATACTTTCAAGAATATGAGATCAGATTTTTATACTTTCAAGAATATGAAATGAGATTTTTCAAACCTGCTGACATTGTAACTCAAAGAGCAATTATCCGGTTGACTTAAAATTTGAACTGAGTACTCTTGAATATGTTTACTCCACAATAACGTAGGACATTTTTGATTGGATGACAATTGACGATTTGGCATTGAAAAAAACGACCATTTTATAGGCAAGAAAACATACTTTTTTTCATAACTACGCCATTTTGTTAGATTTTGATATTTTTCGAAAATCCTACGTCATTGTACAGGAAATACCTTCCAGTTTAACGACATTTTTTCCTCTTTCGGTTTCAGCTACTCAATCGGCCGGAATCATGTCAGCAGTGGAGTAACTTTTTTTTCGAGCCTCCGAAGGCAGCGCATAAGTCGCTTGAATCTCAATATTTTTCTATGAAAAAATTATGTCATATAGGTCAAATATAGCCAAATATATTCTCCATTTCCCGTAACATTTAATTGAGTACTTTTCTTCTTAAAAAAAACCCGAAGATCACTCAATTTTCAGCGTTCACACTGGTATAGCCCCGTGACCCTAGAATATAACATTTATTTTGTTTGCCTCCTAATGGCACACTGGGGCACAAATGTACCCCACGGGTTGGACCCGATGATCGGCGTTATAGTGAATAAAATGTTTGGAAGCACATGATTTTCTTCGTCTTTTAACGAGGAAGACGATGATAGCTTTTAAAAGTTTTGAAAATTCGAAAAGTGTGTCAAAGTTTTATTCGAAGGAAAAAGAAAATGTTAAATTGGTAAAATTGAGTACTTTTACAAAATTCGTGGGGCACTTAAAATTTTTTAAAGTTAAACTTAAGTTTTAAATTGAATGAGCTACAGCTTTCAATAGTCGGCCGGGCGGGCGGTAGCAGCACCATACTTCAAACTTTAAACGCCTTTTTCTCGAAACACTGCTTTCAACGTCGGTGGACGTATCTCGAGAACCCCTTGATGGATTATTTCCAAATTGACAGGAGATAGGTTGAGAAACATTTAAAGGTCTTTTACGATGTCACTTCTTTTAAATCGTACTTCATTTTTCAATAGTTACGTAATAATGACGACTTTTTTTCATCGATTTTGTATGCCCGAGTTTCAACCTCGCGAAAGAAATGTCACCATTTGCCGGCGGCCATGTTTTTGTTTTTCTGGTGATTTTTTTAAAAGGCTCTCAATATATGAACCTTCGTATTAAAAAAAATGTGTCTTTTTAACCAATCGTTGCCCCAAAGAAAAAACGATATTTAGCCATTTTTTTGGGCCTCCAGGTAGATGTAGCAGATCCTATTCAGTAAGGAGGCGATACGTGAAGCGGCATGCTTTCGAAAGGTTTCCTTCTTTTCAAACACATCCGTAGGACGGTAATTCTTTTCGGAGGAGATAAGGAAATTTACGAGGCATTGTCTTACCAATAAATCACTCTGAGGTATGCTGAGTAGCAGTTTGACGAAGGTATTGAGGGCATTGTCCAGGGCGTCGTCACCGTACAACCTAAATACCGCGAAATTAACGTAGCTCCCGCATAACGCCGCTTTCAACATACTAAAGCATATGCTTATGCCTTTCAGCTTGAGCGGATATATTTGGTCCTTGGGCACTTCAACGTTCAGTATGTGATTACCATAGCTACATATGAGTTTGCTAGCTTCGCGAAAGAGCAATATACCGTTTGGCGATGATACGTCAAACTGTAATCGTTGAAGTCTATTTTGTACTAGTTCGGCAAATAGTTTGAGGACGGGCGTTGTTACCTGTGGCTCGTGATGCCACAGTTCAACGGCTTGTAAAAATATTCTCGTATAGTTTGGATATCTGTGCACGCGAGTCAAGGATAATAACGATTCCATGGATCGTCGAGCGGGAGGAGAACGTTCGCGAAAATGCGAAGATGGCATGACAAAAAAAAGGATACATCCAATCGAAGAGTATCATGTACGAAATTTTCGTATGGAAGGCGTAAGCGAGACCGCGAAGATCTCGCGCAAGACCAATCAGAGCTTTCTTGGCTTCCTCAGCCGCGAACAGCGGAGTGTCCGCGGCGCCCATCATTTGTCCGAGGCTCTCGAGGGCCGCTGTTTTTTCATACGCATAGAAAGAACAAGTGTCATCATCACATTGAAGATGGCTTAGAATTTGTAAATCAGTGGTTTTAGCTAAATACCCGTCAGTGGCAACATGAAGGTGTGAAATCTTTCATCGTCCTCGCCCAAGTCGACCATCAATAATCTACCGAGGGAAGTGTAAAACATTGACCTGCAACGCATTTCAGAAACCGCCACGTTGTTCCCCAAAAATGGAAAGTGTTCGCTCTGAAAAGAAACGCGATGACATTGAGGCGGAATATACATTTACAACGATCAAAAAATCGATTTCTTTTTTTTTTTCTTTAAACGATAGAACTATATATGTCGAATATTTTCCTAAAGTTCGCTCGGATTCGGAGCGGGCGTGAACTTCAAAGGCGATTTTCTCAAAACTGCATTATCGAAATTGGCGTGCAGGATTACCCAAAAACTATGAAGCCGATTGAGTTGAAGCTTGGTAGAAATATTGATAATATTGGTACCTTCTACTTGACGAGAATTGTTTTAAAAAATTGTAAAAAAACTACTTTTTTAATCCACATTTTACAGAAATGTTGATTTTTTTTTGTAACTGCGTACCATTGTCTTGAACTTGCATTTTCTTCATTTTGATTACCGTCACATAGAAACTATACATGTTCTAACTGAAAAAATGTTTGAACTTTTTTGCAAATTAAAGTCTACGAGAAGCTTGACTGCACGCCGATTCCCAACTCCCGCGGCGGTCTTGCTGTAACACTCTGCCACAGCGCCGTCATTTTGATGATGAATTAATTTAAAAAATTGTTTCGTATACTTAAATGTACTATTAAAGTATACCTAAAGAGTGATAATTATAGAATAATTATTTCTTAGTTTTAAAAAACCCTCAGACCCAAACAAACCCAAACAAACTGCATTATCGAAATTGGCGTGCAGGATTACTCAAAAATTATTAAGGCCTTAGGCCACTCTAGAGGCCGAAAAAATAGGCTTTTTGGGGATTTTTTTTCTCAGAAAGACTACAAAATAAATCGAGATTACAAAAAAGGGTGCTTATCGTACATATCAGTGACTGTATACAATAATTTTTTTGAAGCGATTAATTTCAAAATGGCGGCCGTGCAGCGTTTATCTCAAAACTGCATTTTTTAAGTTGGCCAGAAACACAACTCAGACAATTTTCAACCGATTTACTTGAAATGTTGAATATATATTGAAAAATACATTGTCTATGGAAGTACGTAGGATTTTTTTTTATATTGCATAGTTCATTGATTATTAACAATTATCTGACGATTTTTTAGGCAAATTTTTGGAAAGTGAAAAATTTGCCTCAAAAATCGTCAGATAATTGTTAATAACAAATTAACTATGCAATATAAAAAAAAATCCGACGTACTTCCATAGACAATGTATTTTTCAAGATATATTCAACATTTCGAGTGAATCGGTTGAAAATTGTCTGAGTTATGTTTCCGGCCAACTTAAAAAATGCAGTTTTGAGATAAATGCTGCACAGCCGCCATTTTGAAATTAATCGCTTAAAAAAAATAATTGTTTATCGTCACTGATATGTATGATAGACACCCGTTTTGTAATATTTGATAGATACCCTTTTTGTAATCTAATAGTTAATTTGTTATTAACAATTATCTGACGATTTTTAAGGGAAATTTTCCACTTTCCAAAAATTTGCCTAAAAAATCGTCAGATAATTGTTAATAACCAATGAACTACGCAATATAAAAAAAAAATCCTACGTACTTCCATACACAATGTATTTTTCAATATATATTCAACATTTCAAGTGAATCGGTTGAAAATTGTCTGAGTTATGTTTCCGGCCAACTTAAAAAATGCAGTTTTCAGATAAACGCTGCACAGCCGCCATTTTGAAATTAATCGCTTAAAAAAAAATAATTGTTTACCGTCACTGATATGTATGATAGACACCCTTTTTGTAATCTTTGTTAATTTTTTGTAATCCAAAAAGCCTATTTTTTCGGCCTCTGGAGTGGCCTAACCCCTTAATGAAAAAAATTGCTTTGTATACTTAAATATACTATTAAAGTATACCTAAAGTTTGATAATTGTAGAATTATTTCTCAGTTTAAAAAATCCCTCAATATTGCTTATTTTTTTCCTGTCTAAATGTACATCCCGCCTCAAGAGTTATCCCTTGTCGCGCACTTTTGCGACGTAATAAATGTACGTACCGTATGATTGTTCAGCATAAATTGAACTTCGTCGAGTTTCACGAGTTTTCGTACGCAACTATAGCCGACCGACAGATCCGTGAGAAGCTGCAGTGTTTTGGAGATTATTTGCTCGCTGCGGGTCCAGTACTTGAGGTTCGTTATGCTGTTTGGGTGGACGGAAAAGCCATTGATCGATCGTTAATTAGGAGCATTGTTTGCGAGACAAAGCCGAGTAAGCTCGAAAGTTAGCAAAAGCTTACGATTCTATCTTCTTTTTTTTTTTCAACTCACATCTTTCGTATGAAGAGGCTAAGAACGGTAGATTCGTCGCTAAGGCCGAGCACGTCCGAGAGCCTCCTGTACACTTTGGAGCTCTTTTGTACCTGATCACCGACGTAAATCTTGCGGAATTGTTCGAAGAAGCTCAACATGGCGAGCTCGAGTTTTTCGCAGCCACCCTGGGACAATCGTGAATCGGTAAGATTCATCAATTGCAATACCCTGCAGACTAGCTCGCCGTCCATCGTGTCGTGGTCCTCGATGGTGTTGAAGGAAACTCTCCCACCGATTGCGCTACCTGATCATGTGAAAAACGCGGCGGAAATTTAGTTTTTGAAGTAGCAGCGGAGAACTAGAGTACAAGACAAAAATTACCGATGATATAAACGAGCCAGGTGAGTTGTCCCTCCTGTATCGTTATTTCGACGCATTGAGTCGGCGTCGTGGATTGCGCGAGGAGCTCCTGATACGATCTGGCCGCTTGATCGAACAATTGTACGAGTAATGTGCAGGTCTTCTGATACTCGCATCTGCCGAAAACGGACAGTTGTTCGAGTTGTTGTTGTACCATGCCCAAATCGTCGAGGGGATCCTCCAGGCATTCTCTCACGACGACCGCCACGGACTCGAGTCTCGAGGTGATATAGGCGTTCGTAACTTCGGGCGTGTAAGTCTCGAGAAGATGTGGCTCCGTTGCCTTGATGTACGGCACCGAGGCTACCATTCTCTGCCATAGACTCAGCAGATAATGCACGCTGTTAGGCGCGAATTGCCACATTCGCAAGCTCTGTACCGTAAATTTCGCGATCAATTGTATCGTCTCGCGATAATTCTCAACCATGACCAATTCGCCGAGCTGATAATTGCTCTTTAGACGGGCAAGCAAACGACAAAATTCGTGATAATTGCCCGGATCGCTCAGACCCTGTGGATTCTCGAGTATATGCTTCACACCGTTGACGAGGTGAGTCAGAAACTTGGCTCTCTCGGGATTGGAGAAGAGACTTCGTCTCACCGCGGCCAACTGCACGAGACACGAGAGCGCCAAGCACGAGAGATTGTTCGGTAAACTGTGATAGAGGTCGAAGAATAACTTCAACGTCGAGAAGTCGACGAACGCCGGCTTCCAATTCGTTGGAATTTGAACGGTGAAGAGATCGTCCGAACTCTCGTCCGGCGACGAGCCGATGAAGTCGAACGTCAGACAATTTTGTGCGAGACGCAGTAGCTGCGTTATCAGGCCGTGCTGTGAATTGTGAAAATTGTTGAAGTCGCATGAGAAATACGGTCGCAGGCAAAATGAGAGAATTTCCGAATTTTCTTATGTATGTCCCGGATGCGAAGTGAAAACAGGGTGAAAGATGGCGCATCGTGTAAAACGAACTTCAAATCGCCAACTTATAGTGTTATTTTTGAAATTGTTTTGCCTGCATTTTTTTAAGGGGTTGGGCTACTGTGACAATTAGAAAAATTGATAGTCACTTGAGGCGGCTCAAATTGAAGAGGAAGGTCCGACATGTGGTTCAGGAATCGCGGATTGACGGTAAACTTATGATAACAACGATATAACTGCTAGTCAAACTTTAAGGGGTCGTCACGGTGTACAATTTAGAAAAAAAATCTATTTCCTTTGCATTTTCCGATAGTATTGACGGTTATAAACATGGACCTGGCATCGCCGATTGATTGCAAGTGGACCATTTATATGAAAACTTCGCACTCGAAACTTTAAACGCGTTTTTCGCGAAATGTCGTTTTTCAAAACGGTGTAAAATCTCACAGGAAGAATTTTCAAGCTATCCGTCTCAAATTTTGCCACATTTTTCACGTTATTCTTTATCTTGATATGGAAGATTTTTTTTGTTGCAATCTTTATATATTTTTTTTAACGAAAAACTGTCGAAAAATAGGCTAAATTCGATACTTTTTTCGAACCGCCGTCATTTGGTAAATCCTTATTTAAAAAAACACCTCCATAGCAAGATAGCGGCTTTCATACTGATTAATAATCTTTCTACAAATTATGTTTTAGATAATATTTACGGCCACGATCGTGTACACCGTGAGGACGTCTTTTTCAACCGTTAAAAAATGTAAAAAAATTAATAAAAATAAACATTTTAAAATTTATTTTCTATTTTTCGTGAGAAAAAAATCGCGAAAATCAGCTATTTTTCGACCCGTTCCACTGTGATGCCCCCCTCCCCGCCCTTAAAGGGAGGGTAGGGGTTTCAGCGTGAAAAAAAAAACTTTTTTGCGGTTTTTTTAAATCTATATGGATAGAGTCAATTTATTGAAACCTTTTGCACATTGTTAAGTGTCATTTCACGATTATTCCGTGAAATTTGTACGCGAAAATATCCACAAACAAGCCGGAGCCGCGTTGTTCTCGAAACCACTTTTTCAAAGTCCGTGTTCACTGCCATTTGAAAACTACATGACCGATTTATTTCAAACTTGGTACACACTTTCTACATATAAAATACCTCCCCCCAACGGTTAGTTTGAGATTTTTTTTACATTCAGAGGGTTTTCCACCCCCAAAATGACGGAATTTTTCGTGAAAAATAGCACTTTTCACTTTACATGACCACCAAAAATTGATAAATGAAAAAAAAAAAAATTATCGAAGACCGTTGGGGGGAGGATTTGATGATACTTTGACTAAATTTTAATGGTACTTGATTTCAGATAATTTCTAGCTGAGATACAGTGAACACCGCAAATCGTGTTTTTCCAAAGGCGTTCTTGGAAAAGCTTTGTCACCGGCTTGTTTTTGGATATTTTCGCGTACAAATTTCACAGGAATGTTCTTGAAATGACACTTAACAATGTACAAAAGCTTTCAATAAATTTACTCTATCCATATAGATGAAAATAATTCGCAAAAAAGTGTTTTTTTTTCACGCTGAAAGCCCCCCCCCCCCCTTAAACGCGTTTTCCCGAAACTATGTTTTTCAAAATGGTGTACACGATTTCTCAACATCTAATCAACTAATTGACTTGAAATTTGGTACACTTATTCAGTGTACTAGTAGTTTAGTCTTGACGGACGTTTTTCTCCGTAACATTCGTTTCAAATTAGTTATCAACAATGTCACTTTTCCTCGAAAAAAACGAAGAAAAAAAATCAACTTTTTAAATGATTAAAACACGATACAAAAAAGCTCGGTCGAGTCTTAGCCATATTATCTATTTTAAGGGAAAAAAACTCATTTTTTTTGTTTCAATCCAACCAGGTGGCGAAAATCAAGTACACCGTTGGTCCCTCACGTTCAAAGATCCTTCACGTTGATAACGTCTTTAATTATTAATATTTTAAATGAAATTTAGCACATAACTTGTTTAATGTGCATGCAAATAAATGTCCAAATGAATATTCCATCATTTTACTTGTACCTTCAAAATATTTTTTTTTAAATAAGCCTGATTTTTCAGTCGTCACAGTAGCCTAACCCCGTAATTTAACTTTCTCACTGCGAAACTTGCGAGTGCGCCCTACAACTGGTTAAAATGGTGCCATAGAGTTTCGTAAGTCGAGCGAGAAAATGAGCAGACTTTCAGTATTTACAATTAATTACACTGCAATTATAAAGTGAGTGTCAAATTCTCCAAAAAGCTTCGTTCGTGCATAAATCACGCACACAAACAAAACCAAAGCGTTCGCCATTTTTTCATTTTGCTTTTTCTCATCGTACCCGCGAGTAAAACAACGGTCCATGGCGCGTACAAAAGTACTGCGAATGAATTGTTATAATTCTTCAACGGTTTAGTGCATTGTTCGCCAATTGTGCATACCGGCTTAGACCAAACTAACGCATCCGACTTTTACGCCGTTCCAGCCCCGTTTTTCCGTACCTGTGACTCGTCGCTAAAGTTCAGAGTGTCGTAATTTTCTCGCGCGGTCCCGAGCAACGAGCAAGACAATCTGAATATCTCGAAGAGTTGGGTGTCCCGAAAATTGATGGCGATTTTTCGATGTTTCGTGGGCGATCTGTTGGCGTCCGCGTCCGATATTTGATTCACCTCGCACGTCAGCTGGGACAGCAGTTGTACGCCGAT
This sequence comes from Ophion ellenae, assembly GCA_963210295.1. NCBI lineage: Eukaryota > Metazoa > Arthropoda > Insecta > Hymenoptera > Ichneumonidae > Ophion > Ophion ellenae. The sequence continues at coordinate 27,818,097 of OY723391.1, read as the reverse complement.
CATACAGTGCTCGACGGAACCCTGCGAATGGCGTTAAATTATCATCACGCTTCTCGCAACAACACTGACGACGTTACATATTGTGGAGAGAACGTACCTGGAGGAATTTGGAAACATCGCTGACCACGTTTCGGAACACATATTCGTCCTCGTCCGAATCGCACCAGCCTAGTTTCGTTATTCTCGCGAACAGCGTAACCAACGCTTGTATCACAAAGTTTGGTAGCTTCGGTTGAGTAGCTAGGTAATTGAGTACATAATTTCCTGCGAAAAGACACGAAGAGCGTGTTAATGCAATAGCAAGCGACGTTGCGATAATAAAAGAACGTCCGCTTCGAGGCCTCAGATTCATCACGTCCCACGACGGATGTGGAACTTACGAATATCGAGCCTCTGTTGCAAGCTGAGGCCTTGCGCCGATCTCGTGACCAATTTTGTGAGGGTCGTAGCGGCGAGTAGTTGAGCGTAGGGCGAATCTCCTCTGTCCAGCAGTAATTGGCATTTGGTGAGTGTATCGGGAGCATTTTGGAATCCCACCAGAGCCTTCTCGGCCTCGGCTCTATGCGACGAATCCTGCGACTCGTACAATTGCTTGCACAGCAACTCCAGCTGCCGTACTTCCTGCGTGTGATCCATTCTTAACAATACCATCGGAGATTCGCTCTTTGCCTAGCGCTATTTATACTTCTTTCCAGCAGTCACGCCCGACGACGATTCAATCGGCCCCCTCGCTTAGAATCGTCGAGGCTCGCGCTATCGACTCTTCGATTTTCAAACTGCGCGACTTTTTGTTTTTCGCTGCGTTATCCGACGTTTGGTTAGGAACGCCCGGCTCGATTTTTCTTTAATCGATACTGCGATACAATGTGTTCCCGATTACACGAGATACGTCGCCCTGAAAGTACGCACACGTTTTTCCTATCTTGCGACAAGTGTAATTGCGGATAAAATCGAGTTTGCCTGTGCTTCTGTCGAAGAGCAGAATAATTCAATCGCGCAAGGGGCTTATAAACATTACGTATCATGGAGTAAACAAGCGTGCAAAAAAGTTGTTCCTGCATTCTTGGAAGAGCTTTTGCGACGATTTTGCTCTCGAGCACTCAATTTTCCATAAGACTCGCCATCACGGGTCCATAGCGAACGTGACTTTTTCACGAGGAAACAATGAGGAAAAGTTAAGGATAACCTCAAGACGGAAGCGACGAAAAAAAGTAAATAAACGTGATAGAGTAAATACTGTTTCGTTTCTGAAACGCTTGTTTTTTTCTCCTTTTTCAAGGGTGGAGCTCCCCTTAAGATGTTTCCCGAACTTTCGCGATGCATCCGCGGATGCGCCGGGTGTGAATTAGGAAGAGCGATTAGAATTTTCGCGAATAAAGGGGGACCGAGAAATTGGCTTGTTATCGTATGCAGTCGGGAAAAGCATGTGCGTGTAACTTCTACAGTTAATTTTCGTCGAGGATACCCCCTCGGGTGAGATATAGGTTACCATTGTAACGTATTTCGCTATTTGTTCGTAGTCTTTGTCGTGTATAACGGATAAAACACGGCGCGCGAACACGTTCGAGACATTGATTTTTTTTCTTCCTCTATTTATTTATTTTCCGTCGTTATTTCGAATTTCGAAAGGGGCCGACGCGACAATTTATTCGCGTAAAATGTAGCGCCCGCGCGTGTTTCCGCGAAGACAAAAACAAAAGCGCGTTTTTATATTATTTTGATAATTGAAAATATATGTTTATCGAGGCGGCGACGTCGGCGGCGGTAGCGACAATGGTGTGCGTCGGGCACCTAGCTGAGAGTGACTCTCATTGCCATGAACACCGGAAGCAAGATAAATTAGACGAGGGTCTCGCGAGCATCGTTACGATTTCCTGCGTGGATAGATTTTCCCGTTCCTTGCGCGTTCACACCCGCTAGTATTCTCGAGAAAAAAAAAACAAAACTTATCAACGTCGCTGCGATGAATTAACGAGACTCTTAATTGCGTTGTTGTTCAAAGTTTATATCGCCTCGGACGCACTCTTCGCGTTAAGGTTATATACGCCGATAAATATTACGATCGCGCGAGTACACAAAAGTTTCGAGTGGAACGAGCGTCGATGTATTGTGGAGGAGAAAGAAAAAAATGCTTCGCGGCTTTGAGGGTTTACGTTTATGCAGAAAATTTCGACTTTTCGTGGTGTTACGGGATACCAGCGGAGCGTTGAAAAGTGTACAATGTAACGACGATCCACGAGACAGAGGGAACTCGCGACAAAGAACCAACCCCGCCTGACAACGCGCCGCGAAAATGCTCATTTACGATTGTACCGTGTGTGTTTGTTTGCGTATGATGAATTACAAGCCACGCTGCTTATTTCGGCTCTTTGGTGCATTATTTTGAAAGGCTCGACTCACCTGTTCATCCGCCATTTTCGCAGCTTCGCATTTCTATACACCGGGAACTAGATTTTACACGCGTTCCCGTCAATCACCGAACGTTTATACGCTTTTCGATGATACGTGCGTGCGTGTGTTTTGGTTTTTTTTCTCCCCCTTCGAACTTATTTTGTAACACACTGGATAACGTGTGCGAGAAGACACAACGTATATTACACGCGCTGTGTATGGCAAGCACACGACGGTACAATCTGCAGTTCCGTATAGCGTGCAAATTGTGGTTGGCTCGTGTTGCATCGGACGATTATTGTTCTACAACGTACGGCCAGCGACATCTGCGCGGCGACTTATCTCACCACCCGCGCTTTACGAATTCCGTGTACGCCTTGTCAACATTGGGATCCGCGCACGATCAGTTGGCGGTTTATTTTGTGGGCGACCGGTACTTTTTTGCCCGTATAATCGGTTGAATCGTTTGTCGAAACTAAAATTGGATATTTCTTCTTCAGTATCCTGGAAGTAGACAATGGTGTCGAAGTTCGCATCGATGGAGTGCAACGTAAATTGTACTTGATTTCTTTGTTATTTTTATCATCTAAATTATTTGAATTCTTTTCGTGCAACTTTTGATTATAAATTTTTCATAAGGATTTTCAAAAATGTTTCAGTGATTTACGTGGCCTAAATGCGCCAAAAGAACACAGCAATGCAATTTTTTGTTTTGTTTTCGTCGCAATGAGGTTCGAGTTTGCATCGTTGGAATGCAACGAAAATTCGATTTTTTATTTTAATTATTATCCAAAATCATATATTGCCGATTTGTTTTGAGTCGCTAAATAAAAATCATAAAAAATGATTTGGTGATTTTCATAGGTCGAATCTGCCGAAGGAAAATTTGGCGGTAATTCTTTAGATAAGTGACTTTTCCGAAAACAAACCCAAACAAACTAATTTCCAGACCTTGATAAGTTTCTTTGGGTTGAACCCAAAAAAACTCATTTTTCGAAAGTCACTTTCCGAAAAATGTCACATTTTTGTTTTCAAAATGAGTTTGTTTGGGTTAAAGCCAAAGCCCTGACAAACTTATTTTTCGGAAGTCACTTATCTAAAGAATTACCAATTTGGGAAATTGAAGGAAAACCATTTTCGTTGCATTTCAGCGATGCAAACTTCAATACCACAGTAGACGTGAAACGAAAACGTCATTGTTTCTTAAGGCCTTAGGCCACAGTAACGTGTGCGAATTTAACAATTTTTTCTTCGTATGAAAAAGTGATTCACTCATAAAATTAATTACACATCTATTAAGTATGAATATCAAGCTGTTAGGAAATATATATATTTTTTTCGATGTACAAAATGGCCGACTATTCGAAACTTCTCGAAACGGCTTTTTTCCAATTGGCGTGACAAATAACCAACAATTTTCACTCGATTTACTTCAAATTAAAAAATTATGTTCCTAATTGCATTTCGCAGAGAAGTACGTACGGAATTTCTGATTAATCGAAAACTTTTCATTTTATGAGCAGTTTATGAGCAGTTATAACGAAAATTTTCACTGAAAATTCATTTCTTAAGTTCAAATACCTACAACTTTTGAATGAAACAATATTTTTTTAATTCCGTACGTACTTCTCTAGGTATTCTAATGTAGATTGACGAGAATTTTTGTTTTTTGTTCTAGGTAAAAAATTGTGGATGCTAAATGTCACGCCGCGGAGCGCCTAAAAAAAGACAACAATCGACAATATTAGTAGTCGGCCATTTTGTACATCGAAAAGAAATATATATATATATATTTCCCAAGCTTGATATTCATACTAAATAGATGTGTAATTAATTTTATGAGTGAATCACTTTTTCATACGAAAAACGAATTGTTTAATGCGCACATGATTTTATACCCGTTCCTGTGGCCTAAGGCCTTAATGCTTGCTTCATTACCGTTCGATTATCGATTATCTATTACATCATTACCGGTCACTTGCGAAATTTACGAAACGTTTTACCCTTCGCAAGGCGCGTCAGCGTTCGCAGCGCCAGTGAGCGCGTGGGGCCTCCAGAGACCCCATTTTGTTATCGCGATATTTTTCAATCTCAAGCAAATTCGGCAGTTTTAATCGAAAATGATAAACTGAATGAGCAACAAGGATCAACGGGTTACATATTTTTTATTCATTGTCGAAAACACGCGGTCCACTTCGAGGAAAAAATTATTGTAGCTGTGGCACGAAAAATGTACTAAACCGGGGTCTTCCGATACCCCGCGCTTCCAGTGGAAGGTTCGCGATTTGGGATTCCAGGATTTCCACAATTCTGAGGATTAAATTATCACACTTTTGAAAAATGCATGTTTTTATATTTCGCCGACTAATTTCAAGGTCAAAACAAGGAACTTGTGTACCAAGATGGGACAGTTGTCTAACGAGTGGAACTGAACTCTTTCGTCGCGATTCGCATTCGTTCCTGTTCGCGCATCATTATCCTAGAGAAAATATTCGCGCCCAAAGTTTTTCAGTGTGAAGAATGTGACGTGCGATATTGCGGGCTCGCGTTCGTTACGATCGTTACGATCGCGCCGTTTCAAGGTCTCCGAGCGTGACAAAACGCAATGCCACGAGATAATCGCCATCGGATCATTACAAGTGGAAGATTAGAACAGCTCTTCCGGAAGTGCGTCTTCTGCAGTCTTACTATTGAGAAGAATCTCTTGATGGACGTTCGTGCCGCGTGTCGAGATACGTCCTGTCGATTGGCACGGAACGTCCTCGAATTAAAATGTCCTCGAAATAACAGGATCTCCGAACGATCGCGATTGAACATCGTCAGGATGAATTTTTCGAAATGGCCCTATATACACTACCGGCGAAAAGTTTAAATGAGTGCCGAAAATATGCTATTTCGCCGGTAGTTGACCTAGGCAAATTTAATAAACGGCATTTTAAAGAGGAGGGATTCACCTTCATTATGGATATTTTCAAAAAATTTTACGATTTTTTCTACAGTTAGCACTCGGTTTTGAAAACGACCATTTTTTGTCGTCTTCTTGTTCCTTTTTAAGTGGACCCCGTTTGCAGGAAAAGGTTTTTTTACGCATTTCTTCGACGAAAATCATAAAGGAAGCCTAAGCTTCAATTTCGTTTCTAAAAAAATTTACTAAGATTTTTTTTCCAACAATATTTCGTTTTTTGTGAAAAAATAGATAATTTGAAAATTGCTCCGGAGTACGAAAACGATGAGATTTACAACGAAACCTCACGACAGCAAAAAGTTGCGTTCCTTCTTGTGAGTTCACGAGAATTTTTTCAGATTTTTCCATCTGTTTCCGGTCAAAGCTTGATTGATCTGAATACCATAATAATATAATTAAATTTTTTACTTACATATTAAACTTTGGTCTCGTCGAAGAAACCTCCTCTCGCCGAATTTAATTATATTATTGTTATGGTATTCAGATCAATCGAGCTTTGACCGGAAGTAGATTTAAAAAAAAAATCGAAAAAATTCTCGTGATTTCACAAGGAGCAATGCAACTTTTTTGCTATCTTGAAGTTTTGTTGTAAATCTCATCGTTTGTGTACATGGGAGCAATTTTAAAATTATCTATTTTTTCACAAAAAACGAAATATGGTTGGGAAAAATCGTAGAAATTAAAAAAAAAAACAGAATTGAACCTTAGGCAAAATGCGTAAAAATTTTTTTTACTGCGATCGGGTTCCACTCAAAGAGGAACGAAAAGACGACGAAAAATGGTCGTGTCCAAAACGGGGTGCTAATTGTAAAAAAAAATCGTAAAAATTTTTGAAAAAAGCCAAAATAAAGGAAATACCACCTCTTAACAATGCCGTTTATTAAATTGGCCTACGTCAACTACCGGCGCAGTGGCAGAGAAAACCATTCCGGCACTCTTTAAAATTTTTGTCTGGAAACTTTTCGCCGGTAGTGTATATATACTACCCGCCAAAAGTTTCTGGACACTTCAGATTATTGCAAAACTTTCGATGATTGGACAATTGTCAAATAATGTTAGAATAATATAGTTCGTTTAATTTATTATTTTACGAAGATATTATGTAGTTCTGTATAATTAATTATTTTAATATAATCTTGCAATTGTCCAAAGTGATCGAAAGTTTTGCAATTATCTGACGTGTCCGAAAGCATTTGGCCGGTATCCATATTGTAAACCTTGAAAAAACTCCAGAAGAACTATCGGAAAAAGATGCGGGGCGCTTTTGGGCCGCGATTCGAACCCGGGACCTTTCGATTGCCGATCGAATGCACCGACCAGCCCGCTCACCACACTTTTCTCGGATAGTCTCGATATTCGCAACATTACAATGTACACTACTCCACAAATTAGAGGAACAGAAAAATTACATTTTTCAAGTGTTTTTCGAAGCGCTGTATCTGTGTAAAAAATGGTTGACAATAAAAGCATTTTGAAGCTTCAAGTTTTGAGATCTTTTGGCAAAACATTTTGTGAGCTACGGTTATTGCGCAATTATAAAAAATAGCGCGAGACAAAAATGTGCTAACTTTTTTCAGTTTTTTTTTCACGAGTCCACGGGCTCGCGAAATTTTCTAAATCAAACCAATACATAGGTAACTTAGCTTGTTTATGCAACTTCAATTTTTTTTTTGGTCTCTACATCAATTTTTTGCTGAGATATCCGACTTTGAATGAAAAGGGATCCTTTGGTCTTTGATCATCGATATCTCAGCAACCAATGATCGCACGGAGAATTAAAAGGCAGCTTTGAAAACTTGAATAAATTTCCTACAAGACCCTCTCGTTGATTTTCGAGAAAAAACAAAGTTTCCACCCTCAACATTAATTTGAAAAAGTACATAAAAATGACTTTTTATGGGTTTTCAGTAAATCTACCACTACTTTAAAAAAATTGATGGAAGGACTAATGTTGCCAGGTTTTTTTTTCAGCTTAATGTACCCACAATCGCCCTGTACATTTTCAAATTGATCCATCGAACCGTTTTTCCAGACCAATTGATCAAAGTTTTACAAAACAATTAAAGGAACAAGTATATTGGTCCGAAACATCGTGTAAACGTCATCAAAATGAAAAGACCAATTTTTGTTCGACTTTTTTCACATCTTTGAACTAGTTACTTGTTAAATTTGAGACAAAAAAATTCGCAAAATAAAAAAAAACTTTTTTTTCTTTATTTGTAAAAGATTTCAGGGAACAATACCTACTTATTTTTGACAGTCAGTATTGTTTCCTGAAATGTTTAACAAATTTTTATAGATTCAACCATTTTTCACACAGCTACAGCGCTTCAAAAAACACCAAAAATGTAAGACATGTTCTGTTCCCTTAATTTTTTCGAGTCGTGGAGTTGACAATTATTAGGATACCCTTGATGAGCACATAGGGTGTCATCGCCACCAAAACGCTTTTTTTTTAAATGTCTCAATGTCGTGCGACAAAAATTGGCCAAGATATTCGCATTCGAAGTCCGACACTGAGTAAACAATGGCACAGTAGGTGCCGTCGCGCAATTTTTTTTCTTCAAGTATTAAATAATAGACGATAATTATTGAAACATATTATCGATTGGCAGGGCGAGTCTTCGTGTGCATTCTTTAACGAAGAAAATTCACTTGTCCGAACGAGGATTCGAACCCGCGCTCGATCCGGCTTGCACGTTTCGCGTCTGAGAAACTGCTGTGCCATTGTTTACTTCTAGACCTTTGAAGACGAAGATCTCGACCAATTTTTGTCGCGCGACATCGCGAAAAAAAGCGGGTAATTATTTACTTTAGTGACGTTTTCGAAAAATGAGCCTAACATTTTTTGTTGTTGCTATTTTCTCATTAATTGTGTTATGAATAATGATATTCAGACGGGGCAGCTGAAATCCACCCTCCCATAAAAAGTTATGGGGTTTCGAAGTTCGCGGAAACACGTGATAAAATAGGAATAGCAAGTTCGTTTGGGTTTGTTTGGCCCATACGACAGACACGCCAACATTACACCAACTTTGATCTCGATCTTCTACTATTCTTCGATCTTGTGTATTTGAAAAATACAAAATTACTTTCAACGTTTTTTGTTAATGAAAAATTTGTTAATGTAAAATTTCAACTTCCCTCGACTAAATATCATAATTTATAACCCAATTAATGAGAAAATGGTAAAAAAAAAATGTTCAACTCATTTTTCGGAAAAGTCACTAAAGTAAATAATTACCCATATATACCTGGTGAGGCAAGAACTATTAGCAGTAGAAATATTTTCTCACTTATCAGACTCAGGAGAAAAGTTTTCCTACAAAAGTTGCATAATTCGAAGGGGTGGCTACGTGATTTATTCAGGTAACCGCGCTTCGGCAATTTCAAGGTCACCTCCGATTATTCAATCTGGACTACCATTTTTGTTTCGGAATTTTATCAGGGAACTAAAAATATGTTACGACACCAAATTTCAACATGATCGATCGAGATTTAGTAATTAAAAAATCGATAAACACGCAATTTCAATGTTCGTAGCCTAGAATTGATTAAAAAATCGGTACAACCACTTACTCCTATAAAAGGTGCTCACAGTGATGGCCACCACTTTAATATGCACGCTTGCAATCTGATTCGCATTGATTGTATTGTCTTATTAATCATATCAGTCTGTTATAACGAACAGGCTCTAGTTATTCCTCCTTGCAAGATATGCAAGACTAATTAGATAAACATACAGACTGATGAGATTTATAAGACAATACAATTTGATAGGAGTGTGTTTGTACCGTTTTTGGAAATCTATTCGAAGCTGAAAACATTGAAATTTCCTTTCTTCCGATTTTTCATACTAAATCTTGATCGATCATCCTGAAATTTGGTGTGTGAACTTCTTGTTGGTTCCTTGATAATATTCATCAAAGAAAATGTTGGTCCCGCCTAAAAAAATGGAGGTGACCTTGAAATCTCTGAAGCACCACGTGGAAGAACCTCGTAGCCAGTACTCGATGACCCCCTTCGAACTATGCAACTTTCGTAAGGAAAGTACTCTCCTACCCTAAACCGGGCCAACTTTAGGACACGTCAGTACGACTACAGCTTCAAATATTTGCCGCGTAGGGACAAGCACATTCCAGCGTATGGCAGTAGCGGTGATTGCGCGCCAATTCATAAGGCAAGGTGTTGGTGGGAAATTCAAAAGTCGTGTATTACGCGATGTCCCAAAGTTACCCCGGTTTACGATAACGGGGAGCATCACTCAAGTGTCCGCCGTCGATTTTGTTGAAACTCATATATGCGATGAAGCATTGAAAACGATTAGACACGTATGTTTTTTATCGGCAGAAAAACGGTTTTAAGGGTGGAATCACCCCTCAAAGGCGTGTAGAGGGATGGTTTCGCAGTTTCACCCACAAGCAGTCCACCCATCTGAATAAAACAAAAACCAAAATTCTTCTATTGTAAAACTATCGAAAATCCACTATAAAATAATTCAAAAAAATTGAATTAAGCGGTGACACGCCTTTCTTTGGGGGGTCGTTTCCCCCCTCAAAAACGTTTTCCCTCAGATAAAAAAAAAGTTTCTAATAGTTTTCAATGCTTTGTTCCATATATATGAATTTCAACAAAATCAAAGGCGGACACTTAAGGGGAAATATACCTTTGTACATTTTTTCCTACATCTTCCAGAAAAGAAGAGCAAGAGAATGTTGAATTAGGACAATTGTATGGTCCAGGCATCGCCGACTAAAGGTAAACACCAAATTTCCATGACTTTACAGTACTTAAAACTTTAAACGCGTTTTTCTCGAAACTATGTTTTTAGACACGGGCGTATGCGTAGCGCCTCGATTTTCAATCGATTGACTTGAAATTTTAACTGTAGCTTCTTGACAACATTTTCTAGCCCAGTACCTAGGATTTTTTTGATAAGTTGAAATTAAAAAATTTTATGATCGATATTCGACCGATTTTTTTTCCATATTAACGCCATTTTTTTTCTAACTCAATATTTTGACAAAACCCCTACATACTGGACTAGTGTTTTATATCTACTTCAAAATATTTTTTGTTTTTTGTTCTAGCTTGAAAATTATGATCTGTGCGAATACGCGTGTAGAGGACTATGGAAAAAGGAGTTTTCTTTCATCGACTACTGCGCCGCCATTTTGTCTCGAAATAATTTAAAGAAAATTCTTTCACTTTAAGGGGGAGGGGGGTAAGGTATTAATTTTGTTTACATTTAAAAATTTTTTTTTCAATGAATGTATAATATCTCAAGAATATTGTGTCTAAATTTCAAGTTGATTGGAGCCAAATTGACGAAGTTATGCCTTTTTTCACCGAATTATCCTTACCCCGCCCTTAAGACATGTACTAACATGTATAAAAACCGAATTTAAAAATATTGTTTCGTTTTTCTTAAATAAATTGTCAAAACTGACCCTTGATTTGCCCTCACAAAGGTATATTTCCCCTTAAGCGATGTTCATTGTAAGTCTGATAGCTTAGGAACTGCTTCCACTGTCAACAGTCGTTGCCTCACCCCGTGCAATAATAACAATCAGACATACTAGCGGCGTGAAAAATACAATTTCCAGACCTATCCGAAAAACGGCAATCCGCGGTATTGAACTTTGCATCGTTGAAATGCAACGAAAATCCATTTTTTCGTACTCCCATTTTTCGCCACATGCTACGAAAGTCACTGCAACATTTTTGGCAATCACTATTAATAATGTATAACCAAAAACAGCGAAAAACAAAAAAATATACAGCCGAAAGGCAAAAACCAAAGTTGCAACAAACATGTAAAAAATAAAGCATCCTATCTCATAATTGCATAGAGACTCTCGGAGCAATGACCCCAAAAATTATGTAAATAAAACTCAATTGAAAAAAAAGATTCTAGATAGCAATAAAAACAAAGTGAAAAAAAATCCACAAGTATTTTCGTTGCATTCCACCGCTGCAAACTCCGCCACCATGGCAATTGTCTCTCATCCGAATCGTCATTCGCGATCGTTCGTACTTCGACAAAGTGCTCTACGCGCGTAAAGCTCCGAAACGTGTGAGCTACGGTAGTCGACGTTGACGCCTCGCAGTTCGATTTCCCGTTGCTCCTTGGTACAGGGCGGACCGGAAAGCTCACGCCGTTGAAAGCTCAGTAACAGTTTGTATCTAGAAGAAAGAGAAACGTGTAACGAGTCGTTCGCCCCGGAGGTTTCCGATCAATGTGGATTTGCAGCACACAAATGTTCCTCCTGTTTTCTTTTTCCAACGAGGTGCTTTTTTTTTTCTTCGCTTTCTTTCTTTAATACAGAATCGACATGCATAAATATTAGTAGTTAGACCGTACAAAGTTCAACGTGTATGTATGTGTGACAGAGTTTTCCTTCTTTTTCTTTTTGCCTTTCGTAAAACGAGATCCGCATGTGCGATGCTTTTCTCTGATGCGATGGTATATGTATACAGAAGACGACTCTTGGGAGATCTCAAGAACGAATATATAATGTGTATTTACAGATTAATATCGAATTGCAAACACTTTATCGCTGCCACGAAGCCTCTCTCTCTCTCTCTCTCTCTCGTGACGTGTGCACGCGACGGACATGGTTGCGGACCATTCCAATTAGTTCGGCGTTACAAATTCATAAATTTACTAAAAGAGCGGAGCAGGTGAACAAGTTTTTTTTACGAGAATTGCTAGCCCTTCGGTAGTGTGAACTTTCGTCGTTTTGGCAAATTTTAAACTTCGCTACGTAGACACAAGTAGCAATTCCGACAAAAAAAAAAAACTTTTCAACCGTCATCAATTTACCGTCTAATTCTTCGCATACACGTATATATACATATATGAAGAAGAAAAAAAACAATGCATACATATATATATGTGTATTCTTTCAGCGCACATTTTCATTCACACATAATAAGTACTCGAATGCAACGACACAGTTTCACGTTTTTTTTGTTGTTGTTTGTTTTCTTCTTTCTCTCTGCCTTAATCATCATCACTTACTATAAATTAATTAGATAAAAAATCTTTAAATAACTATATTACATCTACTAGAATATCGTTGAGTGTGATCCAACCTTCCTAAAGATGTTGCTGTTGTTGTTTTTCTTAAATCGCAATCTTCGAACGCCATAGCTCTAATTCTCGTGTATCACCGTAACCGTGGGTGGGATTGTTTCCATCGTTAATTCTTCGTTTACTTTTCCTTTCCGTTTCTCATCGCTCTCTTGTATTCCTCGCAATCTCAGTAGGAAAAAAAAACAAATGGTCAACTTCTATCGTGTCATAGGGCGTAGAAGAATACCAAATATCGTCGGAGGAAAAAACAACAAAGCTTTTACATCCATGGGATGTATTTACATAGTTTCACACTGTTTCGTTTCTTATTATTATCAATCATTATCGTAATCATCATTATTATTATGCTTATTAACTGACAGTGCGTCCTGCACGTATATAAATTAATTCATAGTTTTACACGAGTCGTCGTTTCGCCTATTCCAATAGTATTCGAAAAAGTCTCGGGGCTGTGATCGACGACGAAAAGAAAAAAGAACCGATAAAGGAAACATTGCAACGAGGGTTTTTTTTTCTCTTTCTTCACGACAAATGCAGGTCTCAAAGCTCCGTCCGTGTTTTTTTCTTCCTTTTATCGTATGTACGTCCGTTGCGTCCGTTGCGTCTCGCCGATAGTGCGTCCCGGTTACATTGCAATCGATGGGGGTAGGAAATGGGCGGGTACGGGCGCGTTGAATTTTTGTCGATGGTTTTTCTCTTTTCTCTTCTCTTCTTGTTCACTCACTAACCTCTCGTCCCGCTGCACAACAACGACGTTGTAGAGATCTCGAGTCGAGCCTATGCTCGTTTTTTTTTCTTTTCTTTCTTTCTTTTTTTTCTCGGTAATATTAAAGCGTACTCTTTATTCAGTAGCGCAGGTGTACTCACAGTTATATCACAATAGAGGAATATTCGTTTTTATGTGTCACTCGAACGCTGTTGAAGGAGAGAGGAAGGGGAAAAAAAAAACAAAAACAAAAGTATATTAGATATTTATCGGAAACGCATTTTAGCCCGAGTGACTCGGGCACTCGGTCGTTTCATTCAGGATGTATAGGAGTCTTACGGAAATGCTACCGTGACGATAGAAACTTGATTGTTACCTCGTTTGCTCGAGGCATATATGCAAAGTTTTGGTTCGATCCACTAACCCGTTGAGGAATTGTAACGCTTTTAAGTGGCACTTATTTTGCATGCGTTCTTATGGAACGTTGGTTCACTCTCGGATACGATGAGAACGAGCGTGGGGAAATAATTATACGGACTGTTTTGATTTGTTTTACTGAAATTCTCCTCACTTTCTCGTTCGGCTCTCTCATACGTCCTTACCAAACCCTTTTAAACCAAAGACAAGGCTTCGAACAGTTAAAGGATCATCGCAGTGTAAAATTTAAAAAAAAATAGATTTTTTTTCCATTATCTGATAGTATAGACGGTTATAAACATGCTGTTTGATTTTTTGGGGTGAAATTCGAATTATTCCGGTTGCTATAGTCTTTGTCGGAAAAGGGTTTCGACCAGCTGCGTGAGACCTGGCGCGGACGGAGGTGTTTTTCTCGAAATGTCGTTTTTCAAAACGGTAGTTTTCAAGCACTGTCGTCGAATATCCATAAGTGAATATCCACAAGTCGAATGGCCATAAGTCGAATATCCATAAGTCGAATATCCATAAGTCGAATATCCATAAGTATGAATATCCATAATTCGAATATCCACAAGTCGAATATACATAAGTGAGTATAAAGTAGAAATGAGCACCAGAAATGGCGGGAGGTGGAGATAAGTGAGTTTTTTTCGGCTTGGTTCGGGTTTCCTTTATACTCACGTTTCCTCTACCTCCCGCACATTTCTGGCACTCATTTCTACTCTATGCTTACTTATGGATATGCACTTATGGATATTTGACTTATGGATATTCGGTTATGAAAATTCGACTTATGGATATTCAACCCCAATCGTTTTCAAGCTGTCCGTCTCAAATTTTGACACAACATTCTTCACGCCGTTCTTTATCTATGGAAGCTTTTTTTTAGTCTTCATATTTTTTTGACGAAAAACTCGAAAAAATAGGCTAAATCCGATACTTTTTTTTTCAAAACGCCGGTTTTGTCAATTTTGATTTTAAAAAATCCTTCCTTAGCAAGATAGCGGCTTTCATAGTGATCAATTATTATCTTTTTACAATTTTTTTTAGATAATATTTACGGCCACAACCGTGTACACCGTGAGGACTCCTTTTCTCGAAGACCTTTTCAACCATTTAAAAAAATGTCAAAAATGAACAAAAATAAACGTTTAAAAATGTATTTTCTGTTCTTTATGAGTGCTTCGATTTGACTTAGAAAAATCAGACTGATGAGCGTATTTGAACCATCGAAGAAAAAAATCGCGAAAATCAATTATTTTTCGACCCGTTACACTTGAGCGGTCCATTCCATTCCCATACATCCTTAGTGAAACTACGAGCTTCCGATGGCACAGATTGTATTATTCGGTTATTTACGGGTGCGAACGAAAATTTCAATTCTACTTACGCGATGGAGATCTGGTGTCGGATTGATTGTTGCCACCGGTCGCGTTCAACGATATCGGGCCGCTCGTGCTGTTCGCACCCTCCGAACCGTTGAAGTTTAAAAAGTCCCAGATGAGTATTGTGTCGTCGTGAGACGAGGATACAATTTGGAACTCGTCGAACTGAAGGCGAAAAACGCGTCCGGTGTGCTCCTAGCGCAACGAAAAAACAATTTGCGTACTACAATCACTGGATTGAAATTTACGCGGGCCGAACGTTGACGCGCGTAGTACAAAGAGATCGAATGATTGATCGACGTATATCGTATCCTCGTGAGATACGGATCAAAACTTGGAAATGCAAGGGTGTAAAGTGGTTTACAAAAAAATCACACATGATAAATAATGGCGAAATTCAAAATGAAAATGAAAATGTAGATAAACTATATATGTCAGTATTAGGGTGCGTCGGGTGAACAAATTCAACCCTTACCTCGACAAACAATATTATTCGGTACTAAAAATTTCAAGTGAAATTTTCTCGCTAATTTCCGTCCTCGTTCGATTTAAGCGGAAAATTCGCTTTACGTTTACGCTTTAGTAACTCAACAGTTAATGAACTGAGTTAATGAGTTAATGAATTGAGTCAATGAGTCAATGAGTTAGTGAATTGAGTCAATGAATTCATGAGTTGAGTCAATGAATTCATGAGTTGAGTCAATGAATTCATGAGTTGAGTCAATGAGTTCATGAGTTGAGAGGAGGTTGAAGTTTGCATCGTTGGAATGCAACGAATTTTTTTGTTTTAATTTTTTTGTTTTCATTGTTATAAAAATCATATTTTGCAGATTTGGGTTGTAGATAGCTCAGTAAGATTTCTAAAGAATGTTTACGTGATTTTTGCTAGTTCAAGTCTGAGAACAGAGATTTGAAAAATAGAGAACAATTATTTTCGTTGCCTTTCAACAATGAAAACTTCAACGTCGTTCTTAGAGTTCTCAAAAGCTTTTCCAAAAATATCGTCATCATCATTGCGACACAAATTACGGCAATTTGAAAAGAACCTTTTTATTTATTTCGACGAAAATACGAGCATTTTTCTAACAGCTGTAATTTGCGTGAAAATTAAATCGTGATTGAAAAAAAAAACATTTTGAAGCGGTAAGATTCAGTCTTAAGGTATTCCTTTTTCAAGGTATATTGATTAGATTTAGACATTTTTACATTTTCTTTGAAAAGTCGCGGTTACGAAAATTCTGCCAGGCACACTTTTCATGTTTTGTCATTAATATTTTCTTCAACGTGCCGTATAAATGAGACGATTTTTAGAGCCGCAATTTTTCGTTAAAAGTTCGGTAACTTGGCTTGTAATTTTATCGGTACGCTGAGATGTATTTTCATTTAATCATAGACAAAAATCAGTTAGTTTTTAAAAATATTCTCGATCGTGAAAGGAATACCTTAAGGCGGGATATAAATTTAGACGGGGCAAAAATTAAGCAATTTCAAGAGATTTTTTAAACTAAGAAATAATTATTCTACATTTATCAAACTGTACTTCAACAGTATATTCAAGTATACAAAACAATTTTAAAAAATTCATTCATCATCAAAATGGCGGAACTGTGGCAGAGCAAGGCTGCCGCGGATGTTGCAAATTGACGTGCAGTCTAACTTGTAGAATTTATTTTCCAAAAAAAAATTCATAAATTGTTTCAGTTGGAAACATGTATAGTTTCTAATTGACAGTAATTAAAATATAGAAAATGCAAATTTAAGAGAATGGCCCGCAAGTACAAAAAAAACATCAACATTTCACGTAAATTTTCTGTAAAATTTAAAATAAAAAAGTAGGGTTATGTGGAATTTTTCAAAAATAATTCTCGTCGAGCAGAAGTCAGCAATATTATCAATATTTCTACCGAGTTTCAACTCAATCAGGTTAAGGCGGGATATACATTTACAACGATCGAAAAAACGATTCCTTTTTTTTCTCTTTAAACGATAGAACTATATATGGAGAATATTTTGCTAAAGTTTCAAAGCGAAATTCGAAAAACTTCAAACGTTACAGCCCGTCAACGCTGAGCCTCACCGCTCAGATTCGGAGCGGGCTTGAACTACAAACGCGTTTTTCTCAAAACTGCATTATCGAAATTGGTGTTGCCGGATTACTCAAAAACCATTGAGCCGATTGAGTTGAAACTTGGTAGAAATATTGATAATATTGGTACCTTCTACTTCAGAGAATTGTTTTTAAAAATTGAAAAAAAAAACTACTTTTTTAATCCACATTTTACAGAAATGTTGCGTGAAATGTTGATTTTTTTTGGTAAATGCATGCCATTTTCTTTAATTTGCATTTTCTTTATTTTAATTACCGTCACATAGAAACTATACATGTTCTAACTTAAAAAATGTTCGGACTTTTTTGCAAATCAAAGTCTACGGGAAGCTAGACTGCACGCCGATTCGCAACTCCCGCGGCGACCGTGCTGTGTGCCACAGCTCCGTCATTTTGATAATGAATTAATAAAAAAAATTGTTTTGTATACTTAAATATACTGTTAAAGTATACCTAAAGTTTGATAATTGTAGAATAACTATTCCTTAGTTTAAAAAATCCCCCAATATTTTTCGTGTCTAAATGTATATCCCGCCTTAACAGTTTTTGAGTAATCTCACACGCCAATTTCGAAAATGCAGTTTTGAGAAAATCGCATTCAAAGTGGTGAATCACAGCGTTGACGGGCTGTAACTTTTGAAGTTTTTCCAATTTTCGCTGCAAAACATTGGGAAAATATTCTACATATATAGTTCTATCGTTTAAAAAGAAAAAAAAAGAAATCGATTTTTTTATCGTTGTAAATGTACATCCCGCCTTAACCCGTATTCGGCACACTGGGGTGGTTTGCACCCCACGGCATTCGCCATTTTAATTTCCATTTTTTTCGCATTTTTAATTTTTTCAACATACTAAAATCAAATTTTCGGCTATATAACCTACACTACTTTGAAAAAAGAGCTTTCGAGTCCCAAAAAAATTCAAGTTATAATATCAACTACTTTATTAATAATAACGGTTTTATAATTCTCCACTCAAGTGTGCCGAAGCAGGGTTAAGAATCTTCAACCGGATTCGACGAAAATTAGTTAGTTATTGAGTAATTCAAGTTTGAGCGTAGAGCGAATTTTCCTTCTACAAATCTAATGGGGAAAAAATTATCCAGCCTCGATTTAGGGACCTTGAATTCGGTACCCATTTTTTTTTATCCTTCACAAAAGTTTGAAAGGACGAACGTTGGTTTTTTACCTTCAACATAACATTTTAATATTCTTCCAAACATTTTTTTTCTTCAATTTTTCATATTTTTAACGCGTACTTAAGGGGCCAGTCCACTTTGAAAATTTCAAAAAAATCGAAAGCAAGCAAGACTTGAAGAAATCGACGTCGATGAGCAATCAGAAGGGATTTTGTACGGTGCAGGAATTGCCGATTGAGTTTAGGTGAGAGTTTTTCATAGTATAAACTTCAAACGCGTTTTTCTCGAAAAAACGTTTTCAAAATCTCCATCGTATCTCTAAAACTAATAAACCGATTCTCTTGAAATTTGAACTACATATTGTAAACATGATTCGCAACAAGATGACCCTCGATGGTTTCAAAATTTTGATTTTCACCCTTTTTTTGCGGAAAACTGCGAAAAACACGCCTTTTTTTTTTTTTTACTTTTTTCGTGTTTCATCTGCCATTTTTTTATTTTTTGATAAAACTTTATATCCGAGGGTCATTTTGTAGCTGGTGTCATACTGAATCTAATGGACTTTGATTTTTTTGTTTCAGACAAGCCGTTGCCGAGTTGTGATCGAGCTACCTAGCCCACCTATTTTTGAGGCGTTACGTTAAACTATAGTTTTTGTACTTAAAAATAAATAAAAATGAATTAAACATTAAAAAAAAAAGTATTTCAAGACTTTATTTATCAAGCCCAACAACTTTTATATTCATATTTTTCATAAAATCCTCTTAAAAAATCGCGAAAATAGCCTTTCCTTTGTGGCTCCAAAGTGGACTGGCCCCTTAGCGTGTGTACGTAGGAAAAATTAAATAAAATAAAAGCAAGGGAAAGGCGCGAGTCCGAGCTTACCACCAGGGTGCGAAGGCACAGAGTACTCGCCAGAGCACGTGGATCGAGAGCGGCAACCAGATCCCACACCTTGATTTTCCTGCAAAACAAAAATGGATACGTAAACCGTGAAGTCACTCATCGTTTTTCATGGAGGATCCTCTCGAAATCGATCGTTCGATCGATGTCGACATAAGAATAAAAAGAGAATGCAGCTCACCCGTCGTACGCCCCGCTTACAATGTGTTTCCTGTCGAATCTAATACACCTAACGAGCTCCTCGTGTCCCTCGAGGACCCGCAAACACGCACCACACTCAATGTCCCACAATCTTATGGTATTATCGCTGCTTCCGCTAACTACCAAGCGATCTCTGTACTGCAAGCACGCTATTCCCCGCTTATGACCGTTCAACGTTCGAAGAAATTCACAGGTCGACGTGTTCCATACTTTGATAGTTCTGTCACCACTTGCCGACACTATATACTTTTCGTCAAAGTCCACGACGTTAACCGCCGCCCGATGACCGACCAGTACGCGCCGTAAAGCGATCTCCGTCTGCGACGTCATGTCCCAAACTGCTATCGAACGATCCTGCAACGGGCAAACATTATTATCCTGTATCGGCCGAATCACCAATGGAATTGGCGCTGTTATTTATTCACGTTGATTGCATGGTTGTTAATCATTATTGACTCAAAAATTCCCTGACTTTTCCAGGTTTTCCACACAGGTTTTGAAAATATTCCACGGAGATTAGCGTCATATAAAAAACACTTTGTTTTCATCAAATATATTTCTCAATTCGATCCTTGTATTGAATACGTTGAACTGGATAACATACATTTTTTTAAGGGGTTAGCCCCACTTGCGATTTTGAAAAAATCGATTTTTTTTTAATTGCATTTTTTTTAAGTATAAGTATCTGAGAATATGTCCTGAAAATTTCAAGTCGATCCAAACAAAATTGACTGAGATATGAGCGTTGAAAGAGAAGAATCCGCGTTGAAAGAGCGTCGAAAGAGAAACTTTAAACGCGTTTTTCTCAAAATGGCATTTCTGAAGTCGGTGACCAAGATTACTCGAACACTAATGAACCGATCTTCGTGAAATTTTGCAGGCTTATTTAATACATAAAAATGTAGTCTTTAATCGTTCGATTTTTTGTTCGAAAAAAAATTGCCGTTTCATAGCCAAAAAACGGCCGTTTTTTTTCGTTCAAATCGAACCATTAACTTTGACTGTCCGCCATTTTGTGAAAAATGAATATTTTTCAAAATCCTTCGATTAAAGACTAGTTTATACTTATATTTGACTAAATCAATCCGCATTTTTTTTCAGATGATCCACTTCGCCGCAATGTTGGTCACCGCAAACCGTGTATATAAAAACATTATTTCATTGACGGCCATTTGCCACTAAACAATGTCATATTTTTCAATAAAAGAATTACTGAAAGTTCTTCAAGATGTGTTCTTTAAAATGGTATATTGATCGATTAAAAAAGTTTTGTACTTTTCTTTAAAAAAAATCATGAAAAAGGCCTTTTTTTGCACTACAAGTGGGGGTAACGCCTTAAGATCATATATATGAAAATATTAAATATTGAAATGAGAAATAAAAAAATTATACCGAAATTCGAAAAATAATTTCGATACTGTGAAGTGGAAAAAATACATTAAGGGGCTACATAAGTATTAATATTAGCGGCCCGAAAAAAAAGGCCAAACCGATTTTTTTCGTGTGAAACGGTTGGTGACAAAGAAACGCATTTTTTAAGGGGTTAGGCCACTCTAGAGTCCGAAAAAATAGGCTTTTGGGGATTTTTTTCAGAAAAACTACAAAATAAATCGAGATTACAAAAAAGTGTTTATCATACATATCAGTGATTGTACACAATAATTTTTTTGAAGCGATTAATTTCGAAATGGCGGCTGTGCAGCGTTTATCTCAAAACTGCATTTTTCAAGTTGGCCGGAAACATAACTCAGACAATTTTCAACCGATTCACTTGAAATGTCGAATATATCTTGAGAAATACATTGTATACGGAAGTACATAGGATTTTTTTTTTACATTGCATATTTCATTTGTTATTGATAATTATCTGAAAATTATCTGAAAATTTCAGCGAATTTTCCAAATTCCCTGATTTTTTCTGATTATTCCAGGAGGAAAGAAATTTTGTAAAGTTCCGCCCCCCCCCCCATCGAGCTGAAATTTTGCACAAACCTTCTTCTCAATATTTTAAGACAACCCTTAAAGGGATTTTTGACGACGCGCAATATTTTTTGGGTTTGGGTTTGTTTGGATATTTTGTTTGGACAAAACAGAGAGCGCGATACATATATAGGTATGAACGAAGACGCAGCATATATATATATATATATATATATATATATATATATATATATATATATATATATATATATATATATATATATATATATATATATATATATAGTGTCGGCACGCGTTAAAAAAAAACTAAAAAATTCAATATCTCGAAAACTATTGCGAGTCGCTAAAAATTCCTTTAGGGGTTGTCTTAAAATATTAAAAAGAAGGTTTGTGCCAAATTTCAGCTCGAACGGAGGGGAGGGGGGGGGGGCTTCGGAACCTCATCCAAGAAATTTTCCGAGTTTTTCCGGTTTTCCATATGCGTAACAACCATGGATGAGGATGTTGCTGAAGTTTGCACCGTTAGAATGAACGATTTTTTGTTTCATTGTCGTTTTTCTCCATTTTCATTCTTATCCAAAATGACTTTTGATAGATTTAGGTTGTAGGTCTCCAATAAGGATCTTAGAGAAGTTCACCGTAGCTTTAATTTGCGAGAAAAAGCTTGGCAAATGGAAAAAGAAATGATTTTCGTTGCGTTCCAACGATGCAAACTTCGAAATCATGGATGAGGATCGAGAGGATGGAAACGCGTACCTTGGAGCATGTGACCATCATGCCATTGTTGAACCTCAGATGTAAGACAGCCTCGCAGTGATGTATGAGGGTATTGACCATTTCCCCGGTATTGGCGTCCCAAACTCGCACAGTGCTGTCCGAGGAGCCCGATATGATCGCTTTGTCGTCGTACTGAAGGCACAGCACCGAGCCCGTGTGCCCGGTAAGCACCTTCGTACACTGCAACGTGTGTCTGTCCCATATTTTGATCGTATTGTCCCTCAGACCGGACACTATTTTCTCGTCGTCGTATTGCAGACAATACACGCCCTTGGAATTTTCGCTGCGACAATTGATTCGCTGCAAATTGTGATGTCCCATTCGCCAATTGTTGTCTATGCTGTCAATGTCCTTCACGATCTTCGGGAACAACGTTCTGTAGAATGCGTGATTCGGGTGATTCTCACCCGGTCGCGGTTTGAACAAATACTGTATCCTGCGAATTCGACAAAAAAAAAACGAACATTTTAATCGTCGCGACGTTTTTGTTCGGGGGAAAATGGGACTTCTCTGCAGGGGGGGATCAAAGATACAGACCATCCTCGTCTCTCGGCGAGTCCACGCCAGACCGAATCCGTTCGCACTTTCCTCTCGATCAGTTTCTTCCAGAGCATCCCCTCGCTTATTACTCTGTACCACTCTTTGCAAACCGTTTCGGCGGCGCTCAACGAATCCGCGTCCAAATACGAAAGAATACTTTCCGCCACGTGATCCAATCCTTTTTCTGAGGAATATAATGGTGAACATTATATTGCTGATTCTGTCCTCCAATTATGAAAAAAAAATACTCCGTCAAGGGAAAAACCTGGTGAAGGTATTAAGAGATGCGGAGATAGAAGATATAATAACAATGATAAGGGAGCGAAAAGAAGTAAAAAAAAATAGACGAAAGGATAGAAGAGGGACTGGAAAACTTAAAAAACAGAATCTTAAGGAGGGATGAAGAAAAAATTAGAAAATCGACGTATAACGATAAGTATAAATGTATTATAGAAAAGGACGAGATGCCATGGAAATATTGGTCAGATGAGGGAGTAAAGGGTGGGGACAAGGAAATATGGGCGAGGCTAAGATGTGGCAACATAGGAAGGGCGGGAAAGAAGGGGGAAAAGGATTGGAGGTGCAGGATATGTGAAGAAAAAAGTGAGACATTGGAACACCTAATGATATGTGAAAAAAGGGAGGGAGTTAGTGTCAGAGAAAGCAAGGAAGAAAACAGAGGAGTGGATGGAAGGAATGGATGATTTGGCAGTAAAGGGAGAGATCATAAATATTCTGGGAGGAAAAATTCAAATAGGGATATGGTAGTATTTTAGGGAAATGGAGGAATTATGTAGAAAGATGAGTAAGGAGCATGGCGGAGGAGAGATCGACGAAGGGGACGAATAAATGAAGAAAGGGAGAATGTGAAAATAATGCGGAATGTAGGAATGTAGGGAGTAGATAATAAGTGAAAAGTTCGTTTGTGAAATTGTCATATTTTGTAAAATGCTTTGTGAAAAAGTTGTGCAAATAAAACTCGATACTACTAATACTACTACTCCGTTGAGGGACAACACCGCTCGAGGATTTTGGAAACATCGTTGTTTTTTGTTTTGGCTTAAAAAATACTTTGGGGTCATAAAAACACGATGCTGAAGTTTGCATCGTTAGACTGCAACGAATTTAATTTTATTTGGCACATTTCACCGACAAAAGTTCTTCAATTATTTTTTTAAGATATTTATTTAACGATCTATATTATGAATCTATCAAAAAAGATTGCCTGTAACAATAAAAATATGGAAAATAAAATGTGAAACGAAACTTTCGTTGCGTTCCAACGATGCAAACTTCAACACCATATAAAAACAATATGCAGTTGGTCCTGCAGCGATTTTTTGTTTGTTTTAAGTTCAATTATCAATTTTGCCGCAGCGCGTCGGACTTCTTTCAGGCGCCTCGTACAACTTTAAACGCGTTTTTTTCGCGAAACCACTTTTCCAAACTGGTAGAACGATTACTCGAACCTTTGCATGGATCGATTTGAAATTTTGATAGTAGCTTCGCAATTACATTCTCTATGGGAGTACGTAGCCGTTTTTTGACTAAATGTAAACTTTTTATTATAAACAATTTACTGTTTATTTTTTGGGCAAAAAATCGATTTATTTCGTTCAAAGTGCGCCAGTTTTTCAAAATTTGATAAAACAAAATCCTTACGTAATCCCATGGCTCATAACATATAGATTATAATTTTCTTTGGTTTTTGATCCAGGTATCCGGCTTCATCAGCCGTGAAGCTATTTGTGAAAAAAAAACACGTTTTTCAAGATGGGCTCTGTCGCCACCATTTTCTACGAAAATTATAATAATTTTCTTTTATACTTTAATATGTGTTAAATAAACCCTCTCAAAAGAAATCCTATTCTTTTTTCATACTCCCAAAATAAATTGTCAAAGTTAGGCTTTGTTTTCTGCCGCTAGAGTGGTGTTATCCCTTGAGGGGGGAGCTAGGCGGGGAAAAAATTTGCTGATTTTCATGAGTTTTTTTTAAGAGGAAAGATTTCTTCATCATTCTTTAGACTTGGGGTATGTTTTATTATTAGTTTTGGCTGTTCCATGGTATTTTTTATTTTTTCATCTTTTTAAATGGCAAAGGTATGGCACGGTTTTTCAAAATGCATTTTCAAAATTGGCGTGATGTGTAGCTAAAAAACTAATCGACCGATTCTGATGAAATTTGGTATAAATCTTTCTAACCGTATTATCTAAAACATGACCCTAAATGTTTTTGAACATTTTTTTAAATAGTATTTTTTCTTGTCAAATGTAGCTATTTCTTCGAAAAATTCTAGCTTTTTATTTGCAAGCGTACCATTTCATTGATTTTGAACATTTCTGACTTTTTCTTGGTTCATATTTTGCGTATGAGGGTTAATGAAAGAAAAATCTTCATTGGTTTGTTTTCAGATAACTTCCGCCGATGCTGCGTGTCACGCCGTCTGACAACATCCGCTGCAACCCGCTTAGGACACCATGCCATACCTTCGCGATATTAAGGCGGTCCTCTAGTTTCTCAGGTCGAAAAAATCGATTTTTTTTTCTTTCATAAATCACATCTACAACATGTGTAGAAAATGTGTGCCAAAGGATTCTTCGATATTGGAAGTGGTTCACAAGTTACGGCCCTGGAACGGAGCTGGTATACGGAGCGCGCGCCGAGAGCGCGAACTTTCAAACGCGTTTTTCTCGAAACACCATTTATCGAAACGGTGACCACGATATTTCAGAAACTACTGCCCCGATCTTGTTCAAATTTATACAGTATCTTTAATATGTTATAAGCCAGCGATTGAACTAGGATTATCATGATTGCTTCGATAGTTTTTTTTGTACGAGCGAAAAACTCAAGAAAAAATTAGTAAAAAATAGAATGTAATTTTCAAAAGTGTATAAAAAAGTCAATTTTTGTAATTTAGAATTCACTCTAGTTCAATCGCTAGTCTTAACTATGAAGATTAAAATGCCGTTTGGTTTTTTGATTTCATATAAGCAGAACAGCCGCAATCTTGGTCGCCGTCAAGCACCTCTTTTACTTGATGTCTTCCTGTCGGCCACTATAACCTTTATTCTATTATATATTTTGACTTCAAAAAATTTGTAAAGCTTATTTAAATGTTAATAAAGATTATGCAAAAACAATGAGATTGATTATTTCGATGCTTTGCCCGTAAAAAATTATTGAAAAAGCCGTAAAAAAAACAGCCGAGAAACTAGAGGACCGCGTTAAATATTAATTTTAAAAAGTACCACGTAACAGTCAAAAGTACCAATAAAACATACCCTAAGTCTCAAAAATGGCGAATAAGCTTTCCTTTAAAAAAAATTGGCCATTTATTCCTCGCCTAAAGGTATCCCCCCCCCCCCCCCCTAAGAGGAACAATTACGTTACACCTTACGCGTCTTTGGACAGAATCCAATCTTCATGACAATAATAACAATAGTGATAGTAATAATTATTTATTAATTAAGTGCGTGTACTAGCAATGATAATTTCGACAATTATAACGTCACATACGAAAATGTTTTCACATGCATTTTTATGGAGTTTGCATTGTTGGAATACAACAGAAAATTCTTTTTTACTTTGCGCATTTTGGTTATAGATAACTAAAAAAAAGATCCGAAAATAACGTTAAAGTTATTTTCGCAGTCTGGATGTACCGGATAAAAATTTGGTCGACAAAAAACTCTGCAAACGTCAACATGATGAATTTTTTGTACTTATGACCCGTTGATCATAAGTACAAAAAAGTACAAGTTAAAAAATAAATAAAAATAAGTACAAACCACTCGGAAATCCATATGCGATGGTTTTGAAACACGGAGGAAGGGAAGTTATAAACTTACTTGGCAAAAGCGATATGAAGTCTCTCTGCAGCATGGGTTTTAGGAAAGTATTGATGTGACCGTGCTGATAGTGACACATACGAGCCAGTAGCTGCTCGACAAAGTGTACTTGTTCGGGTTCGCTCCATCTTTCGAAATACTTCATGCATGCATCGCGTTCCTGGCCGTACTGGGCTGTGTGAGCGGTTGATGTCAGTTCCTTCTTGCGCGTCGCATCGTACAATATCGTCATGGGATACTGTAACAGAGATAACGACAATGTTTCGTTACTTACGAAGGAGTTTTGAACTTTTCTTCCTCTTGCCGTAATTTTAGGCACTTTCCACTTCATTGTGTTTCTTTTGTGCTTGTATTTATCAAAACCCATTTATTGTTATTTCAATGAAAAACGAAGTATAAAAAAATTGTCCACATTTTCTTGGAGCTCTGTTCTTAAAGACAAGATTATTATTATGGTGCTGAAGTTTGCATCGATGGGATGCAACGAAAATTCCTCTTGTTTTTTTTTTCATTTCTTTATTTTTATTGTAATCTCAAATCTTTCTTGCTGTTGTTGGTTAAACATTTTTAACAAAGATCCTCGAAAATGTTTCGATTCGGGCGTATCCTAAATGTGCAAAAAAATAGGAAAATACCAACAAAAAATATTTGCGTTGCATTGCAACGATGCAAACTTCGATATTATTTTTTAATTCTGGTTCTGTTTCACGACCGGTTCTTCAGTAAGTTTTTATCGAAAATGGCCCACGATGCTTTGAACTACGTTTGACCTATTCGAGGGCTTACACCTAATTGACATTTTTGAAAATATGGTTTTTTGGTTTTCGACGGATTCTCAAAATATAACAGTTCAAAAATATTCTTAAAAAAAAATCAAGAAGGTTCGTTTACAACGAACTTCGGACGAGTTTTTCTCAAAATGACTTTTTCCAAAATCGGTGACCGCGATATCTCGAAAATCACTGCACCGATCGACTTTAAATTTTACAAGCTTCTTTTACAGATGAAAAAGCCGTGCTGGAACGAAGGAATTTTTTTTCGATGCATAGTTTTCTATTATCAACGAAAATAGAACGTTTTTTTCACCGAAAATCGATACTTTCACTTTACGATCTTGAAGTTACATCGTTGGAACGAAACGAAAAATAATTATTTTTCACTTATAAGTTTTTTTTTACCGATTAAGGCTATGTAAAATTATTCGAATGTTTTTACGTATTTTTATTAGATTTACGACGCCAAGTTGAAAAAAAGCTTTAGAATAACAATGAAAATGAAGAAATAACAACAACAAAAAAATCGCTGTATTCCAACTATGCAAATTTCAACATCGTTTCAGTTTGGACTGCGGCAATTTTTCACAAATCAATATTTTATTGAATCCTTAGTGCAAGCATGCTGTTGAAGTTTGCATCGTTGGAACGCAACGAAAGCTTACATTTAAGTAAGTAAGCTTACATTTAAGTAAGTAAAGCTGAAAAGTTTACTTTTTATTTTCCATATTTTTATTGTTATAGAAAATCTTTTTTTTAAGATTTATATTGTAGATGGCAGAATAAATATGTTGAAAAAATGGTTGGAGAATTTTTGTGTAAGCAAGTTTGCCAAAATAAATTAAAGGAATTCACAAATATTAATTTTAGTTGCGTTCCAACGATGCAAACTTCAACGTCATCGTTCAAGCACTACATGATTTTATGCAAAAACTAAATGCGTTTGATTTTTTAAATTTCGGATGATTTGTTTCCGAGCAGCAATGTTCACTGCGAAGGACGTTTTGCAAACAGCAGTCTGCACAAACCATAGTATCTACCACGTTCACAAATGTTTTTCAATACCAACATTTGTAAAAGGCACATGGTGCTGAAGTTTGCGACGTTGGAACGCAACGAAAATTAATTTTTTTAGATTGCCAATGCAGTTTTTTTGCCGATTTGGGCTACAAGAATCGCTCAAACGTTTTTTGGAATGCTGATTAAAAAATCTACAGAATAAATTGGCAAGAAAATATTTTCGATAACAATGAAAATGAAAGAAGAAAAAAGAATTTTCGTTGCAGTTCAACGACGCAAATTTCAACACCGTAAAGATACTTGAAACTACACTCCTCAATGTAAAAATAAACTGCACACGTTTTCCCAAAAAAAAATCACGAAAATTCCCTTTTTTCTGTCACAAGCTAGATGTGACCCATCAAAGACTGTATTCCCTATTTTTAAGGTATCATCACAGCGTACAATTTAAAAAAAATCGATTTTTTTAGCAAGACGGTTATAAACATGCTGTTTAATTTTTGGGGCGAAATTCGAATAATTTCGGTCGCGATTCGGATCGCCTTTGCAGATAATTTCAGTCGCTACAGCCAGCGCACTCGAAACTTTAAACGCCGTTTTTCTCGAAATGTCGCTTTTCAAAACGGTGTACACTCTCAAAAGAAGAGTTTTAAGCTATCCGTCTCAAATTTTGACACAACATTCTTCACGCCATTGTTTATCTTGCTATGGAAGCTTTTTTTAATCTTCATACTTTTTTTAACGAAAAACTGTCGAAAAAAATTGGCTAAATGCGATACTTTCTTCAAACCGCCATTATTTTGTTAATTTTGATTAAAAAAACATCCATAGCAATATAGCGGCTTTCGTATTGATTAATAATCTTTTTACAAATGTTATTTTGACATTTTCAACCTTCAAAAACTATACAAAAAATAAAAATAAACGTTTAAAATTTTATTTTATGTTCTTCACGAGTGCTTTCATTTGACAAAAAAATCAGACGGATAAGCGCATTTTAACCATCGAAAAAAATCGCGATAATGTTAATTTGTGAAAACTGCACGTTTTCCAAAAAAATCGCTAAAATCAGTTATTTTGGGAAAACTGCACGTTTTCCAAAAAAAAAAATTCCTTTCCTTTTCGGCCACCAGCCAGGTGTGACCCATAAAAAAACGACTCTATTCCGCATTTTCAAAAAACGCGATTTCCAAAATGTTTTTATAATTTTCACTGCGTCGCAACGAAGTGAGCACTCAAAAAAATACAAGCCACTTAATTGTTAGTTCGTTTATCGCGTGTAGTTAAAAACGAGTGTATCGGTCTCGCGTTACGAAATCACTAGCACTCTCCAGCCTGTACTGTAGCTATGCACCAATAAAAAAAAAAAGAGAGTCGCATTTAGCTGCGCACTGATAGAAAGGCACGTCACGGGTCACTTTCCAAAATATAATTGAAAATACGTCGATTGAAAAAACGTAAGAAAAAAATAGAAAAACAAAAGCAAAAAAAATGAGCAGACATTGCTTGTTGCGGAGTATCGAGAGATGCCCATTTCTTCGTATGAGGTAGAGATGAAAGAGGCTCGTCGATGAGAGATACGAGTGTAGCAGCGCGATGCTCTTACAGCTCTCCTATCTAACGGTATCAAGAACACTACGCCAACTCGTACTTTTCACTCCTCCTCGGCTATACCGCTCCCTGTATCTTCCCGCCAGTCATCTCACAGACACAATAATCATAATAGCCGCAACAACAACAACAACAACAACAATAATAATAATAATACTGAAACGATGGTACGGATCTACAAAAGGAGTCACTGACTCGTTACGAGATTTAGTGAATATTCGCTCGGTGTAGGCGCGATTCTAGAAAGCGTGAAGGTGCTTTAGGATGTGGTAGGAGTCTTTGTTCAAAGTGATTTTGCGGTCGCCGCCGTGATTGTCTCCGGGCATGAATATCGCCGACGTTCAATTTTTGCGCGTGAGGTCGCGCGCGTTTCACCCATTAAGGTAGTCTTATCGCCAGGCTTCATAGGATTTTCATAATTTTTTTGAGCTTCACTAAATATATTAATAATCGTCTCTGTAAAATTTCAGGGTCGTTTGTCGACCTAGTTACAGAGAAAAGAGATATTAAAATCGCGTATTTTTGTGAAGGAATTCCAAGACGACACACAAAAACCCAATTTCCGGTCGCTACAAAAGTGTATATAATAGTGGGAATCCGTCAGATTCTTAAAAAAAATCAGATTTACATACTCAACACTTGTAGTAATCCAGTGCTCTCAGAAAAAAATACGCTTATTGACCTAATTTTTATGTAATATCAAGTTTAATTTGAACTTCCGGTATTGGATTTATGACCACTTGGTACGATAAAGAGACGTGACAGCAAGGCAACAGCTGACTGTAGTCCTAACCTCATCTCACTCATTCAAATTTCCACACATACTTCATTTTCAACCGACATATTTAGCCGACACAAATTTTCCACGCTTTTTACCAGTCGTGGCCCGAATACAATGCTTTATATTTCCCGCACCTGACATTGTTTTGACAGATCTACGTTGAAGAGCATGGAGGTTAAACTCGCCTGGTTGAGTAAAAAGAGACGGAGATAGAACCAATATTGCCAAATGTCAAACCTAGAAATACTGCGCGAATCGTTGGAATAACTATTTTTTCATTCTTCTAATTAAATGTGAACATTTATTAAACAGGTTACACATGGAAAATTTAGTTCTTACAAATTTTTTTTTGCATATGTTAAAAATATAAATTGTACAAGGCTCAAGTATGATCAGTGGTATGACTAGTGTGAAGCGATAGGACTACCTTAATGTTGAAGGATATTGATTTTTTTTTCGTTTGGACGTAGACACGTTCCATTGAAGCTGACTTACAAGGAACATCTCTCAGGTGACACCCTTCGATTTTGTTGAAATTTGGATATATTATAAAGCACCGAAAAGTAAGCGATACGTATTTTTTTTTATCGGCGGAAAAACGCTTTTAAGGGGTGAAACGAACCTTCGAAAATAGGGGTGTTTTTCGTTTTTCGTCGATAACGTTATCGTTCTCATCTCCAATGTATATTTCACAAAAAAATAAACATTGTTGCAATTTGAAATTTTTGAATATCTCGTACCGTTAAAACGTTATTGACAAAAAACAAAAAACATCCCCATTTTTGAGGGTGCGTTTCAGCACTTAAAACCGTTCTTCCGCCGATAAAAAAAATACGTATCGCTTACTTTTCGGTGCTTTATAACATATCCAAATTTCAACAAAATCGAAGGGTGTCACCTGAGGGATGTTCCTCGTTAGAAGTTTTCATACACGTCTCGCTGTATCAGTTTTGAGGGAAAGGAAATATGAAAATGACAATTTTGCAGTCGCTTGGGATTTTTGTAAAGGGTACGACCGCCCACTGCGCTACTCTTTTTCCTTTTGAGATTAGCTCGAAATTGTTGTTCTACGAAAGACAGTGTCAGTTGTATGTTAAAAATAATGTTGAAGTTTGCATCGTTGTAACGCAATGGACATTTATTCTTTATGAGGTTGAAGTTTGCATCGTTAGAAGGCAACGAAAATGATTTTTTTTCTCAAATTTCTTTTGGCAGACTTGAGTTACCAAAAATCACGCATAAATTTTTTAGAAATCTTATTCAGTGATCTACAACCTGAATATGTAACATATGATACTTTATAATAAAGAAAGTAAGAAATTGAAAAATAAAGAATTCCGTTGTATACAAACGAAAAATATGAGGTTAAAGTTTGCATCGTTGGAGTGCAACGAAAATTCTTTTTAATTTTTTAATTTTCATTAGTATTCAAAATCATATTTTGCAAATTTATCGTAGATAGCTAAATAAAATTTGTAAAAAATGTTTGCGTAATTTTCGTAGCTCAAACCTGCCGGAGAAAATTTGGGAAATTGTAAAAGAAATACAATTTAAAAAAAATACGTAAAAGAATACGACGTTGCATTCCAACGATGCAAAGTCGTTTCAACGTCATCGAAAAATCTTCTTGATTTCTTTTATTTCTTTATTTTTATCCCAATATAAAATCTTTATTTTGGTACACAATGAAAATTCTTCTTGATTCTTTTTATTTCTTTATTTTTATCATTGCGTAAAATCTTTTTTGCAACCTTTGATTATAAATTTTCAATAAGGATTCTCGAAAATGTTTCAGTCATTTTTGTAGCCCAAATGTGCCAAAAAAATTCGCCAATACGAAAAAAAAGTATATTTTTGTTGCATTCCAACGATCCAAACTTCAATACCATACTTCAACCCCCTAATGCTTTTCAATTGATGAAATTTGTTTATGGCCGATTCAGGCTATAAAAATCACGCGTACATTATTGTTATGTACCCTCGTTAGAGATTCGCCACCATAATTTGAAAAAAGAAGAAAAAAAAAATTGGCTGTTAATAGAAATAAACATATCTAAAAAAATCGTTGCGTTGTAATGATGCACACTTCAACGTCATTTTCAAAATATATTCGTCCGACTCACGTCAAACTCGGGCTGATCATAGTTTATAACATTTTCTATCGTATGACCGAGCAGTTTTGCAATTCGTTCAGCCATTTTTTAATAACAAGAGATGAAAGTTGTTTTTAGACCGGATATCGAACTTTTTTTTCTACTGCTTGTCATTTCCGTAATTTATTAAATCTCAAAAAAGCATCAGGTCATACGAACGTCTTATTATTATACTAAAAGTATGTTTTTTATTTTTTTATTTCAGATGGCCCAGTTGCCAGAACCATCAACACCGATTGGCCATGCCGCCACGGCGGCGCTTTGATTAAATAATAATAACGTCATTGCTTATCAAGATTTCCTAGTTTCAAAAAAATCTCGAACTTGGCAAGACTATGTATCAATCGTATGTAAATTTACAACTTTGGCATTCCGATACTTTTATCAGAACGAAAATATTGAAAATCGTCCTGTTTTTTAACTCGAAAAAAAACCTTTAATTGATCATTTGAGGTTTGGTCAACATATTGTGCTACTCACAACTATAACGTTGAAGTTTGCATAGTTGGAATCCCACAAAAATTGATTATTTTTAATCGCTTATTTTTTTGGACCTGTTTATATTGAGAAAAATCACTCAAACGTTTTCACGTATTTTTATTAAAGATTTATAATCTCAATGTGCAAGAAAAGGCTTTGAATAATGATTAAAATGAAGGAATAAAAAATTAAGAAAAATAATCGTTCGAATCAAACTTCTTCAAAGTCAGTCAGAATTTTTTACTTTACTTCCGGCATATGTATGAGATTTTCCAAAATTCGACTACATTTGCCTGGCATTGTATCGTCCATACGTCCTTAAATCTCCATTTTCTTCTTCCCTTTTGTATATAGAATAATCTCAAGCTTATTACATCGAACCGGGGACATTTGGCAACGTCAACAATGTTGGCAAACAATTTGTGGCCAGTCGGAATCTAATGTGTCCACGTACGTATTTACCGCTAAGCCAACCGTCTCGAGAGAGAGAGAGAGATCGAGCGTGTTTCTCTGGTGAACGCCTCGTCGTTGGTGATCATTACAAGAAACAAACGGTATTCGTAACCGCGGGCGCAACTTATATACCGGAAGTAGATAAACCTCGCTCGCCTATCGACCGGAAAGACAAAAGGGATGTACTCGATTTGGCAGTACTCTTTCCCTTTATATCGCAATTATCTCAACGTATAACAGAATGTGGTACCCTCGTTTATGGGAGAATAAAAAAGAATTTTCAAGAGAGAGGAAAACATGCTGATTTCGGTGCTAAAATTAAAGACTCGCAAATGCTGCGAGTCATTTTAAGGGAGGACTGTAAAATTTTCGAGAAATAGTTTTTTTGGAAACACTTTAAAAAAAAAGCCTTTGATAGTTCAAAAATATGATCCATATTTGTTTACAGCTGAATAAACAGTTTCAAAGTGGTTTTCGAGCTATTTTTCAGGGGAGTCTCTTCTCGACTATTGTAAGCCTATTATCTTTGGGGACAAAGTTACCCACTAAAAATAATTTTATTTTCGGCAATTATGCCGTTTGACTTTTCCAAAAAACGACGGAATTTTTGTTCGCCATGAGCTTCTTTAATTGGTCACTACTATTGATATAGCGTCGGGGGAGGCTGACATTTTCTATTAAGGCGGGATATACATTTACAACGATAAAAAAAATCGACTTCTTTTTTTCTGCAAACGATAGAACTATATATGTAGAATATTTTCCTAAAGTTTCAAAGCGAAATTCGAAAAACTTCAAACGTTACAGCCCGTCAACACTGTGCCTCACCGCTCGGATTCGGAGCGGGCGTGAACTTGAAACGCGTTTTTCTCAAAACTGCATTATCGAAATTGGCGTGCAGGATTACTCAAAAACTATTAAGCCGATTGAGTTGAAACTTGGTAGAAATATTGATAATATTGGTACCTTCTACTTGACGAGAATTGTTTTTGAAAAATTTAAAGAAAACAAAAACTACTTTTTTAATCCACATTTTACAGAAATGTTGCGTGAAATGTTGATTTTTTTTTTCGTAAATGCGTGCCATTTTCTTAAGGGGGGATTGTCTTTTTTTTCGCAAAATTTACCGCTTTTTGGGAATTTTTTTGTGAAGAAAGTATACAACGGAAAACTTGTGAAACTTGGCATATAGTTTTATTGATCTGTTTACTACATACAATAAAAATTTTAAACAATTTCATCAAAAAATCTCCCCTTAAACGCGTTTTTCTCGAAACAGCTTTTTCACAACTGGTGTGCACGATTTCTCAAAAACTATTCAACCGATTGCCTTCAAATTTGGACAGAATGCTCAGCTGACATCCTTTTATCGTTTGATGAAGCAAAAAAGCAATACGTTTAATAGTTTTTTATTTATAACAAAAAATCGATCAATTTTTTTCGAAAAATCGATACTTCAAGTTCAAAACGTCACCAAATCGTCAATTTTTTTTTCCCTTCATCGAACGATAGCTATATGTGTCTAAAGTAAAATGCTTTTTGGGTTTTTGTTGCAGGATGAACGTGAAGGCTGTAATCGTGCACACCATCAAAAAAGGACCATCGCGCGTCGAGGGGGGTGAGAGGCGGATTTTTTTATGAAATTGTTTAAAAGTTTTTTTGTATGTAGTAAACAGATCAATAAAACTATATGCCAAGTTTCACAAGTTTTCCGTTGTATACTTTCTTCACAAAAAAATTCCCAAAAAAGCGGTAAATTTTGCGAAAAAAAAGACAATCCCCCCTTAAATTAGCATTTTTTAATTTAAATTACCGTCACATCGAAACTATACATGTTCTAACTGAAAAAATCTTTGAACATTTTTTCAAATCAAAGTCTACGGGAAGCTAGACTGCACGCTGATTCGCAACTCCCGCGGCGACCTTGCTGCAACACTCTGCCACAGCTGCGTCATTTTGATGGTGAATTAATTTTCAAAAAATGTTTCGTATACTCAAATGTACTATTAAAATATACCTAAAGTTTGATAATTGTAGAATAATTATTTATTAGTTTATAAAAACCCACAATATTGCTTATTTTTTCCTGTCTAAATATATATCCCGCCTTAATTCCATGAGTTATGGAGTTTTTAAGTTCCCGGAAACACGTAATAGAATAGGGCATTTTTAAATATTTCGACGCCTATATTGGAGAGGGGGGGGGGGGGGTGAGGGATTTATAAAAAAAAACCTTGATGAATAGAATGCCGATGAGAAATCGCAGCGGCCACTTCCCCCTTTCCCTTTGCAGCGGTTGTTTGGGTTAGTTTGGGTTTACTTGGGTTGTTGTTATTAGGGCCCCAAAAATTATCAACGTAGTACAATTTTAATTCATTTAAATATATTTAAAAACTACGTATGGTGTCTTTGGAGGGGCTCCATATTCTCCGCCCCCGCAATGGGGTTCTGCCCCTTGATCCCCGGCGTAGCCGCATCAGACAAACCTTCCGCATACAACACACAAAAATAGAGGGCAGGGGGTATTTAGGAAGGCTTCTTTTATAAATCCCCCGACTCCCCACATCCAATATAGGTGTTCCGAAAATGTTCGAAAATACGCTATTTTATAACGTGTTTTCGTGAACTTCGAAACCCTATACCGTTTTATGGGAGGGTGACCGCCGCGATTTATTTTCGGCATTGCATTTAGAAAAGCTTTTTTATAAATGGCCCCACCCCCAACTCTCAATATAGGCTATTTTATCACGTGTTAACGCAAACTTCAAAACCCAATAACTTATGGAATTAATGGAAAGTGTCAGCCTCCCCCGACGGAATATCACTCAATTTTCCTTACGGTGGAAAAAAAATTTCCCGTCGTCTTTCGGAAGAGTCCTCAAACTGCATAATTACCTTATTTTCTACCAATAGGTGGCATTAGATTACGGGGGAAAGATTTCATCAGCTGTAGCGTCTGTAAAACTGTTGACTTCAAACACGTTTTTTACATGGGCACGCAGCAGAACTCGAACAATTTTCGTCTAATCGACTTGAAATTTAAACGCTACGGCGTTTTAGAATGCTTTAAGTCTCAGGTACGAGCGCTTTTTTTTCGATTAATTGAAAACGTAAAAAAATATATCACTTTTTATATGGTATCGAAGCTTGCATCGTTGGAATGCAATGAAATGACACTTTTTTTCGTACTGCCCATTTTTTTCGCGACATTAAAGCTACAAAAATAATTCAAACCTTTTTTAACGTTGTCACGTCTCCGTAAACTTTACATGTTTTGTTCAATAATATCAATAATTGGGTTTTTATTAACGGTTTAACTTTCATTATTTTCCGACGACTTCGTCGCCTCGTGTCTCTATCCGGTGTCGGGTGTGGAAACGCCGATAGTGAGACCGGATGTACCCGATCGAATTCCGCTGATCAAGCATCGCCTGATCCGCGGAGTTCGACCGTGGGACTTTGGGAGCGAGCGACTTTCCGTGGACGTTGTCAAAAACCCCCACCGGAGCGACCACTAGGGAGCGAGCAACTTTCCGTGGACGTTGTCAAAAACCCCCACCGGAGTGATAGCTACCGAGCTAACATCGGTCCGGTGGCGGTGAAGATTTTTAGTTCCCATCTAGCCACGGAAGTAACCTGGTGTTGGGGTATAACTCCGGCCGAAAGCAAGTCGCGATCCCAGACTCCCGCGTCTTCACGGGTTCGCGTCCGTCAGTCTTCGGTCGTTAAAATGGTGTCGCGAGTACCGCGTCTACAGGGTTGTTCCCTGGGTTCGGATTCCTACTCACGCACAAAGCGTTCCGCGGCAACCATAATTCCCTTGCATTTGGGAGGTGGATGGTATCCCCTAGTGAACCCGGTGCAAAAGGTGGTTGCACAGGATTGTCAGACTTGTGCGCAGTCGACACCGCCGCGATAGAGACGCATTCATTATTACATCTAATTTCATTCTTTCAAATTGAAAACACAACCCGAGCCGCGCCGTTAAATCACTTTGTATCGAATTTGCCAGTTCTATATTGTTAAAATTAGTGAGTGTGTATGTGTGTGGTGTGTATGTGTGTTTACTCATTCAGGCGTTAACAACATTGTAAGTCGGCTACTATTAATAAATAAACCATGTTATAATCGGAAGCATTAAAGTATTCTGGCATCCTCCCCTTCATCCTCCCAGAGAACTCGGGCCCGTATGGGACGAGCAGAGCAGCCCACAAAATAATATTTCACTCGGGAAACCCGGGGTACCGTTCGGTACGTAACAAATTGGTGGCAGCGGTGGGATACTGCTACTGATGGTTCTCTGAGAGGATTGGTGAATCCAGAATCTCCACCTGTTCGTGTAATTGTAAGGTTTCCGAATTACAGTGTTCCCTCCGTGTTCGAATTAATTCTTGACTTTCTTACTTATATATTTCTAAATTTCTTATATATTTATTTATTTAATTTATTATTATTAATTTCTTATATATTTCTAAATTTCCAAATTTTTCAATTATAAAAAAAATCCGGAACTAAATTTATATTCCCTCGTTTCTATTGAATTAAAATTACCGCCCCATTGGCTGTCGAAATCCCTTCGCGACCGGTCATGGCAAACCCAACCTTGCCAGGGGACATGTCCCAAATAATGTCCACCTCGATCGAGCATACACGGAGAGAATTAAATGTTAAAAATTACCGTGCAGTAACGGTAACCAGATGACAACCACAGAAATGATGAAAAACACAGATTGAAGAAGAAGAAAAACACAGTGATGAAAAACACAGATTTTCACGAAAATAAAATAAAATTTCGTCTTCAGATAGAACATTTTACCAGATTTTCTAGTAAATTTTGATGTGTAACAAAATACGCAAAACTTGAATTAAAAAAAAATATATATATAATATCAGCGAAATTTTACTGTGCATTTTATTATATCATGCCTTTTAAAAAAATCTCTATAAAAAAGTATCGTCTTTATAACAGTTATTTTAAGATTTATTATAAAATTTCATGAGTGTTGTAAGAGAATGTATTGTGCTCTTGGTTAGAATTATCGTGCGGTTCGGTACGGTGATTTTGAGGCACCGCATGGTAAAAATTCCCCTTCATACCAAGTAGGGGTGCGCGGTCTCGTTTCAGTGGTCTTTTGTGAGCTTTAATCCATCCTTTCTTCATTTCCGATTTAAAATGTGCAAAATTGATTTTCAATTTATTTAACTGGTCTTCAGTAAGGTCATTACGAGGGAAAAGGTGCTCTCTCACAAA
The DNA here is from genome assembly GCA_963210295.1 of Ophion ellenae. Taxonomy (NCBI): domain Eukaryota; kingdom Metazoa; phylum Arthropoda; class Insecta; order Hymenoptera; family Ichneumonidae; genus Ophion; species Ophion ellenae. The sequence goes on along the minus strand of OY723391.1, from coordinate 27,779,153 downwards.
AACATAGTTTTTCTTCCAAATTGCGTAAATTTTCATTTTTCATAATATCGAACAAGGATTTACGAGTCACTATCCTCACTCCAGAGGTATGAAATTTTTAAGAGTGAATACGATTTTACGATTTCAAATGTTGACGAAATAATATGCGCGCAAATTAGTCACGTCACTTGAGCCTACGATGCACATAGGGGTATTTCACTGATCTATCCGGCCAAAAATATTTGTACGGTTATTTAGGTGTAGAATGGCGGAAATAAAAACAAACAAAATATACACAGACAAAAACATTTATTTCTTAAAAGAAAAAAAAAATCTTAATAACAAATTATTCATTTTTATCAATCAATTTATTTCATCCTCGCTTTAGGCAATAAGAAAAGGATCTGAGCTTAAGAGCTTAATGTACCTTACAGCCAAAGATGGTTATTTTAAAAAAAAAACCCCCTTCTTTCCTGTAGAGTGTCCCCCTGCCTCAGGTAGTCAATGTAGAAGTTTTTTTCTGAGGTTGACGCATGTGAGCTTTACCATGCGGTGTCGTAAGGATACCGCGTACGGTGCGGTTGGTGATTTTTGGCCGACAGTAGGTACATTTTCGAATAAACATGTTAAATTTTACTGTCTCCAATTTCTACCCTTCTTGTATAGTAGAATTTTTGCTACGTATTTGAAATTTTCTGTAATGTGAGTTAAAAAAAACTTGTCGCATACGAATTATTATGTTTTTCTCACTTGTCACCACATTGAAATATATCACGGTAATTTTTACCGTAAAATTAACGACAAAAATTACTTTTTAATTCGCTCCGTGTATGTCTGCCGTCATCAGCGACATGAATCTCTCGACTCGGTTGGCGGATAACGTCCTTTTGGGAGACCAAAAGTGGGTAGAGATTCCGAAAACATGTCGATAAGATTAAGCTAGCGCACGCGTAGGAAATATTCAGTTAGAATAAGCCGCCAGAACGTCTGTTACAACATTATGCGGAACCTCTACTCCGTCCTTCTGCTGCTGAGTTGCGCTCACGTCGAGTCGACAATGGAAGAAGCTCATCAAATCACCTTTATCAACAACATTTCCGGGCCTGTACTTCGAGAAGGCAGCACGACACTGTCCTTGCTTGTCACCTGCGGAAGGACTACCTCCTCACTCGCTTCACTCACGCGAGGCATCTTGTGGGCGAGCTATGGGGATTAATCGATCGATCGGATGTACGATTGCCCCCTTCCCCCACCACGATGAAGAAACGATCCGCTCCATTCGGATCGGTCGGGAGTGTGAGTAAGTCGCTTTTCGGGACGCTCAACGAGGACGATGCCCATTACATCACGGGGCAGATCGACAGGCTATTGCACGATCAGAGTCGGATCATACATTTTGTTGGTGGGACAACAAATGCACATCGTATCCACCCACCTCCAAACCCTGCAGCGAGAACACGCCGAGGAGACTCGCCGTGTCAACGACGTGTATGGACTTGCGGCACGGATACACCAGGAATTGCAGGCCTTCACTAACCAGTCTGCTCTGGGCCAGTACAACCTGACTCTGACCAACTACGCCAATCGAGTGGAAGCGAAACTAGAACGGTACATCGACGCGTGTTCCCGGTACGTCGGACCATTGCCGCGGCTGACAAAGGTCGACTCGATCCCGAGGTGGTGACGAAGGACCAGCTAATCGCCGTGGCCAAGGAGGTGCCACTCAACGCCGGAGGGGTGGAGTTCCCCTCTCCCTGGACCACTTGCGCCCGGAGAATTTCGCGGAAAAACGGACCTACTGTCCTACCGGTATAAGGTGTCGATGGTAGCGCACATCCCACTACTTGACCGCCCTATGTACGAGTTCATCCGGGTCACTCAGAAGAGTGGACGTACCACCAACCCAAGAGGGATGGCTGTTCTCTCTTTCCCGCTTGACAGCCCTCCGTATAGCCTGCTCGGAAAGGCCCCCGCGGGAAGTAGTCGTACGAGGGGCCGGAGTACTACAACAACATTAACGACGCGTACGACTACCCTCACCAGCCTACGGGTGTCTGCGAGTCGAGAACAGCACTACTATCAGCCTGGTCCCGCTCTCACGTGTCGATCCTCACTCCGATACTACAGGCGGAAGGAACGGAGGACTTGCTGACTCCTCTGTCCACCCGACGGGATGACCCAGGTGCCTCGGAGCGACACGACCCGAGCGCTCTTCCTGCAGGAGAGTCTCTGCGCGATATTCGACATAAATCGGCTAGGCCAGAGCGAGCCGACTTCCCTCCAGCACAATATGGAGGTTTATCGCAAGCGTCTCGACGCCTTTGGCTTCAACGCCCTCGTCGTCGATGGTCACGACGTCAAGGAGCTCGTCAAGGCACTTCACGAGGCCCAAACGACGACGGTCCGACCGACCGCGATTCTCGCCTAGACCTTCAAGGGCAAGAAGTTCCCAAGCATCGAGGACCTCGAGAACTGGTGCAGAAAGGCCCTCGGCGCCAAAGCCGATGAGGTCGTCAACCACTCGACCTCGCTCATCAGGAATCCCGGGACGCTCGGTCTGCGGCCGCAAAAACCCCTCGTCGAGGACGCCCCCAAGGTCGACACGTCACCTAGTTACAAGCTCGGGGACGAGGTTGCGACGCGTCTCGCTTACGGCGTCGCCCTTGCAAAAATCGCGAAGAATAATTCCCGAGTAATCGCCCTGGACGGTGACACGAAGAACTCGACGTTTGCTGGAAAAAAATCAAGAGCGTCGACCCGGAACGTTTCATCGAGTGTTTCATTGCTGAGCAGAATCTCGTCGGTGTAGTGACGGGTGCGGCCTGCAGAAATCGCACGGTCCCCTTCGTTTCGGCGTTCGCGACCTCCTTCACTCGTGCCTTCGATCAGATCCGAATGGGGGCGATATCGCAATCGAACGTGAATTTCGTGGGTTCGCACTGTGGTGTATCGATCGGCGAGGATGGTCCCTCGCAGATGGGCCTCGAGGATATCGCGATGTTTCGCTTGATTCCGGGCTCAACCGTGTTCTATCCGAGTGACGCTGTGTCCGCGGAACGGGCAGTGGAGATCGCCGCCAATACGAAGGGAATTTGCTTCATAAGAACATCGAGACCGAATACGGCGGTACTTTATAAGAACGAGGAGGCCAACGAGCTCGCGAAGGCAGGCGTCAATGCACGAGTCTTCGATCCCTTCACGATCAAACCAATCGATCGGGAGATGATCATCAAGAATGCGAAGGATGTCGGCGGTCGCGTCATCGCCGTCGAGGATCACTACCCGGAGGGCGGCAACGGCGAGGCCGTCGCCTCGGCACTCGCACTCCAGCGCGACGTCGTCCTCAAGAGACTCGCCGTCGAGGAAATTCCGCGCTCCGGGCCACCGGCTGTCCTCGTAGACGCTTATGGCGTCGGCGCGCGATCAATCGTCACCGCGGTGCAACCAGTCCTCGAGCTGTGAGCATTGTTGCGTTAGGGATCTCCGTGCATTGCGTGGCGACATATCATGAGGCTACCGTGAAAACTTATACCGGGTGTACTGAGCGACACAACGAAATATCTCGAGAAAAATGCACTTTGGGGAAAAAGAGTTTAAATAAAGGTTCAGCTGTTTCAAGGTACGGAAAAATTGGAATTGATTATTTTTTTAACTCTACTTTTTGAATGGGAAGGTATTTTTCCGTGAGTAATTGTGTAACTTTTGATCGAATCTTGGTTTCGTTCGACTTTAATTTTGGAAGATTTTCTATCGAATATCTTGTCAGCAATTAGTCCGAATATTCAAAACATCTTGAAATATTGACGTTAAACGAAGGAAACTTTGGGACAAAAGTTACGTAGTTTCACGCAACACAAATTATGGGATTGATTATTTTTTTTATTTTATGGCAATTTTTAAGGTTATTGTAAGGTCAACTTAACTTTGTCAATGGGAACATTTTTCCCTAAAGTGGATCCCTCGAGATATTTGGTTGCAGCAACTTGAAACGTTCACCCTGTATATACGTCATGCAACGATATATCAAGTACTTTGTAATGTCGCACGTACGGGAGCCGAGACACAAAACTGCCAATCAAAAACGGAGGAGCGCTGGCGGGCTGGCTCCGTCGCCTCCACCGTCTCTCGGTCCCAAATTCCAAAATTACCGATCTCCCGAGAAGTTATCGAGAAAAGAATGTACTACATCGGAAACCACCAGGCTATCGCCAAAATGTGTAATCTCTCGATATGAAAAAAAACTAACTAACTCAGGTTTAAAATTATAACCGTCGACGAGGACGTCGACTATTCTCAAGGGGGGGTGGGTGTCACGTCTCCGTAAACTTTACATGTTTTGTTCAATAATATCAATAATTGGGTTTTTATTAACGGTTTAACTTTCATTATTTTCCGACGACTTCGTCGCCTCGTGTCTCTATCCGGTGTCGGGTGTGGAAACGCCGATAGTGAGACCGGATGTACCCGATCGAATTCCGCTGATCAAGCATCGCCTGATCCGCGGAGTTCGACCGTGGGACTTTGGGAGCGAGCGACTTTCCGTGGACGTTGTCAAAAACCCCCACCGGAGCGACCACTAGGGAGCGAGCAACTTTCCGTGGACGTTGTCAAAAACCCCCACCGGAGTGATAGCTACCGAGCTAACATCGGTCCGGTGGCGGTGAAGATTTTTAGTTCCCATCTAGCCACGGAAGTAACCTGGTGTTGGGGTATAACTCCGGCCGAAAGCAAGTCGCGATCCCAGACTCCCGCGTCTTCACGGGTTCGCGTCCGTCAGTCTTCGGTCGTTAAAATGGTGTCGCGAGTACCGCGTCTACAGGGTTGTTCCCTGGGTTCGGATTCCTACTCACGCACAAAGCGTTCCGCGGCAACCATAATTCCCTTGCATTTGGGAGGTGGATGGTATCCCCTAGTGAACCCGGTGCAAAAGGTGGTTGCACAGGATTGTCAGACTTGTGCGCAGTCGACACCGCCGCGATAGAGACGCATTCATTATTACATCTAATTTCATTCTTTCAAATTGAAAACACAACCCGAGCCGCGCCGTTAAATCACTTTGTATCGAATTTGCCAGTTCTATATTGTTAAAATTAGTGAGTGTGTATGTGTGTGGTGTGTATGTGTGTTTACTCATTCAGGCGTTAACAACATTGTAAGTCGGCTACTATTAATAAATAAACCATGTTATAATCGGAAGCATTAAAGTATTCTGGCATCCTCCCCTTCATCCTCCCAGAGAACTCGGGCCCGTATGGGACGAGCAGAGCAGCCCACAAAATAATATTTCACTCGGGAAACCCGGGGTACCGTTCGGTACGTAACAACGTCCTTTTTACGGACCTACGATCTGCATCAGGAAAAGAGATTTGATGGTAAATAAAATGACTAGATAAAAAAATATGGAAGAATTTTCGTTGCATTCCAACGTTGCAAACCTCAGCACCATACTTTTTATACAAAAATTATGGTCGAAAAAACGAACCTTTTTTCAAACTCGTCTATTTTTTTTTTTTTAATTATTTTTCAATTTCCCTCCGTACTTGACTGCTAAAACTAATATAATTAAATGTAATATAATAATATTTATAATCTTGGCAAATAATATTTTTTACATACTTCATTATATACCTAATAAAGCCTAAAGTACGTCTTCTGTCAAAGTATTTTATTCCTGTCTTTAAAAAAAATTCCAAAGAAAAGGTCGAAAATGGGCATTTACAGTGGTGTTCCCCCTAAGAAAACAATTGCGCCATATTTTGAAAAGAAGGAATAAATTAAACTACTAGCAAGAATAAAAAATATTAAAAAAGAATACCAGTATTATTACAATGTTAGAATATTTATTGATAAGATTCGTCTATTAAATGCGAGATATATTGGATTTCATAATATTAAAAACATTAATATTGTTTGCTGATTAAAAAAAAAATAATATTAGTCCAATCAAAATATAATTCAGGCCTCCTTCTATCAATAAATTAATCGACTGGAAACAATGATTAACGATATCATATTTATGAAAAGTTTTAAACAAGTGCATCGTCCGGAAATGGACAAAGAAGTTCGTCCCCGAAAATAGGATAAATCGCCGAACATTAACCGTGCCTCAACCCCTGTATACGCAACTAATCGCCGTCGTTATTCTAGGACGATACTTCGAAACTGTCATCATTGTACGATAGGAAAAGTAACTCGTATTTACTGAGGGGCCTGCAGAAGCTCAAAATGTCATAAATACGATTCTTTCCATTGTACAGATTTATAGTCCAGGCTTTTAACTTTAATTTGCAACAACAATTTTGTAATTCTTCCAAAAATTGAGCGAGTTATGATAGTATTGAAGTTTCCATCGTTGGAATGCAACGAAAAATGTTTTTTTCTCCTCTTCTCGTCTTTTTTCAGCACATTTAGCCTACGAAAGTCACATAAACATTTTCGAGAATCCTTATTAAAAATTAACAAACAAAAGCTGCGAAGAAAGATTTTGGATAATAATAAAAATGAATAAATTGAATGAATAAATAAAAAAAAACTTCAACACCATGAGTTATGACGATTTTTCTGAAGGGCCAGCTCGTCCACTGCGCCACGATGAACTTTTACCACTTGCGTTTTGCTCGCAATTGCGTTTTGTGAAACGGTGAAAGTCGTATTTCAAAATACATTCGTCCAATTCACTTTAGTTTCGGACAGAGCACAATTTATAACATTTCTAATCGTCCGACTGCGTGATTTTTAAATACGTTTATCCATTTTTAAAACATATAAATTGAGTTGTTTTTTTTAATTTAGGAACTCGCACTTTTTTTCTACAGCTTGGTATTTTCGACTGCGGTGAAGTTCGCGTCAGTGAAATGCAACGAAAGGTTTTTTTTCTTTTCATTTCTTTATTTTAATTGCGTGGGTCTGTGTGTTTTTTCATTCTAGGTAATGGATCTCTGATAAGGATTCGAAAAACCGTTCGAGTGATTGTCGTACCTTAAATAGATGAAAACAAAATGTGAGAAATTGAAGAAAATGAACTTTCGTTGCATTTCAACGTATGGTATTAAAATTTGCATTGTTGGAATGCAACAAAAATATTTTATTCGTCACGGCCCAATTTTTTGTGTGCGCAATCGGCCTACAATGATCACTGTGATTTATTTAAAAATCCTTACTAGGGATCTGTCAACGAAACTTGCAGAAAAGGGTTCGGGAAGTAATAAAAATGAAGAAATGAAAAAATTAAGATTTTTCGTTGCATTCAAACGATGCAAACTTCAACACCATTTTCAACGTTGCAACCTTTAACATAATCATTGCAGTAGTTATGAAAATGTCAAAAAAGTATTCGGCCATTCTAAATTTTTCTTGTAATAACAAAAGTACATTTCTTATCTTTAATGTGAGATCACCCTAGTTGCCAATGGTGTTGAAGTTTGCATCGTTGGAATGTAACCAAAAATCTTCATCTTTTATATCTTCATTTTTATAATCTAAAATTATTTTTTGCAGCTTTTGGTTATAATTTTTTAACGGGTTACACCTAACTCGTGGTCGGAAAAAAGAGGATTTTTTTCTGGAAAAACATGTGCACGAACTCGATTTATTTTTTTCTCCATTGAAGAGTATAGTTTTAAGTATCTTTTACAATATTTGTATTGAGAAATATTTTTTTTTTTTTTTTTTTTTTTTATTGGTTTTTTCCTTAGGTACACGCTTTTCGCGTTTGTTACCTATTCTTTCCCATCATTATGACCGTTCTTTCCTCTACTGTTTACTCCTTTTTGTCTCCATCTTTCTCCCTGTTCCCCCTGTTGCGGCCGCAGCCGACTTCCCCCTCTGTATTATATTCATCATGACATTTCTGTCATGGGTATAGGGAAACTGCGGAAAACCTATACCAATACAGCCGGTCATCGAGTTCGCCCCCCAGTCGTGGAACTAGTCTTATTTCGCCGCGAAAAGCCGAAGAAAAAAATTTCACGACGAAATGTACGCGACTGGGATTCGAACCCGGGACCTCCCGGTTCGCTGGTTTAGTGGCGAGCACGCTAACCACTAGACCATCGCACCAGTGTATTGAGAAATATTTATAAATGTGGTAGATACAATGATTTGTGCAGACCGCTGTTTGAAAAAAGTCGCTCGCAGTCAATGATATTGAAGTTTGCATCGTTGGGATGCAACGAAAATTAATTTTTAAACTTTCCCAAATTTCTTTTAGCAGATTTGAGCTGTCAAAGTCAATCAACTATTTTTTAGTATGCTTATTGGAAGATCTGCAATTGAAATTTGCAGAAAGATGTGACATCGCAATAGAAATGAGGAAATGAAAATATGAATATAAATTTTTGTTCGGTTCCAACGATGGAAACTTCAATACCATTCGTGGTCACTCTTGCTGCTCGGGAACAAATAATCCAAAATAATACAATCAAACGTATTTAGTTTTTGCGTAAAATTGCCTAGTGTTAGCATGAAGGATTTAATAAAATTCTGATTTTTGAAAAACATGGCTGCAATTCAAAATGAAAGTATAGATTTTCGGTGATAAAAATACCGCTCTATTTTCGTTGATAAAAAACTATGCATTGAAGAAAGAATTCCTTCGTCCAAGGGCTGCTTTTTGATGTGTGAAAGAAGCTTGTGAAATTTGAAGTTCATCGGTGCAGTTTCTGAGATATCGTGGTCACCGATTCAAAAAAAGTAATTTTGAAGAAAAAAAACGTCCAAAGTCCGCCGGTTGATCGTTCCTACCTATAAACGCCTATCCCTCCCTAAATTTAAAACGAATCTACTTGAAATTCGCGAGGAACATTTTTGAAATGTCACACTTTGATAATCCGTCGAAAACTAGAAACCGATCATTTAAAAAAATTTCAACTATTTGTTGGAACACGAAAAACCCCTTCCTAAGAATTCTCAAAAATATTATGCTGTGAAAGTTTGCATCGGTGGAATGCAACGGAAATCCTTTTTATCTCCCTTAGCTCCATTTTTATTATCATTAAAAATATTATTCGACAGACTTTGGTTGTGGGTCTCTAATGAGGACCTTGAAAAAAGTTTTTTGTATCTTTAATTTGGCAGAAAAATTGCATCTAGAGGATAAAAATATTTCGTTGCATTCCAACGATGCAAAATTCAATATCGTAAAATGTTTCAGTGATTTTTGTAGCCTAAATGTGCCAAAAAAGTACGGCAACACGAAAAAAAAAATCGTTGCATTCCAACGATGCAAGTTTCAATACCATAGTTGCATAGTAACGTCGACCCCTTCTCCAAAAAAAAAACTTCATTGCTTATCAATATTTTCCAATAAAAATTGAATACCAAAAAGATAAAAATGCATTTAAGGTAGTCCTATCGCCAGGCTTCAATCCATAGGATTTTCATAATTTTTTTTTTTTTGAGCTTCACTACATATATTAATGATCGTCCGCGTAAAATTTCAGGATCGTTTATCGACCTAATTACAGAGAAAAGAAATATTAAAATTGCGTATTTTCGTGAAGGAATTTCGAGACGACATACAAAAACCCAATTTCCGGTCGCTACAAAAGTGTATATAATAGTGGGAATCCGTCAGATTCTTCAAAATAATCAGATTTACGTACTCAACATTTGTAGTAATCCAGTGCTCTCAGAAAAAATTACGCTTATAGACGTAATTTTTATGTAATATCAAGTTTAATTTGAACTTTCGGTATTGGATTTATTACCACTTGCTACGATAAAGAGACGTGACAGCAAGGCAACAGCTGACTGTCGTCCTTACCTCATCTCACTCATTCGAATTTTCACACATTTTTCATTCTTAACCGACATATTTCGCCGACACAAATTTTCCACGCTTTTTACCAGTCGTGGCCCGAATACAATGCTTTATATTTCCCGCACCTGACATTGTTTTGACAGATCGACGTTGAAAAGCATGGAGGTTAAACTCGCCTGGTTGAGTAAAAAGAGACGGAGATAGAACCAACATTGCCAAATATCAAACCTAGAAATACTTCGCGAATCGTTGGAATAACTATTCTTTCATTTTTCTAATTAAATGTGAACATTCATTAAACAGTTTACACATGAAAAATTTAGTTATTACAAATTTCTTTTTTGCATATGTTAAAAATATAAATTGTACAAGTCTCAAGTATGATCAGTGGTATGACTAGTGTGAAGCGATAGGACTACCTTTAAAAAAGTAAACTCTCGACCTCGTCATCCCAATGAAATACCTACTAAAAAGTTGACCCCTAAGCTTACGCAGACCCATTGGGTTTTCGATATTTTGCCGCGCAAACGTCAATTTCGGGCGGCCATCTTGATTAGTCAAGACCTCGCCGCCAGAGCTGGTCTCCTCGACGTAACAGGATACGCGTGTGTATATAGATCACGGTGTATACGGACGTTTTTTTAAAATGCATCCCGACGAGAGAGAGAGAAGTGGCCCCGAGGGGAAAGGCCGCGCACACGAGAGAGCCTGCCCGCGGGAAGAAGACCGAGCAGCTCAGCGCATTGATTATTATACGCGTCTGTGGAGGTGCACGGATCGAGCGTATCATACGCCGCACCGTGCGATACCGCGGCTCTTCCATCGAATTTATAATTCCTCAAGAGCGTTGCGCCTTCGTCCCGGGAACGAGTCTCATTTCCGCACCAACGTTTTCGTCCCCTCGGAAACTTTTATTCTCTCGTTATTGTTGTCTTCGCGACGATGCACCCACGCCGCTCGCTTCGATTGGCTACGATTTCGATGAGTCACTCGGGCCTCGATGCGGCGTAACCGCGCTCGGCTTTCAACGAACGAATCAGACCCCAAATAATAGGCAAGAGGGCGCAGCACGTGACGCGAAAAAAGCAAGAATTTTCGTTACTCGATTCCAAAGGATGTCTCAAAATGATCTGACATTTTCATTTATTCATAAAATGTAAACGTTAAACGTTATTCATAAACGTATTACTTATTTGAATAGGACGAATATTTGAACTTTAATATAAGGCACAAACATGGAGGTTATATGTGGACAACAATATATTAGGACTTGGAATTAATTCGTAGCGTTTTTTTAATGAAAAAAAGTTATTTTAAATGTAAACAAAAAAATACATTAATGAAAGTATTGCCCCTCACTTTCTACTACTTTTGACCATCTTCCGGGCAGGGTACAAATACCGTGTCGGAAGAACGCCTCGTCTTTAGATGCAATCCACGAATCGACCCATTTTTGACAATCTTCGTAAGAAGTGAACTTCTGCTCAGACAGGCTATGAACCATCGAACGAAACAAATGGTAATCAGAAGGAGCGATATCTGGAGAATACGGCCCGTGTGGAAAATAGTCCGGGAAACCCGAAGAATATACAGGTCCCGTTACGGCTTCGAAGTGGAATCCCTGACAGGGATTTCCAGAATACTGCCACAAACGGTCCTAGAAAGGTACTCATTAGTTTCCCTGATACAAAATAACAGGGGTACGATGGATGCACCAATGAAGGCCCCGACCAGGTGCTGTCAGGGCACTGGCTAATTTTTACAACGAGTTTAATCGGGTCTTGACCAGGCAGACTAATGTGGGCCCAGTGTGGTTCAGTCACAATTTCCATCATAAAATAAATTACGGTTTCATTTGGTTCACCAGTAAAAAGCCTGGTCAGATATAGTCAGGGATCATCACAAAGATCAATTAAAGTTATAATATTAATAAGCGACAAAAATTAATAGTAATTTATCAGTGTTTTATAACTGCCTCATGCAAATATCTCACTCACTTAACAATTCGCTTATCATTTTCAATGAATTTGAAAGAAAAGAAGAAAACGTTACAACTTAAAAATATATACATTTTTATTTAAGTAATCACTTATACATGAAGCAATGTCAGGGCATAAGTATTGAGTTTTCCGTTTGGTTCTAGGGACAATCGCAATGTTACCAATTTTCTCTTGATGCTGGCCAATGTGTAAACTGCATCGTTTAAAGTTTGTTCTGGGATTCTCCATGCTCCAATACTGGATGATTTACGTGGATAATTGTACATGTCAACTTTTTTTTCGAAATTTTCCCCTCGATGTAGAGAGATTCTTGGGATTCATTTTCACCATAAATTTTTTTTATCTCCATTATACAACCATCGCTCAAAAGTACAACATTGTTCGGCGTACATATTGTGATGAAAAAAGAGGAATTAAATATCATTGATTTTACAAATATCGTCCCGTCTTTGAGAGTACGGCTAATGATTTTAAATTAAATGGGGATCTCTGTTGGATTAGATGGAATGAGATTTCTTTCATGCTGTTGGCGACAATATTGCTCTAATGGATGATTGAGTGTTCTTATTGCATTTTTCATCCTCCCCAAAGATTGGTCTTAAAAAGTATTTTTAGCCATTGAAGTATTCTGAATCGTTATCTACATGATTAACATATAACGTTTTATATTGTTCACATTATCCTTAAAATGTCAGCATATTGTTTTCTATTATAAGAATGTTTGTAAACCTGCTGGCATATATATAAATAAATAAATAAATATATATATATATTTATTTATAAATCTTCTCGGAAAATATGCATCTTCTTTATTACAGGGAAATACAGGGGAATCATAGGGATCTGACGGGGTGAACGTGGGGACTTAACAGGGCTAATTGCAGGGGTATAGTAGGGACGAAATTGGATAATTCAGGCGCAATCAGGGAATCTAGTATGGCCCCGAATAGATGTCCACTAAAGGGCCCGATTTCAAAAGCGGGACAATCCTATAAAGGTACCAGTCGGAATCCAAACCAGGCCCTGGATAAAATTGGGGACAATTAGTTGGGTCCTTTAGACATCCCGGAAAATATTTCCACACGGGGGCGCGTGGGGTAGGATCTCCCATTTAAGTGTTTCCAGATATGTTTGTACCGGTTTTGCGACGTGCGGACGAGCATTGTCGTGCAGCAAAATGACTTTGTCGTGTCTTTCGGAGTATTCCGGCCGTTTTTCTTTCAATGCACGGCTCGAGCGCATCAATTGCAGTCGGTAGCGATCCCCAGTTATCGTTTCAGTCGGTTTCAGCAGTTTATAATAAATCACACCCCTCTGATCCCACCAAATACAGAGCAGGAGCTTAGACCCTTGGATATTTGGCTTTGCCACTGATGTTGATGGTTGGCCGGGCTTAACCCATGACTTTCGGCGCTTCGGATTTTCGTAATGGATCCATTTTTCATCACCAGTGACAATTCGATGCAAAAAAGCGAGTAAAAAGCGGGAAGTAAAACTCCCCGCAAAAACACTTTATTCGGCACAAATGTTGACATATTCAATAAATTATAAAGTGTTGTTATTTACGATTCAAAAAGAGGTTATGTACAGCAAATGACACTCAATGATAGCTGTTTCACGATGAATACATTACTGTCGGTAACAACGAAATACTGTACTACCTACGCCATCTCTTGTAAAACGCTATGAATTAATTCCAACACCTAATACAATGAATGGCATAAACGGCGTGAACTTGGGAGACTTCTTTCAATAAGATAGGGCAACCTGCCACACTGCGGGAAAACAATGTAACTATTGCAGACGAAGTTTCATGGTCGTGTTATCTCGCACTGCGGCGATGTAAATCGGCCACCAAGATCGTGCGATTTGACGTCATTGGACTTCTATCTTTGGGATTTTCTGAAAGGAAAAGTGTATGCCAATGATCCACAGACCATTCCGCAACTGAGGGAAGCAATTGAACGCACTATCAATGAAATTAGTCCGCAATTGTGCCGAAATGTTATTGAAAAGTTTCGTCAAAAGAGTGAACGTTTGCAAAGATGGACGAGGCGGCCATTTATCGGATATTGTGTTCCACACATAACCTCCATGTTTGTATCTTATAATAAAATAAAAATATGTTTTTTTAAAATAAATGATACGTTTTTTTAAATAAATTTAAATGTCAGGTCATTTTGAGAGACCCTATATTTATCCCGGTAATCAAAACGGAAGTATTGCACTCGTCAAATTAATTTACAAGTTCGGCGTAGATTCGAAGATACAGAGAGAGAACGTGAACAACTTTTTCGGGTTCTATGAAACTCTGGGGTTTTGAAGTTTGCATCGTTGGGATGCAACGAAAGTAGTCTTTCGTATTGGCCATTTTTTATTGGACTATTTACACTACAAAAATCATGGGATCATTTTTGAAGATCCTTTTTAGGGTTCCATAACCTAAATTTGGAAAATACGGCTTGACATAGTAATAAAAATGGAAGAAATGAAAATACAAAGCAGAATTTTCGTTGCATTCCATGATGTTAAAGTTTGCATAGTTGGAAAGCAACGGATAATCTTTTTCTACACTTTAATTTCCTTATTTTTGTTATTATACGAGATTTTTTTTTGTGGATTTGTATAATAGATCGCTAATTAATGTCTTGAAAAAACATTACGAATTTTTTGTGAAGATGTTGAAGTTCGCATCGTTGGAATGCAATGGAAGATTGATTTTGTTCAAATTCACCAAAGTTTTTTTGATGGATTTAGGGTACTAAAGAAGCTCAAATGTTATGTTTAGAATCTCATTAATGATCCATCGACTAAATCGACAAAAAATTTGGATTGTGATTAAAAATAAAAGATACAGGAGAGAAAAAGAAATTTCGCTGCATTCCAACGATGCAAACTTCAACCCCAGTTTTTGTGGGTCAAATATACGAAAATAAATCAAAGGAATTGATATATATATTGATTTTCATTGCATTGCAACGATGCAAAGTTTAACCTCATTGGATTCCAACCCTACAACCTCCAACACTATGAAACCCTGTCGTAAATACGTATAGACAAACTCAATTGTATGAAGATAGAACGACGTTGAAGTTTGCATCGTTTGGATGTTAAGATTTTATTTAAATTACTGCATTTTTATTATCATCCAAAAGATTTGATGTTGCAATTTCAGTTCCTAAATCTCTAACAAGAATACCCCGTGCAGAAATGTGACCGGGCATTTCCTACTTTGTGTCCGGATGGTGTTGAAGTTTGCATCGTTGGAACGCAACGAAAGTTTCGTTTCACATTTTATTTTCCATATTTTTATTGTTACAGGCAATCTTTTTTGATAGATTCATAATATAGATCGTTAAATAAATATCTTTAAAAATAATTGAAGAACTTTTGTCGGTGAAATGTGCCAAATAAAATTAAATTCGTTGCAGTCCAACGATGCAAACTTCAGCATCGTGTGTCCGGCCCTGACCAGACTTGCCTTGTCTGATTTATCTGACCTGGCCCTCCCAGGGAACAAACCGGGAAGATCGCAAAATCGTTTTTTTTACGGCTTACCCTCTATGTTTGTGAATTACAAACTTCTGGCCGGGATACATTGCGAGCAAGTACATCTTCACGTAATATCTACCCGGCCAGAACATTGACATGTTCTGAAATGTAGAGCCTATCTTTAAGAACTAAAGAAAATATACTTTGCTTGTAACCTCATCAAATATATTTATAATTGATGGGGATGAAACTAATACATCTGTTGTAATTCTATTCATCATTAAAAGCATTAATTTCATCAGTGATAATCGACGAGGATAACAGTGCTTATCATAGATACCGGAATTACGATAACCAATGATTTGAGCATAAAGAATAGCCAAATTATTTTATGAGGCAAAAAGTAAAGCTGGTCATTCGTGGTTTTTGAACGCCTTGTCGCCATGATGGAAAATATCAATGTTCTGGCCGGGAAGACATTACCTGAATGTATTTCGCCAACAATCCGCCAGGTGGCTACAAGCGAAGAGCTTCGCGTAAGCAAGGTACCATCGTACGAGGATAAAAGTTCGTCCTGTGAGTTGTACCATGTACAGAAGTGATACGCTTACAGCGTGCACTTACGCTTATGATTTTACGATACTTGTGAAATCAGCCTTTGCACTCTAGGCCTTTTTCGCTCGGATAGTGATCTGTGTGCGTTTTTCTGTCTCTTTGCCTATCAGGAAATGCGAGCAAGCGTACGTATACACTCATATATTACCTCAGCAAGTAGATAACCAACAAACAATATGTTGTCGAAATACTAAATTGAATACCCTCTCGATTTTACCTCCTCAAGAATTCCACAAACGTTGAAACGTCATATTTAATTTCCTCGTTTGTTCCTGGTTATTTCCCGATCTATTCCGTACAACTTTCCTGGTCATTTACCGCTTGTTCTCCGGCCCGTTCCTGATCAGTTCCCCAGAAAGGGGACGGCGGATCGAGACCTAGCCTTAGACACTTTGCATTGCGAACCTATTCCAGGGTGGAAGGCCCGACCAGAGCCTGATATTATCTAGGGAAGGCAGATCGGGGGCAGTACTTTTTCCCCGACTCAAATTTGTACACGGGACGTATACTCGTACGAGAGTTTTTCATAGCACGAATCGGTAAAACATTTTTTTTTATGAACTCAAAATATGGTGCTGAAGTTTGCATCATTGCGATGCAACGAAAATTCTTCATATTTTTATTTCCTCTTTTTTTATCATGCTACAATATCTTTTTTCCAAATTCAGTATATCCATTTCTAAATAAGCAGTTTAAAAATTGTCAAGGCATTTTCGGCACTAAAATGTGCCAAAAGAAATTTGATCAATTAAAAGATTTTTGTTGCATTCCAACGATGCAAACTTTAATCTCATCCAAAAAGAATACATTTCCTCTGCGTTACAAGGACGCAAACTTCATGAAGTTTGCATCAGTGGAACGCAACGATTTTTTCCGTTCATTTTTCATGTCTTTCATCATTATCCTCAGCCTTGTTTGCAAATTTGGATGGTAAATCTCTAATAAAAATACGTAAAAACGTTTGAGTGATTTTCACAGGCTAAATCGGTCGAAAAAGATTGGAACATTTAAAAGGAATTAATTTTCTTTGCAGTCCTACGATGCAAACTTCAACGTCACATAGAACATGCACACAAAAATCAGTTATATGTGTAAACAGCCTACGAAATTACGTATCGTGTTGAGGTTTGCATCGTTGAAATGTAACGAAAAATCTTGACGTAATTTCTTTTTTTTATCTTAAATTTTTTTTCGGTTTTTGCTTAGACTTTTAAGTAAGGATTCTTGAAAATGTTTCAGGCTTTTTCGTAACCTAATTGAGTCAAAAAAATACTGCAATACAAAAAATGTATATTTTCGTAGTCTAAACGTGTGAGAAAAAAAATACGACAATACGAAAAATGTATATTTATGTTTGAATGCAACGAAGATCTTTAATGGGCTACATCTCCATGATGTTGCAGTTTGCATCGTTGTGATACAATGAAAAATCGGCTTTATCCTTTCATTTCTTTATTTTTATTGCTTTCCAAACTCTTTTTTGCAGGTCTAGGTTATGGATCTGTAGTCCTTACTAGGCATCCATAACCTAACTTTTTAAAATATCTTTATATTTAATAATCCGTACTTTTAATCCTTACTTTATATTTAAATATCCTTACTTTTTCAAATGGCCTTATAATAACCTAACTTTTAAAAATATCCTTATATTTAAAAATGTACCCCTAATTTTTGTAGGCTAAATGTGTCACAAGAAAATTGGGGAGTACGGGACAAATATTTTCGTTGCATTTCAACGATGCAAACTTCAGTACATCTACCTAGGTGGGTAAAAAATTGCATTCTCTAAAAATATTTTCATTCGAAAGTACCACCTTTTAGCTATATTCCCTGAAAATTTCATCGAAATATTCCTTAAGGCCTTAGGCCACTCTAGAGGCCGAAAAAATAGGCTTTTTGGGAATTTTTTTTCCAGAAAAACTACAAAATAAATCGAGATTACAAAAAAGGGTGTTTATCATACATATCAGTGACTGTATACAATAATTGTTTTGAATCGATTAATTTCAAAATGGCGGCTGTGCAGCGTTTATCTCAAAACTGCATTTTTTAAGTTGGCCGGAAACATAACTCAGACAATTTTCCACCGATTTACTTGAAATGTTGAATATATCTTGAAAAATACATTGTCTATGGAAGTACGTAAGATTTTTTTTAATATTGCATAGTTCATTTGTTACTAACAATTATTTGACGATGTTTTAGGCAAATTTTTGGAAAGTGAAAAATTTCACTTTCACACAATTAAAAAATGCAGTTTTGAGATAAACGCTGCACAGCCGCCATTGTGAAATTAATCCCTTCAAAAAGTTTATTTTATACAGTCACTGATATGTATGATAAACACCCTTTTTTGTAATCTCGTTTTATGTTGTAGTTTTTCTGAAAAAAAAAAGTCCCCAAAAAGCCTATTTTTTCGGCCTCTAGAGTGGCCTAACCCCTTAAATTAAATGAGCTATAGCTTCCAACAGTCGGCCGGGTGAGCGGTAGCAGCACCGTACTTCAAACTCTCAACGCGTTTTTCTCGTAACGCTGTTTTCGAAGTAGGTGGCCATATCTCGAGAACCACTAGATCGGTTGTTTCCAAATGTACAGGAGATACGATGAGAAACACCTCAATCTAGTTGACAATCTCACTTTTTAAAAATCGATCTTCATTTCTCAATAGTTACGTAAAAAATGACGTCTTTTTTCACAGATTTTGTATGCTCGAGTTTCAACTCGTCGCAACGTTGTTAAAAAAATCGACGATCTTCAGCGACTCGTATTTATTGTTAACTTGAATAACCCGTTTGGTTTTTAGATTTCAGGTGGACCGTTTAAGCTGGAGTGTCCACCGCGAAACGTCGTGAAAAACATTTCATCATCTACCGGCGGCCATTTTTGTTTTTCTGTATTTTTTGGTTATTTGTTTTCAAGAACGGATATATGTACCTTTGTGTTGAAAAAAATGCGTTTCTATTTTTACCAACCGTTTTCCAGAAAAAAAAATCGGGTATTTGGCCATTTTTTTCGGGCCTCTAGGTAAATGGAGCCTCTTAAGAATATTTTCTATGACTTTTGTAGCCTATATGTGTCAATACGGAAAAATGATTTTTTCGTTTCACTCCAACGATGAAAACTTCAATGGCATACTTCAATACTGTAATTTCGAAGAATTCGAGAGAAGTGAGCGAGCGTGAGCACGCGCTTCCTTCATGTGTACACTGAATGTACACATACACATATGAGGCATTCCACGTTACTTCAGCCAGTAAAAAAAAAATCCACAAATAGTTTTGAAAGATCGAGTTACTTTGTTGAAAGATATTCACCGAGTGTCGAAATTAAAAAAAAAAATCTCACGTTTGTTCTCGTTGATTACCATTTTTTAACATTAATAAAAGACACGCGTTACTTTATTTTTTTTAATTTCCCCGAATTGTGAATACGAAAAACGGATTTTTGGTATTTTTTATATTATGGGATTCCTAAACACCGTGAAGTAACAGCTATTTTTATTTTTAATTTTTTAAAATTAATATTTGATTGAAGAGTGTGGAGCATTCCAAGACTCCAATACATACGACATATGTCATATGTATTTCAAAAACCTGGTAAACATACACCGAGTGCACCACACTCTTCAATCAAATATTAATAAATAAACAAAATTTTAAATAGCTGTTTAGGTGTTTAGGAATCCCATAGTATAAAAAATACCAAAAATCCGTTTTTCGTATCCACAATTCGGGGAAATTCTTAAAAATAAAATAACGAGTGTCTTTCCTTGAGAATAAAAATATTTTTGCATATTTTGCCCTGAAACGGACGTTCGACTTGCTCAATAAAATCTAAATTAATTTTTTCCTGGGAGGCTAGAAAAATACGCACATTTTCGTTTTTTACGAATGTAAATACGTCAAATCCTACCAAAGATACAGCCATTTGAATGGAAAAATATTAAAAAATGGCAATCAACGAGAAAAAACGTCAGAAATTTTTAGAAAAATGTCGACACTCGGGGAATATTTTTCAATAAAGTAACTCGATTTTTCAAAATTATTTCTGGATTTTTTTTTTGTTACTGGCTGAAGTAACACGGAATGCCTCATATATATGCCTGTCTCACATATACGTACAATCCAGACCCGAAGCGCATAAAAAAACCACATGTGTAATGGTACGTATAGTGTTCCTATGTGCCTTCACGTTATGTACTCGATCTCCATCAAGGTTCATAACCTCGAGAGTACGTGCTTCTCAAGCTGCTCGATTCCGACGAAAAAAGTAACTAAAAGCCCCGACGAATGAGAAGTAGAGTCGAAATATAATGGAACACTGCCGTGACTTTTATCCCGTAGCGCGTCTGCGGGAGATGCCACACGTTGGCGTTTGAACGTTAAAAATGGGACATCTGTGAGTATGAGTAGGTATATGCGTCGGTGTGTGTACGTGCGCGAAGCAGCATTTTCTGACCGTTTCCAAGTGAGACAACACGAGAGACATAAGATGGCGGATAACGGTGGGTGCGAGGGAGGGGGGGGGGGCAGTAGGATGGAGAGAAAGAAAGAGGGAGAGAACCCGCAAGGATGATGGTGAGAGAAAGGAGAGAAAAAAAGTCGCAAGGGAATATTCTTACCTGAAGATTGGTGTTCGTATCCTCGATTATTCGGTCGGTCTCCATGTTGATCATAGTCGATGTTTTTTTTACCAATTTTTTTTTTTTTTTTTTTTTCGAAACGAGGGTCGATTGTTTCTCGGGCTCGTCCCGTTGATCCCGTGCACACGTCTCTTTCCCCGTTTCTTTCACTCCTCACACGCGCGCGCACGTACACACATGGGCGCGCACACGCACGATCTTTCTCTCCCTTTCTTTTTCCGCCTGTCGCGCGGGCGAACTCTTCCTCGCTCGGCCCTGAGTTCACACGAGGGGTCTGTTACACACTGGCGCGCCGTTTCTCAAGCAGCGCGCAACTTTTTTTTTTTTCTTCTTTCGCTCCTCGTACTCGTATATCGATCGGGGGAGGGGGGAGAAAAAACGTGGAGAAAAGAAAATAGCGGGACGACGTTGATGGGTACGAAAAGAAAAGGACGCTGGTGAAAAGTCCGACGAAACGAGACGATGCGGGGGACACACGCACACTACGCGCACAGTTGTCTCTCTCTCCGCGCGCACACACAGGCGAGCGCGCTCTCAGCACGATTTTCGTGCGACTGCAGAGCGAGACGGAGAGAGAGCGCTGGAGGAGGGGGGGTGGGGATATCCTCGGAACGATTGCAGCGAGGCACAATCGCGAATGAATCGCTTCACCATAAATAACGGACACGGCAGATAACGATCCAGTAGCACACGCGTGAAAAACCAAATATACACGGGGCACAAAATTACACGAGTATTCGATGAAAAGCGACGCTACGAGACGAGTCTCTCGGAGAATAAAAACTATTTTTCATTTGGCGCTTCGGGCGTGTTGGTACGCTGCTCCTTAGGTCATCCACCACTGGACGGGCGAGAATCTTTTCTTCTTTTTCACTTCGATATTATTGACGAGACTCCATTATCAACACGCGCGCACACACTGTGACCCGTTGACTCGCGAATCGTACATTTTGTCCTCGCCTCGGAACTAGGTGTATCGAGGCTGCGCCAATACGCTAGTCAATAATAATTATATACACGTTTGTATATAGATATATATTTGTGTGTGTACGAGTGACTCTCTTATTCGCGTAGAGTTTGCATAGTACGGAATATCGTAGACGGGGCACCTAACCGCCACCAACACCGCCGCGCAACACACACCAT
Organism: Ophion ellenae; assembly: GCA_963210295.1. Lineage (NCBI taxonomy): Eukaryota > Metazoa > Arthropoda > Insecta > Hymenoptera > Ichneumonidae > Ophion > Ophion ellenae. The sequence continues at coordinate 27,757,519 of OY723391.1, read as the reverse complement.
CTATTCGACAGTCGATTCTCCGTCCCGCGTACAGTCACGCGAAGAAATCCTCCGTACTCGGCGTTCGACTCACATGCGCTGCGATCGCCCACCTCGAAAACGACGATCTCCCTTTCGCGGAAACGGCGTCATTGATCGAAACGAATATTCGCTTAGTCAGCGCACAATTGTGGCACAGAGTCATCGACTATCACGGTGGTTTTTTTTCTTCATCCTCACTGTAACGACGGAGGTACGCACTCGTTTCTCCGCATCGCCGTCGCGCGATTGCGCCGTAGTTGCGGCTTGTGCCACGCGGCGCGCTTCGATGCCACTGCGGCCGGTAAAGCGAACTAATTACTCAGACGTGAAGACTCAGGGGTAAAAAATTGGCAAATTTTGCGTTACGTAATTTGTGTACGCACCCTTAGCAGCGACAATCGCGGCACATCGACGAGGCATGAACGCTATTAATTGTGAGTTTCGTTTTTCTGGCAAGTTTTCCCACTCGTGTCGCAAATGATTTCGCGAGTCCGCCTTGTTGGAGCGATTTTTTGTTCCAACACGATCTTTCAGGTCTTGCCACAAATGCTCAATCGGATTTGAGTTCAGTGATTGCGATGGACAGTCGAGAAGGTGTACTTTGAGTCTTCGAAGAAAATCCTTTACAAGACGCGAAGAATGTTTGGGGTCGTTATAGTGTTGAAAAACCCAACGACGCGGCATTTTTTTTTATTGCAAATGGGAGCATATGGTCTTGCAATATATTTGTGTAGATTGTAGCGTCCATATTGCCTTGAATTTCTACCAGCGGATCAACGCCGTAGTCAGAAAATGCTCCCCAAACTTTAATCTTCCCGCCACCGTGTTTTACGGTGGGAATTCGACACCTGAGGTTGAATCTGGTACCTGTTGGACGTCTCACGTACTTCCGACCATCACTTCCGAATAATTGAAATTTGGATTCATCGGAAAAAAGGACTTTCCGCCAATCTGATGCTGTCCAATACTGATATTTTTTTGCAAAATTCAATCTGGCCTTTTGATTCTTTCTACTGATTGGATTTTTCGCATCAATGCGTGCAATCAGCCCTTCAGCCTTCAGACGTCGGGATACTGTACTCCGACTAATGTCGGCACGATTTTCACTACGCAATTCTTTCGAAATGTCTGCTGCAGTTTTTCGTGGATCTATAACGCACTTCCTTTTTATAATTTTGTCAACGTATTCCGTAGTTTTTCGCGGCCTACCACTTCGACTTTTGTCACATAACGAATTTGTTAATTTATAATTACGAATAATACGATTGACCGTACTTTTTCCAATGGACAAAGTAGTCGCGATATCGCGAGAACTCTTCCCTTCTGAAGAAAGTTTTAACACGATTTTACGGACCTCAATATTCGTATGTTTCGCCATCGCGGCAGAAATTATACTGATTTTTCATTGTCGTGCATGTTTTGAAACTGGTACGAAAGAAAATACAAACTGCGTACGAAGCCAGGAGAGATAGCGGCCCGATACTTTTGCACACTGACGAAACTCGTTCGCCGCTGTAGACGAATAATACGCCGTACAAAAAATAATATATCGCGATGTTATTCATATCGTAGCTCCCTTAAAATTTTAAAACGATTAACGAGTTCAGGAATGAAATATTTTATCATTGTACCAGAAAAATCGAGCGGCCCGAAACTTTTGTACGCCACTGCATATGCGGATATATCTGAGTAATTTTCTTTTGATATGGACTATTTGGTATTTAACTTGTAGTCAATGTACAATTAGAGCTGGTATTTTTGAGTGGGACTGTCCAAGTTGGACGTGTCGCGGATAGGTCACTCCCACGCCACGAGAGCTGGTGCATTCGGAATGGGCATTTTAGAACCTGCTCTACGTCGTCATTCTTACGACAATGTTCGTGTCGAACTCCGTAATTTTGCAGCTTCAGCAACACGAACTCAAAGGTGAACACGCTCGACCGAGAAGACTTGAGACCCGCGGGAACACGCAATATTTTGAAATTGCATTCAAACGATATATGCGAATGATATTGAGTCACGCGGATGAAATATTTAGGCGTGTGCAACATTTCGAGAAAGACTGAAAGATGACGCGGGATTTTGTTTTTGAGGTTAAACGATAGCAAATGGTCATTTACGGTAATCCGTTATATGACCGTCATATGACGAACTCGGTGATTTCATGCGAAATGTCAGCGGTTACATATTCTCGAGAAGGTGAGGTTCTTGCCAGAAATCTTTGGGGGAGTAGAATTTGAGGTTGTTACGGTGTCTAGCCGTTGGGGGTAAAGTACGACCGGAGCGCGCCCTATGCCTATGCATGGCACCGTTTGACTCTTATCAACTGTTAAATAATCGCCATATTCAACGTACGTTTTCAACAATTTCTTTACGTCGATTTATAAAAGTACAGATTTTTGCACATTCGAAGATTACATAAAATGTTTTCATTACTTTGGATAATTATTTTATATCATTTTTTCTCGCTTAAGGGGAGATATACACCTAGATGGTCGAGGTCGAGGATTTAGATGCTATGAACATTCCGTCGACCGTAGAAGACCTACACTATGGGCCTGGTATCATGATTAATTTCATGATTTCATTCCCACATTTTCATTCCCAAATTTTCATACGCGTTTTTCTCAAAACCACGTTTTGCAAATCGGTACCCAAAATTTCTCGAAAACCAATGATCCGATTGCCTTGAGTACTTGTCATAGGATTTTTTTTCCGTTACTTAGTTTTTGTTTTATAGGCAAAATAATAACTAATTTTTTACCCAAAAATCACTATTTATGTTCAAACGTCCGCCATTTTGTCATAAATCGATATTTTCAAAATCGGCTATGGCAAGTACTAGATTATAGTATCTAATTGAATAATCTTTTTGATTTTTTTTTCAGATGATTTTTGAAGAAACGCCAGTGGGTACCGTATACGCAGATTTTTTTACTACGCTCCAAGGATCATACAATATCCTTGTATATTTTTGATATTTTTAAATAAAGAAAATTAAACATATTTTTGAATGTATATACTTTTAGATAATTCAAACCCCAATCCGAAATTTCAAATAGTTTTCCTTGAAAAAATTCACAAAAATGACCTTTTTTCCGGCTCCTAGGTGTATATCTCCCCTTAATTAAAAAGGGAGCGGTCTCAAAACACCAGAGATAAAAAATAGTTTAATGATTAAACTATTTTTTATCTCTGGTGTTTGGTGGTAAAAAAATTCAAAAAAATCGTATAGATTCAGTATAGTCTAAACAATAACATATACCTATATAATTATATCTATTTTTTAAATCTTCGATTGTCGCTAACGCTCCAATTTCCTTAACGCGAGACGAATTAGCAACGTTGTGAATTGTAGGATATGATAATGCTCAGATTGGCAGAAGTGTCGCAAAATTAGAGACATACGCGCCTCGTTTATAACCTCGAAATCCGCCCAAGCAGCTGTCAATAATGAATATCGATCCGAGTAAAAGAGGCTGTCTATAATCTGAAAGAAATTGAAAAACGAAGAAAAAGTGTCTACTAAATCTGTCTATAATGTGAAACAAATAAAAAAAACTTCAATAATTCTCCGATATTCTCAAAATTTATTTTATGTTTGCAAAAAATTCCAACGTATTTTGTCTTTTCCTAGAAACTTTTAGAATCTCATCATCTCTGGAAACAGATCTGAAAATGATATCAAGTAATTATTGCTCATTGAGAGTGTAGGAACGAATAATATCCCTCAGTAATGCTAAGTAGTTTAAGGTTCTCGGGCATAATTACCGACTGTGGATAAGGTAGGCAACATTCCTACCGTCTACGCCGTTGCCATGTTTGCACAGCCTCACATTTGATGTGCTTGATTTTTGCACAAATTCGCAATTACAAATATTAATAATTTTATAATCATTCTGTGAATTCAAATTTTCACGGCGCCAATAGTTAGTCCGATATTTAGTCAAACTGTAGCTATTTGTTCAGCTCCGTGGTAGCATTTTTCCAGCAACTATAAATAATGTACTGAAAATCGATCGGGAGGTTTTCATAAGCGTAATGCGATTAGCCCACGAAATTCGACGGGTTTCCTATTTTTTTTCTTCTGAAAAACGTTACTGTGGATCGTACCCAAACTGCACAGGATGATCAGCAAAGGGCTTATATACTTTCAAAAACAATTACAGTTCGCTGGTAGAATTTTGGTCGAATTTGGTCGAATCGACCCCATGCTCATAGATATTTTTATTTGGCGCTGCTATAATAAATTATGTATTTAGAATGCCGATCATAAAACTAAAAGCAAGTGTCCGTCATGCAGGAGGTAGCCCTCCTTCGTGCAACGAGCACCGAATGTACTTATGCGTCGATTGCGATAAATGTGAATAATAATAATAAGTAATTGATGTAAAAAACGTGGAAAACATACGTTTTCAACAATTAATCTGCCGAAGGAGTGGATTTTTTCCATTGTTCACTATCCCGAAAATGCTCAAATTCAAACCTCCGAATAAATATACCTTTTGGAAAGACGGTCGACGTTGTCTTTCGTTCGTATCTACAAACCTTCCTCTTTAAAGAACCTCAAAGGACTTTTTTTATATTTTAAAAAGAAAAATGATCTTTTTCGTGAAAGGACGTATTTTCCAACGCATCTCCCACTTTAAACGAATATTTAGGCACTTAATTTTTGTTTGTCTTAAAAAATGAATTTTGGATCATAAAATAAGGATCATTGATGACAAAAAACGTTTCTACAAAAAAAACGCATATTCACCGAAATACAACGATTTGAAAAACGTCTGGGGTCAGATTGACCCCGTATGAAGTCAGAGGTTCGTGGCGGAAGTATGCAGACGACGGCTTAAATCTCGATCAGAGAAAATAGTTCTCGTTACCGACCAGCGATAACGCGTCCGTCCGAGTGCACTTTTCCTCCGGAAAAGATCGACAGATGGCGCGCGTAAGGTGCGTATTTGCCCGATGCTTAACCCCTCTACGGATAACGCCGCTATTTCGCGTCTGACAGTTATAAACGGGTGTTTGAAAATCCCGATGGCGAATTAAATGGCCGCTGTAGAATACGTTATCGACGTTTGGCTCGAAAAGTATTTCATAATTTATTGCGAGTGGAAAAAGAATAATTGTCAATAAATATCCTCGTGGATCGTGTAGCTCGCGGGAAAAAAAGAAGTCTCGGGCTACGCCAGGTACGCGGTCATCGCGTTTCTCTCCACGGTGAGTCTCGAACAAAAGAAAAGTAAAGAAAAAGAAAAAAATACACAAAAATCAACATTTTCTTCGGTTTTGCTCAATTCGAGGCTTCAATTCGACGATTGACGGATTCTATTCGTCGAATTGCGTCTCGGCTTGGATCAATTCGAGACGTCAAACCGATATTATTTACACGCGCCCGCGCATGTACGTCTCATTATTGCACGCATATGCATTTCCCTCGGCTATATCTCGAAGCGATACGTCCATTACATAAAATTCCACCCACATAATATCGAGACTGCGATAATGTTGCTTGTAAAATTAATTCGACGATAAATACTCGCGATTTCGATCGCAGTGTACGCTCTACTTGCGTCATAGCCTCGCACCCGATGAACAGTATTATTTTGCTGCGTCCGGCCATCGTTGAACCTCTGTTTCTCTCTTCGTATTATGCGCTTTTCTGAACTAACCGTGTTTATTGTTATTCGCGAGGAAAGATAAGTCATGGAGGAAGAAACGGAGTATACGAAGTTACCTCTGGAGGATCGATGCGTCCACAAGGTAACGTACCGACCAGATATTCCTTAACGGGTCTGCGTTTGTTTCAGGCTCGAAAAACAGGATCACTTTCAATATTTTTTCTCGATGACAGGATTGGAGAACTAGTGTTGGAGTTTTATGAGAATTGATGCAGAGTCTTGCCAAATTCGAGTTTTTTTTTCAATTGGGAAATATTAATAAAGAACAACGTTATTATTTGAACAAAGTGTTGATGCGTGGCCAATCGGTATAGGCGGTTCTGGCAACTGGGGTGATCTGAAATGGAAAGAAATGTTTTTAACAAACAAGCTTTTATTTAAGGCGGGATATACATTTAGACCGGAAAAAAATAAGCAATATTGAGGGATTTTTTAAACTAAGAAATAATTGTTCTACAATTGTTAAGCTTTAGGTATACTTTAATAGTATATTTAAGTATACAAAAAAATTTTTTTTAGTTAATTCATTATCAAAATGAAGGTGCTGTGAAAGAGTGTTACTGCAAGGTCGCAGCGGGAGTTGTATATCGGTGTGGAGTCTAGCTTCTCGTAGACTTTGATTTGCAAAAAAGTTCAAGCATTTTTTCAGTTAGAACATGTATAGTTTCTATGTGACGGTAATTAAAACGACGAAAATGCAAATTTAAGAAAATGGCACAAAATTGCAAAAAAAAATCAACACTTCACGCATCATTTCTGTAAAATGTGGATTCAAAAAGTAGTTCTTTTTTCCAAATTTTCAATGACAATGCTCCTCAAGTAGAAGGTATCAATATTATCAATATTTCTACCAAGTTTCAACTCAATCAGCTTGATAGTTTTTGAGTAATCCTGGACGCCAATTTCGATAATGCAGTTTTGAGAAAAAATGTAATAAGTTTTTCGAATTTTGCTTTGAAACTTTAGGAAAATATTCTATATATATAGTTCTATCGTTTGAAGGGAAAAAAAGAATGTATATCCCGCCTTAAGGGGCCAGTCCACTTTGGAGCACGAATAAAAGGCGATTTTCGCAATTTTTTTTTGAGGATTTTACAAAAGATGAATATAAAAGTTGTTGGGCTTGATAAATAGTCTTGAAATACATTTAAAAAAATGTATTCATTTTTATTCATTTTTAAGTACAAAAACTATAGTTTAACGTAACGCCTCAAAAATAGGTGGGCTAGGTAGCTCCATCACAACTCGGCAATGGCTTGTATGAAACAAAAAAATCAGTCCATTAGATTTAGTATGACACCAGCTACAAAATGACCCTCGGATATAAAGTTTTATCAAAAAATGAAAAAATGGCAGATGAAAAACCAAAAAAGTAAAAAAAACGCGTTTTTTGCAGTTTTTCGCAAAAAAAAAGAGTAGAAAATCAAAATTTTAAAACCATCGAGGGTCATCTTGTTGCGAATCATGTTTACAATATGTGGTTCAAATTTCAAGAGAATCGGTTTATTAGTTTTAGAGATACGGTGGAGCTAGATTTTGAAAACGTTGTTTCGAGAAAAACGCGTTTGAAGTTCATACTATGAAAAACTTTTACCTAAACTCAATCGGCAATTCCTGCACCGTACAAAATCCCGTCTGATGGCTCATCAGACGCATGCTTGCTTTCGATTTTTTGAAATTTTCAAAGTGGACTGGCCCCCTTAAAGTACTGACAAGTAGAAAATAATTTTTTCGCCAAGTCACCTATATGTGACTAAATAAAAGCTTGGAGTACTCAACTTTTTGAATGTTATTAAATTTGATCAATTCAGTTTCATTAACCATATTTAATATGGCACAATAGTAATTAGAGAAATTATTATCACGTTTATACTCAGCTTCGGTATTTTTATTTAAGAAATCTAAGGTTGTTTTGTGGTTAATTAAATACAGTTTATATGTTAACGGATTTATGTAAATTAGAGATTATATGTCTAAATTTTGAGCGCCGCGAGCTTATATTTACAGTCACATATAGGTGACTTGGTAAAATAAATTATTTGCTACATTTTAGTACATTAAACAAAAGCTTGTTTTTTAAAATATTTTTTTTAGATATGAATTATCGTCTACTTTTTAGTCTTTAATTGATTCAACTAATTAGTTGTTACTAGTGGTTTACTAGTTTACGAGTTTGTACATTAGGAACATGGTATGCTTGTAAAAAATAACAAAGACTGTCATTGGGATTGAACTTACAACCAATTGCTGCATATAAACTTTTCACATACAAATACCGTCGGCTGCGAATTTGTTTGTATGTCTTAGTGAGATTTTATATGGATTATTAGGATATCGCTAATTTTACATGAAAAGTTGAACATTTTATGTATATATATATATATATATTTCTTTTTTAAGTTGAATCATGCACCTTTTAGATGCATGTTTGCTAAATTTCAGATACATTTCAGTAGGTGAAATATCGATTTTCTGTTTTGCAAAAAGTGAAGTTAAATAAAAGCTTATAATATAGAAAAGTGCTTTTAGTATAATGATAGAAGTTTTGTATGATCGAATACTTTTTTGGAATTTTGAAAGTGGTGAAAATGGCAAGCTGTAGAAAAAAATTAAATTTCCGACCAAAAAAATTATGTTAGTCGTATGTTATAAACAAATGGATAAGTATATCCAAAAAATCACCGGGTCGTGTAACATAAAATCTTATAAATTATGCTCTGTGTGAATTTGAAGTGAATTGGACAAATACATTTTGAGAAAAATACAACAGAAAAAGGGATAAACTACACTCGGGGGGTTGGCTGTAGCGGAGTGCGCAATCTGACCCTTCGCAAAAACCGTTATCGCTCTGTCAATTCTTGAAATATTTACAAAATCTTTGTTGCAAATTACAGTCAAGACCTTAAGTTATAAAACTAGGCGATAAGAAAAATCGTATTTTTGGTACTTAAAGCTTATGCAGACTTCTTGAACGACATTCCACGCTTCTCCAATATTCGTGACAGGGCCCTTGAGGTTTACACTCGAGAAACTCGTATACTTTTTTTGTTTTGTGCTTCCAGTGCTCAGGAATATTTGTAAAAAAAATTGCCGCATTGTATACATTGATGATAATTTTTAAATCGCAACAGCTGTGCCGTCTGTTTGAATTTACCATCGATTACAACTGCCCGCTTGAGCGGAATAATCCGAGTAAATACTTTTTGCGTTTTGTTGCGTTATTACAACATATATGATACATCGAATAAAACAAGTCAGTTTTGGCCCCACAAGTTTAAAATTGTATGGGTTGCGAACATCACGAATACAAATTATCCGCTTGCAACCAAATTATGGAAATGTTATGCTTGTTTTTTATTTCGCATCAATGATGTATGTATTATAGTGACTCAACAGGTCCATGTGTGTACATCAGGGTGGCACAAATTGGAGCTCCATTTTGTTTTTCTTTTTCTCACCATCCAATTATCTTCTTTAAAGAAAAAAAAAACTGTTGCGGAAGTTGCGAGCGGTCAAAAAATATTTAGAGATCGCTCAAGCCCTCCAAAAATTCAGAAGAATTTTTTTCGCCCACTTCCCACCCATTAATTTTACGCTTTATAATTTTAGAATTAACCTCGCGAAAGCTCTAGCCGGCAAATGAATATTTAGGGTCGCTCAAGAGCTTCGAAATTTCCGATTTACGCAAATTTTTCTTTACTCTTATCACCCATAAATTCACCGCTTTGTAAAATTTCCAAAATAATGAATCCCTTTTTTCTTGAGAAACAGTTTTCCCCGCATCGTAATGCGTTCCACAGTTGGTCTCGTTAGTCAAACCGCAGACCAATCGTGACTGTACTCTGTGACGAGCGACGCCATAATACAATAATACATAATAACACATATCGTCTAATTGTTGTTTGTTACAAATTATGATAATAAATTGTTCAGAAAATGTAACACTGCTGTTTATTTTGTTTTCATGCTACAAGAAATTGTAGTGCATGCGAGATTTATTTTTTGGCGGAAATTCTAAATTTCGAAAACCTTAAGCGACTACTAAATATTCATTGGCCGGCCAGAGCTTACACAAGGTTGATTTAAAAATTATAAAGCGTAAAATTCATAAGTGAGGAGTGGCCGGAAAAAATCGATATTTCAATAAAAATTTGAATTTTTGGAAGACTTGAGCGACCTCTAAATATTTGTTGACTGCTCGCAGCTCCCGTGACAATTTTTTATTTCTCTGAAGAAGATAATTGGATGGTGAGAAAAAGGGGAAAAAAATAGAGCTCACATTTGTGTACATACGTTGCAAAGAAGACGAACCAGACTAAATGTTTTCCCTCAAGACTTTCGTTTCTTCCAGCTAGATAAAAACATTTGGGACGAATGAAAAAAAAACTTTTCCTAATTAGAATCATTGACTGCTCGTTGGATCGTCGTTGTTACATCGCTTATATTCTTCTTCCAGTCGTGGAAGGCTCGATTGCACGGGTACGAAGAATGTTCCAAGAAGTTTCAATGCATAGACGACGAGAAGTCGCCGGAATGGAACAAATTCCTGGGCCTGGTGAAGAAATTCGTTGTGGACAGCAACGCGGCGGCTCAGGAAAAAGGACTCGAGGCGACGCTGGCGTTCGTCGAGAATGCCGCCTGTGCCGGAAAGTGAGTCTATGTTGAATCGATGGTTACTTTTCTCAGAGCACCCTTATATGCTTAAAACGAACGAAGTTGAGTTACGGAGAAGCGAAAGAAGACTGTAAGTGGCAAGTGACGTCGTCCGATATTCGAGAATTAACTTTTGTCGTAGAACCGTTGGCGAAGTTATGAGCGGAATAGTCAGCAAGTGCATCGCGGCACCGAAAATGAAGACGAAAGACTTGGCGGTGCAAATAACCCTCATGTACGTCGAGATAGAGAAGCACGAGTCCGTGCAGGAGGAATTGACCAAGGGAACGGAGGCGAAGAATCCAAAAATCGTATCCGCCTGCATCGCCGCGATGACACTCGTCCTCAAGGAGTTCGGGCCTAAAGTAATGAACGTCAAGCCACTGATGAAGAAGGTACCGGGATTCTTGGAGGATCGCGACAAAAGCGTGCGCGACGAGGGAAAAATAATGGTCGTCGAGATATACAGGTAACGGGGTATCGTTCATTTTTATGGGGCCATACCAGTGTGAACGCTGAAAATTTGGGTGATTTGCGGGAATTTTTTGGAAGCAAAGTACTCATTTTAATGTTTCGGAAAATTAAGAATATATTTGCCTATATTTGACCTATATTACATAATTTTTTCATAGAAAAATATTGAGATCCAGGCGACTTATGCGCTGCCTTTGGAGGCGCCGAAAAAAAAGTTCCTCCACTGCTGACACGATTCCGGCCGATTGAGTAGCTGAAACCGAAAAAGGAAAAAAATGTCGTTAAACTGGAAGGTATTTCCTGTGCAATGACGTAGGATTTTCGAAAAATATCAAAATCTAACGAAATGGCGTAGTTATGAAAAAAGTGTTTTCTTGCCTATAAAATGGTCGTTTTTTTCAATGCCAAATCGTCAATTTTCATCCAATCAAAAATATCCTACGTCATTGTAGAGTAAATATATTTAAGAGTGCTCAGTTCAAATTTCAAGTCAATCGGATAATTGCTCTTTGAGTTACAATGTCAGCAAATTTGAAAAATCTCATTTCGAGAAAAGCGCGTTTAAAGATTTAACTATCGATTTTTGCACGGTAAAATGATATTGATATAAATGATATAGATGATAATGATATTCTTGAAAGTATAAACTGTCGAAAAAGGCAACAAAAAAAATAGTTTTTTTGAAAGTGTCACACTGATATAGCCCCTTAACCCTTCGACTGCACACTGCCGCCCCCCCAGGCGTTTTTCAGATCGTTGTATTTCGGTAAATATGCTTTTTTTTTATAGAGAGGTTTTTGTTGTAGTCAAAGATCCTTAATTTATGGCCGAAAATTTATTTTTTAAGACAAACAAAAATTAAGTGCCCAAACATTCGTCCAAAGTGGGAGGTGCGTTGAAAAATACGTACTTGCACGAAAAAGATCATGTTTTTTCTTCAAAATCTTTGGAAAAGTCCTCTGAGGTTTTCAAAGAGGAAAGTTTGTAGATACGAAAAAAAGACAGTGTCGACCATCTTTCCAAAGAGTATATTTATTCGGAGGTTTGAATTTGAGTATTTTCGGAATGTAGTGAAAAATGGGAAAAATCGACTCCGGCAGATCAATTGTTGAAAACGTATATTTTCCGCATTCGGTAATTATGCATAAGTGGGGCCCCGGCCCAATTTCGGTGGCCACATTTTTTTTGGCCTAAACTGCTTTAATTGGTCACGGTTAATGATATTTTTGATAGAGGCTGACATTTTTAATTAATTACATAAGTTATGGGGATTTTGAAGTTTCCGGAAACACGTGGTGTCCGGAATTCCATTACATACCGAAGGGTATGACCACGAATAGAGCACACACACACACACACACACACACACACACACACACACACACACAACGTAATGTCACTCACTATAATAGAATCAACAACTTCATGGCGAAAAAAAATGTTCCCATCGAAATTAGGGTGGTGCCGCGCTTATGCATAATTACCCCGCATTTTTTTCGTCAATGATTAATTATCTTATTGAGCGCCGCACTGCGGCCGAATAGATTACCGACTTAGAAAACAGTATCATATGCCGGCAGCCACGTTTTTGTTGTTTTTCTGTAATTTATTGTTATTTTTTGAAAAAGCTCTCGATACACGTAGGCGAGGACGGCGTTCAAAGTGCCGGGGGTGAGTTGTACCGACGAGAATATCACTCAATGGTATGACGTTCGCGAAACGCTTCACACTTATCGCTATCCATTTTTTTTCTCAGTGATATTCCTGTCGGAATAACTTACCCCCGTCAGGAAAACTACAGAATAAATCAAGATTACAAAAAAGGCTGTTTATCATACATATCAGTGACTGTATACAATAATTTTTTTGAAGCGATTAACTTCAAAATGGCGGCTGTGCAGCGTTTTTGCGATGCGGTCTCCGTTTTTCCAGGGTCCACGGCCGGACAAACAGCTCCTGTAATTTTTAAATTATAATGAGCCAATGAATTTTTTCCGATTACATATAATAACTGCCATAGAAGTACGTAGGATTTTTTCGATATATTGATTTTTGGCCATATGGCGCACTTCTAAAGTGGAAACTGAAAAATTTGCTTAAAAAATCGTCAGATAATTGTCAATAACAAATGAACTATGCAATATAAAAAAAATCCTACTTACTTCCATAGACAATGTATTTTTCAAGATATATTCAACACTTCAAGTGAATCGGTTGAAAATTGTCTGAGTTATGTTTCCGGCCAACTTAAAAAATGCAGTTTTGAGATAAATGCTGCACAGCCGCCATTTTGAACTTAATCGCTTCAAAAAAATTATTGTGTACAATCACTGATATGTATGATAAACACCCTTTTTTGTAATCTCGATTTATTTTGTAGTTTTTCTGAAAAAGAATTCCCAAAAAGCTTTTTTATTCGGCCTCTAGAGTGGCCTAACCCCTTAAGTATGTAAATTTGATTATTTTTAAGAATCTGACAGATTCCTACTGTTATATACACTTTTGTAGCGACCGGAAATTGGTTTTTTCGTCGTCTCGGAAATCCTTCACAAAAACACGCAATCTTAACGGGAGGGTAGGGGGTTTCAGCGTGAAAAAAACCCTTTTTTGCGAATTTTTTTCATCTATATGGATAAAGTAAATTTATTGAAACCTTATGTACATTGTTAAGCGTCATTTCAAGAACATTCCGTGAAATTTGTACGTGAAAATATCCACAAACAAGCCGGTGACAAAGCTTTTCCAAGAACGCCTTTGGAAAAACACGATTTGCGGTGTCCACTGTATCTCAGCTAGAAATTATCTGAAATCAAGTGCCATTAAAATTTAGTCAAAGTATCATCAAATCCTCCCCCCAACGGTCTTTGATAATTTTTCTTTTTATTTCTAAATTTTTGGTGCTTATGTAAAGTAAAAAGTGCTATTTTTCACGAAAAGTCCCGCCATTTTGGGTGTGGAAAACCCCCTCAATGTAAAAAAAAATCTCAAACTAACCGTTGGGCGGAGGTATTTAATATGTAGAGAGTGTGTACCAAGTTTGAAATAAATCGGTCATGTAGTTTTCAAATGGCAGTGAACACGGACTTTGAAAAAGTGGTTTCGCGAAAAACGCGGCACCGGCTTGTTTGTGGATATTTCCGCGTACAAATTTCACGGAATGTTCTTGAAATGACACTCAACAATGTACAAAAGGTTTCAATAAATGTACTCTTTCCATATAGATGAAAAACATTTGCAAAAAAGTGTTTTCTTTTCACGCTGAAACCCCTACCCTCCCTTTAATATTTTTTTCTCTCTAATTAGGTCGATAACCAACCCTGAAATTTTGCAGAGACGATTATTAATTTATTTAGCGAAGCTCAAAAAAAATTATGAAAGTCCTATGGATTGAAGCTTGGCGATAGGACTACCTTAATGGGGAGGGCGGGCTTCAAAGTGTCGGGGGTAGTTTGTTCCGATAGGAATATCACTAAGAAAAAAAGTGAAAGCAATAAATGTGAAGCGCGTCGCGAATGTCACACCATTGAGTGATATTCCCGTCGGAACAACTCAACCCCGGCACTTTGAACCCTTGAATAGTCCTCTACCTTTGTGTTAAAAAAATGCGTTTTTTTTTCAACCATTTCGCGGCCTCTGGGTAGATGTAGCCCCATAAATATTCTCCGACTCTGCCCGCTCTTGCTTAGCCCTCTACCTTGCATTTCAGATGGATCGGTATGCCCTTGAAGCAGCAACTGAACAGTTTGAAGCCTGTGACGCTGACGGAGCTCGAGGTGGAATTCGCGAAATTGAGCGACAGCAAAGCCTGTCCGACGCGTTATTTGCGCTCGCAAAAGCCAAAAGTAACGTCGAACGAAGCGGCGAGTGGTATCGGCGGTGGAGACGGTGCGTGCAACGAGGAGGACGACGACGAGGAATCGGCCGCGAATGACATAGATCCCTACGAGCTCATCGATCCCGTGGACATAATATCGAAATTGCCGAAGGACTTCTACGACAAGGTCGAGGCGAAAAAGTGGCAGGAGCGCAAGGAGGCTCTCGAGGCGTTGGAGGCACTCACGAAGAATCCGAAGCTCGAGAGTGGCGAGTACGGTGACGTGGTCCGTGTGCTGAAGAAGATAATATGCAAAGACTCGAACGTGGTCGTGGTCGTACTGGCGGTCAGATGTCTAACCGGATTGGCGATGGGTTTGAAGAAGCGATTTCACACTTACGCCGGTGCCTGTTTGCCCGCCGTACTCGAGAAGTTTCGCGAGAAGAAGCCAAACGTCGTGGCGACTCTCCGGGAAGCCGCCGACGCCATATTTATGACTATAAACATCGAAGCTATACTCGAGGACTCTATCGCCGCTTTGGACAACAAAAATCCCGCCGTGAAAGCCGAGACCGCGGCATTTTTGTCGCGCTCGTTCGCACGTACGCCACCGTCGAGCCTGAACAAGAAATTGCTAAAGGCCTACAGCGCGGGACTATTGAAGACCCTGAACGAGCCGGACCCGACCGTCCGTGACAATTCGGCCGAGGCGCTCGGCACGGCGATGAAACTCGTCGGTGAGAAAGCCATGTTGCCCTTCGTCACGGACATCGACGCCCTGAAGATGGCCAAGATCAAGGAATGCTCCGAGAAAGCGGTGATCCACGTGAAGCTACCTGGTGGCTCGCGAAAACCCGAGCGTCCGAGCACGGCACCGGCGAAAATGCCGAGCGACGGTCGTTCCAAGGAGTCCAACGAGACGGCTGGCTCCGGCAAAGCAGCAGCGTCCAAGCGACCGAACACCACCGCTACGAAGAAATCAGCTGCGACGAAAAAATCCTCATCGTCGACGCAGAATTTGGCGGGCTCGGCAGGCGCGAAAAAATCCTCGGCCACCAAGGCCCAGCCGGAGAGAAATCTCAGTGCCGAGGAGGTAGACGAATTGGCCTCTCAAATGTTATCGGCCGAGATTATTTCCGGTCTGACCGATGGCAATTGGAAGACTCGCCTCAGCTCCACGGAACAATTGTCCGAGGCGATAAGCCAAATGGAGAGCTCCGAGGTTAATTGCCAAGTGATCGTACGCACTCTGGCGAAAAAGCCTGGCTTCAAAGACACCAACTTTCAAGTTGCCAAATTACGCCTCGAGATAGTGAAAAATCTCGCCGAGAATTATACCTTCACGCCAACCTCGTCGGAGTACTGTCTGACGGAGGTAACGGAGAGATTGGGCGACGCGAAGAACAGCGGCATAGCGAGTGAGGCTCTTACGGCGATAGCCGAGGCGACGAGTTTCGAGCTGGTCGCGAACGAGGTCACGGCCTTCGCGTTTGCCCAGAAGAATCCGAAGGTTCAGCAGGAAACGTTGCGCTGGCTGGCCAACGCTCTCCTCGAGTTCGGCTGCACCCTCAACGTCAAGGGCCTCATGGAGAGCGTGAAAAAAGCCATTTCGGCCACGAATCCCGCCGTGCGCACCCAGGCGATATCGCTATTGGGCACACTGTACATCTTCGTGGGTAGATCTCTTCTGATGTTTTTCGAGAATGAGAAACCCGCGTTGCGACAGCAGATCGAGCAGGAGTGCGAGAAGCGAGGCGGTGAGACAGCGCCGGCGCCGGTGCGCGGCCCAAAGGCGAAAACCTCACGGCCGACTCGTGCGAACGTTGATTACGAGGCGGACGAGCCGGGCGATCAGATTTCCGACGGACAACCGGAGATCAACGATCTCTTGCCGCGCGTCGACATAAGCAATCACATTACGGAGAGCCTGTTGGCCGAATTGTCCGACAAAAATTGGAAAGTTCGCAACGAGGCGTTACAGAAGATAAGCGGTATACTGAGCGACGCGAAATTGATAAAAGGCTCGATCGGCGAATTACCGCGCGGCTTGGCACCTCGCCTCGTCGACAGTAACACGAGGATAGCCCAGACGACCCTCGGTGTATGCGAGAGTCTCGCGACCGCCATGGGTCCACCCGCCAAGCAACACATACGCGCCCTCTTCCCGGGCTTCGTTCAGTGTCTCGGTGATTCGAAAACTTGGATCAGAAGCGCCGCTATAGCGTGCATGAACACCTGGGGCGACGAGTGCGGTTACAAGGAATTCTTCGACGGTGAAATGATCGCGGATGCTCTCAAGTCCGGCTCGCCGACTCTTCGCATCGAGCTTTGGGCCTGGCTCGCTGCCAAAGTACCCCCCATTGCGCCCAAGCAAATATCGAAAGACGAGCTACTCGCGTGTCTGCCGCATCTTTACAGCAATCTCGAGGATCGCAATTCCGACGTGAGGAAGAACGCCCAAGAGGCCGTGCTCGGCTTCATGATGCATCTCACATACGAGGGCATGGTGAGGCAAACGGAGAAACTCAAGCCCGGCTCGAAGAACGTCGTGATAGCGGCCCTGGACAAAGCTCGACCGAATTTGCCGGTCAAGCCACTGCCGACGAAGAAACCACAGGCGGAGGAATCCTCGCAGAAGGCTGTGAAAGGCGGTGGAAAAGCCGCGAAGATCGCCACCAAGACGAAAGCCGGAGCTGCGGGCGGCAAACCCGGAACTGCCCGCAAGAAGATGGACGAGGAGGCTGGCGGCTCGGCCAACGCTGCCACCAACGAAAACGGCGGTCCGCTTCTACTCGTCAATAATCTCAAACATCAGAGACTCATAGACGAGCAAAAGCTCAAGATAATCAAGTGGAACTTCACGACTCCGAGGGAGGAATTCGTGGAATTGCTGAAGGAATTGATGGGCGCTGCGGGCGTCAATAAGACCCTCATATCGAACATGTTTCACGCTGACTTTCGATATCATTTGAAAGCGATCGAGGCACTCACCGAGGATATGCAGGACAACACAAAAGCACTCGTCTCGAATTTGGATCTCATTCTTAAGTGGTTGACGCTGCGATTCTTCGACACGAATCCCTCGGTCATACTTAAAGGACTCGAGTATCTGCAGACGGTTTTCAATCGTCTCATTCAGGACGAGTATCACATGCTCGAGAACGAGGCTGCCTCGTTCATTCCGTATCTCGTTACGAAAGTCGGCGATCCCAAGGACACCGTGCGCATGGGAGTCAGAGCGCTCTTCAAACAGATCGCCCTCGTTTATCCCGTCAGCAAATTGTTCTCTTACGTTATGGAGGGACTGAAGTCGAAGAACGCGCGTCAGAGGACCGAGTGCCTCGATCAGCTTGGCTCGCTTATCGAAAACTACGGTATCTCCGTTTGCCAACCGTCGCCCAGCGCCGCCCTGCGCGAAGTTGCCAAACAAATTGCCGATCGCGACAATTCGGTCAGGAACGCCGCTCTCAACTGTATCGTACAGGCGTATTTTCTCGAGGGCGAACGCATACTCAAGTTGGTTGGACAGGTGAGACTTCATCTCGTCTCTTTCGCTTTTTTTCTTTCGAGGTTTTTCACGATGCGAACACTTTCTCGGTAGGGGCCATTCATAAAACACGTGACGCTATAAGCATATTAAGGCGAGATATACACCTAGGAGCCTGAAAAAGGTCATTTTTGTGAATTTTTTCAAGGAAAACTATTTGAAATTCCGGATTGGGGCTTTAATTATCCAAAAGTATATACATTCAAAAATATGTTTAATTTTCTCTATTTGAAAATATCAAAAATATACAAGGATATTGTATGATCCTTGGAGCGTCGTAAAAAAATCTGCGTATACGGTACCCACTGGCGTTTCTTCAAAAATCATCTGAAAAAAAACCAAAAAGATTATTGAATTAGATACTAGAATCTAGTACTTGTCATAGCCGATTTTGAAAATATCGATTTATGACAAAATGGCGGACGTTTGAACATAAATAGTGATTTTTGGGCCAAAAATTAGTTATTATTTTGCCTATAAAACAAAAACTAAGTAACAGAAAAAAAATTCTGTGACAAGTACTAGATAATGGTGTATAGAATAACAACAAAAAACCTCAAGGCAATCGGTTCATTGGTTTTCGAGAAATTTTGGGTACCGATTTGAAAAACGTGGTTTTGAGAAAAACGCGTTTGAAAATTTGGGAATGAATAAATCATGAAATTTGTCAACTTACATGGAATCATCGATACCAGGCCCATAGTGTTGGTCTTCTACGGTCGACGGAATGTTCATAGCTTCTAAATCCTCGACCTCGACCATCTAGGTGTATATCTGCCCTTTAATCCGGGAAAGGGTGACACTGAGAAGCTGGAAATTTTCTGTACTGCCCTCCCAAAGTTCCGACTACGAGGAAGTTGTAACTTCTCTGATATCGATTGAGACTCACCCGAAGCATACTTGGGAACACATTGCTTTCCAGGTGCATCGTGATAAAATATCAAATTATTTATTATTGATGTTACATAACATAAAGAATATATTTCTCACTACGTATAAATTGTACTTTTTTACATATTACATATATATTTACTTAAGGGGTTAGGCCACAGTAACGGGTATAAAATCATGTTTGAATTTAACAATTTTTGTTCGTATGAAAGAGTGATTGACGAATAAAATTAATTACACGTCTATTTAGTATGAATATAAAGCTGTTAGAAAATATATCTTTTTTTTTTCGATGTACAAAATGGCCGACTACTAATATTTTCTTTTGTTATCTTTTTTTTAGGCGCTCCGCGGCGTGACATTTAGCATCCACAATTTTTTACCTAGAACAAAAAACAAAAATTCTCGTCAATCTACATTAGAATACCTAGAGAAGAACGTACGGAATTTAAAAAATACTGTTTTATTCAAAAGTTGTGGGTATCTGAATTGAGTTGTAGGAATTTCAATAAATTTTCAGTGAAAAATTTCGTATAAAACTGCTCATAAAATGAAAAGTTTTCGATTAATCAGAAGTTCCGTACGTACTTCTCTGTGAAATGCAATTAGGAACATAACTTTTAAATTTGAAGTAAATCGAGTAAAAATTGTTGAAGTTATTTGTCACGCCAATTGAAAAAAAGGTGTTTCGAGAAAAACGCGTTTAAAGTTTTAGATACTCTACGGCCGTGCCGGAGGTGGCCTTACGTTATACGCTCAAAGTCGATGAATAAAAATGTTGTTGCTATAAATCGAATAGTAACTTATTCTTATGATGAGATAGCACCGTTTTAGCGAGAAAAAATCGATTTGTTGAAAATCCTACTGTGGCCCTATCCCTTAAGCGGCTATACCAGTGTGAACGCTGAAAATTTCGGTGATTTTCGGGAATGTTTTGGAAGAAAAGTACTCGATTAAATGTTTCGGATTATTAAGAATATATTTGGCTATATTTGACTTATATTACATAATTTTTTCATAGAAAAATATTGAGATCCAAGCGACTTATGCGCTGCCTTCGAAGGCGCCAAAATAAAAGTTCCTCCACTGCTGACATGATTCCGGCCGATTGAGTAGCTGAAACCGAAAAAGGACAAAATGTCAAACTGGAAGGTATTTCCTGTACAATGACGTAGGATTTTCGAAAAATATCAAAATCTAACAAAACGGCGTAGTTATGAAAAAAATTCTGTTTTCTTGCCTATAAAATGGTCGTTTTTTTTCAATGCCAAATCGTCAATTTTCATCCAATCAAAAATATCCTACGTCATTGTAGAGTAAATAAATTCAAGAGTACTCAGTTCAAATTTCAAGGCAATCGGATAATTGCTCTTTGAGTTTCAATGTCAGCAAATTTGAAAAATCTCATTTCATATTCTCGAAAGTATAAACTGTCGAAAAAGCCAAAAATATCGATTTTTTGAAAGTGTTACACTGGTATAGCCCCTTAAAGTAAACAATACAAATTGTTCGTTCTGAAATAATCTATTTAAATGGTTTTAGCATTTTACTTGCTCCTTATTGTTGAAAAAAAAACGAGAGCTGAAAGGAGGGTGGGTTCGATGTCACGTAATTCCCGGGAGCGGCAACGGGGGGGGGGGGGGGGGGGCACCGGCACCCGTCACGAAATGTCACAGAAGAGGGAGGAGGGTCGAATATTTATAAAAATTGCGTCACGTGTTTTATGAATGGCCCCTTACGTACTCTCTTTTTTGTCTTCTGTTATTTACACGCACGCGACGTTTTCTCGATCAAGATCTCCGAGAAGGACTTGTCTCTTCTGGAAGAGCGTATAAAGCGTGCGGCCAAAAATCGGCCGGTGAAATCAGCGTCTTCGGCGAGAATCTCCGCTCCCGCAGCTACGGCGACCGCCGCAGTTACGGTCGACGACGGAGATCCCGATTACGACGAGGACAACGAGGACGACGAGCCCCTGGACGAGCCTGAGGAAATCGTTCAGGAGGAGAGGTAACTTTACAGATCCTATCGTCAACTTGAACAGGCTCGTTTTTGTTTCAGGAACCCGCTCGGCGAATTTCCCGTCACTACCGAATCTCTAATGGCTTTATAATTCTTTCGGCCTATCGGCCTGTTCGCTTTAACCGGTTATGCCTAGTTGGAACGGTCGAAGATAGCTCATTTTTGAGATTTTTTTTTAGAAAATCGTAATGATAAAGTTCTAAACAAATTCGGTATTTGAAAGAGTATGATCTGAAGAACACGAATTTTTTTTGTGTAAAAATATTTGCCGTCGGTGTGCGGCAAGCACCTGTCGAAAAAGTCTCTTCTGAACCAGATTATTTAATATAAAAAAAATCAAACCGATTTCGTTACTATATTAATTTATCCTATGATTAACCCTTCGACTGCACACTTCCGCCACGGACATAATTTTTTTGTCACAATATAAAAAAAAAAATCTTTAAGGTTTTTTAAGAGGAAAGTTTGTAGATACGGCAAAAAAAAAACGTGTCGACCGTCTTTCCAAAAAGTATATTTATTCGGAGGTTTGAATTTGACCATTTTCGAGATAGTGAGAAATGGAAAAAAATCGACTCCTTCGGCAGATTAATTGTTGAAAACGTAGATTTTCCGCATTTTTTTACTTCAATGACTTCTTATCATTGACATTAACCGCAATCGACGCTTAAGAGGTCAGTTCACTTTGGAGCTACGAAAAAAGGCTATTTTCGCGATTTTTTTTGAGGATTTTATAAAAGATATGAATATAAAAGTTGTTGGGCTTGATAAATAGAGTCTTGAAATACGTTTAAAAAAAATTAATTCGTTTTTCTTCATTTTTAAGAACAAAAACTATAGTTTAACGTAACGCCTCAAAAATAGGTGGGCTAGGTAGCTCCATCACAACTCGGCAACGCCTTGTCTGAAACAAAAAAATCAAAGTCCATTAGATTCAGGATGACGCCAGATACAAAATGACTCTCGGATATAAAGTTTTATCAAAAAATAAAAAAATGACAGATGAAAAACGAAAAAAGTATTTTAAAAACGCGTTTTTTCGCAGTTTTTCGCAAAAAAAGAGTAAAAATCAAAATTTAAAAACCATCGAGGGTCATCTTGTTGCGAATCATGTTTACAATATGTGGTTCAAATTTCAAGAGAATCGGTTTATCAGTTTTAGAGATACGATGGAGCTAAATTTTGAAATCGTTCTTCCGAGAAAAACGCGTTTGAAGTTTATACTATGAAAAACTCTTACCTAAACTCAATCGGCAATTCCTGCACCGTACAAAATCCCTTCTGATTGCTCATCATCGTCAATTTCTTCAAGTCTTGCTTGCTTTCGATTTTTTGAAATTCCCTAAGCGGACTGCCCCCTTAAGTACATTCGGTGCTCGATGCACATAGCCCTCCTGCATTACGTACACTTGCTTTTAGTTTCATGATCGGCATTCTGAATACATAATTTATTGTAGCAGCACAAAATAAAAAATATCTATGAGCATTTTCTATCGTAACTTACATGCAGTAATAAAACACCAAATTTCACGAAAACTTGTTTTTTTCTCTTCCACCGCACTACTGCATAAACGGGGTCGACTCGACCCGATGACATTTTTCTACAGCTGTCCTCAGTGCACGGGCAGGATGTAGAATGGCGGTCGAGTGTCCACCTATAGAGTAGGAATGGGGGAACATACTGCGGCCGATACAATCAGGTGAAAAAAATAGGGTCAAAACGACCCAGTGTGCAGTC
The DNA here is from genome assembly GCA_963210295.1 of Ophion ellenae. Classification (NCBI taxonomy): domain Eukaryota; kingdom Metazoa; phylum Arthropoda; class Insecta; order Hymenoptera; family Ichneumonidae; genus Ophion; species Ophion ellenae. Next base: position 27,734,681 of record OY723391.1, on the reverse strand, counting down.
GAAGGGTTAATCGAAGGAATTTACGAAATATCAAATGAATAAAAAATTGTGCGTGTTCAAAGTGAGTCTTGATTTTTGTGCAAAATGGGCATTTTTCGTTCATCGAATCGAAGGTGTACGTCGGAAGAAAAATCCTTCGATCGAATGCTTTATTTTTACATCGAGAAAACCCGCTAAAGTTTCCAGAAAGATCAATTCAATAGATTTTGCGATATTCTGCTCATCGGCTTTGAAGACGTACTTTCGAGAGAAAAGCGTTTTAAGGCCTTAGGCCACTCTAGCGGCCGAAAAATAGGCTTTTTGAGGATTTTTTTCAGAAAAATTACAACATTAATCGAGATTACAAAAAAGGGTGTTTGTCATACATATCAGTGACTGTATACAATAGTTTTTTTGAAACGATGAATTTCAAAATGGCGGCTGTGCAGCGTTTATCTCAAAACTGCATTTTTTAAGTTGGCCGGAAACATAACTCAGATTTTTCTTTGTGTTGCATAGTTCATTTGTTATTAACAATTATCCGACGATTTTTTAGGCAAATTTTTGGAACGTGAAAAACTTGCCTAAAAAATCGTCAGATAATTGTTAATAACAAATGAACTATGCAATATGAAAAAAATCCTACGTTCTTCCATAGACAATGTATTTTTCAAGATATATTCAACATTTCAAGTGAATCGGTTGAAAATTGTCTGAGTTATGTTTCCGGCCAACTTAAAAAATGCAGTTTTGAGATAAACGCTGCACATCCGCCATTTTGAAATAAATCGCTCCAAAAAAATTATTGTGTACAGTCACTGATATGTATGATAAACACCCATTTTTGTAATCTTGATTTATTCTGTAGTTTTTCTGAAAAAAAAAATCCCTAAAGAGCCTATTTTTTTGGCCTCTAGAGTGGCCTAACTCCTTAATGTTCCGAACGACGCTCCGAGCGTTCCGACGGTCAACATAACAGCCTATAAATCTGTCAATTTCGATCCGATCACCTTGAAATTTCCAGTGAACATTTATCAGATGATATCCTGTCTAAATATTGGTTTTGAAAAAAGTGATTTTTCGACTTCTATAACTAGGCATAACCCCTTAATACTCGTGCTTACCCGCGTGAAGAAACTCAAAGAATAACGGACGAAGTCGCCGATAGGAATCAAGAGTTAATTTTTTGTTGCTAAAGATTGTTTTTTCTTTTTATAGTTGATCGCAGCTATCAGATTCTTGTACAAAACGGAGTTTTTGTTGCGGTTAGACAAAAAAAAAATTCCACTGGGTCTGTCGCAGAATAGTGTACAGTTTCTATCTCAATGTTAATTAGTACTAAATCGCGGGCTTTTACGGCCCGGATCTTTTCACTTCACTATTTCCTCAGAGGCTCCCGGTGTTGCCCCCAGCCACTTTTTCCTAATGCATCACTGTATCGCATTTGTACGAGGGCCCACGGAAAGTGTGACAAACCTGTGCCGATTAATCCGGCCACATCTCTATATGTCTACTTTTTATGTATTTACTTCATGCAATTATTTTATTTTACGATTCTTTGCCTTCGAACCACGGGCGTTATCACTTTGGAAAAGAAAATCGCGTTCTCCCGGCTCTACTTTCGCAATATGTCTAGGGACGACGATGTTAACAAAGAGTCTGTAACGGTGGAGGCAGATAAGGAGGTCGACGAACCGATCACGATCCAGGTGACGGAGGACAAAAAAGAAGACAATCCGATCGAAATCGACGATAACGGCAATCACGATATTACGAAAACGTTTGTTCTCGAACAATTTCTTTTTCCTCGTCTTTATTATTTTGTCTCGTTTTGGGATTTCGTGGTGTTGGGATGTAAGAAAAAAGAAACGGATAAAAAACGATCGTTTCACACGAAACAGTATCGCTGTCCCCTCGAAACTTTGTCTCGAATATTCGAACGAAGTGTGCACGAACTATCGGCCCGGTAGATTTACATTTGACGTTGTCTCGCTCGTCGAACGGTGCAGGGAGAAAGCGAAGGGTTTTGTCTGGAGAGTAGTGCGTGCGTGTGTGTGTGTTTTTTTTTGTATCGATAAAGAACCTTTGCTCGTTAAAGCGACATTCCGTGATCGAGACCAAAGAGTGTATGTGGAAAAATGCTTTTAGGCATCCGTCGCCGAACACGAGAGCCAAGACTTCCGGACCGTTTGGCCTGGACATGGACTTTTTGAAGAGGATCGAGGAGAGTGCACCCGTGAGATGGAAAGTTCCGGACCTCGTCGAGCCCGCTTGGGATCCGAATGAGGGTATAAGCCCGCTCAAGACGTCGTCAACAGTGTGAGTCGATATTTTGACGACTTTTTATCCCAAGCTACTGTTCCATCGTGGTTGCGAATACTTTGTTAACGGGCCTGTCCACTTTGGAGCCACGGAAAAAGGCTATTTTCGCGATTTTATAAAAGATATGAATATAAAAGTTGTTGGGCTTGATAAATAAAGTCTCGAAATACATTTTAAAAAATTTAATTCATTTTTATTCATTTTTAAGTACAAAAACTATAGTTTAACGTAACGCCTCAAAAATAGGTGGGCTAGGTAGCTCCATCACAACTCGGCAACGGCTTGTCTGAAACAAAAAAATCAAAGTCCATTAGATTCAGTATGACACCAGCTACAAAATGACCCTCGGATATAAAGTTTTATCAAAAAATAAAAAAATGGCAAATGAAAATGAAAAAAGTAAAAAAAAACACGTTTTTTCGCAGTTTTTCGCAAAAAAAAAGTAAAAATCAAAATTTTAAAACCATCGAGGGTCATCTTGTTGCGAATCATGTTTACAATATGTGGTTCACATTTCAAGATCGGTTTATTAGTTTTAGAGATACGATGGAGCTAGATTTTGAAAACGTTGTTTCAAGAAAAACGCGTTTGAAGTTTATACTATGAAAAACTCTTACCTAAACTCAATCGGCAATTCCTGCACCGTACAAAATCCCTTCTCATTGCTCATCATCGTCGATTTCTTCAAGTCTTGCTTGCTTTCGATTATTGAAATTTTCAAAGTTGACTGGCCCCTTAATATTCACATTGCACGGTCGCGAAAAATATTCGTAGTCATTGTTTTGTTAACGTCTGGTCAACAGTATCAACAGTATCCCAGCCCTCACGCCGCCAAAATTGATGGTAACGAGGACCGGATTACTGTCGCCGGTGAGCACACCCCCGACGAAGGAAGATCGTCTGGAAAGAACGATTCTCTCGATGGCCAGTCTCGATCTCCCAATAGCCATTCAGTCTATGAACGCAGTTGAAAACGTAGATACCACCATATTGTTCCGCTCTCCTATCGGGCGTGCAATCGCATCCTGTGGGGAAACACTGCGAATGATATCCTCACGGTTATGTTGCAGCTGCTGCAAACCGACCAAGTATCGATGATGCAGAGCAAGGAGGACAAGTTCATAAGTTCCGTGACGATGCAGTTGAAACTCTTGCAGACTTATCCACTGAGGCTCGAAAGTGACGAGGTGATAAAGGGCTTTCGAACGGCGTTCGTTGTCACACTGGCCGTGAGTAAATTGTTGACGTTATTTTTAACCTCGAGATATTCCAGAAAATTGCTGCTTTTCACGAAAATTCGCACAGCAAGGAAAAGAAAATGGAAATTCTCAAATTTGCGAGTGCTGCATTGAAAACATAGGCTGGGCGGTCACCGATCCAAGTATCGGCCCCGGCCAACACTGCTTGACATGGGAGGCCGCGTTCGCGTTTCCTTAAGGGGCTACCTACCTATCTAGAAGACCGAACAAAATGGCCACATTCCGATTTTTTTTTTTTCTGGGAAACGGTTGGTGAATTATAAAACGCATTTTTCTAACACCAAGGTTCATATATTGCCTTTGAAAAAATACAGAAAAACAACATAAACATGGCCGCCGGCAGATGATGAAATTTTGTTTCGCGACGTTTGGCGGTGGACACTAGCTTAAGGCATCACACCGCAGTTCGTGCGCGGTACGAGGATGTATTTTTCGTAATTATTTTCAATCAAACGATGAATGGATTTTTTTTTATTAATACTCATGGTCAATATATACGTATAGAAGACTGTGTATAAATTTTTGTACTCGAATCTAAAGTATAGTTTGCGGTGTACGCCGCTTCCAAGGGGACACTCCGACGAAATTGCTGCTCGGCGGTTGACAGCGATTAAGCCATAGGTTCATCTGAAAAATAAAATAAAAATATATTCAGAAACTAGGCATATAGGTTTACAGCATCACGTAGGGGAATTTCGATATCTAAAAAAATGGCGGACCAGTGAATTTTATTTCCGATTTTCATGGACAATTTTCATCGTTCATAAAAAAAATAGAAGGGGGCCCTTTATAAAAAAAATCCCTACGTGGTGCCATAGAGACTGGATTTTCGAACAGTTTAAGACTTGGCGCATGCAAATCGGATGAATACTTTTTTTCAATATGTTGTCAACCAGGTTGAAAAACGTAGTTAAGAGAAAAACGCGTTCACAGCCGCACATCTGCCGCTTGGCGCGGTCGTGCGCTTCGAACGGATTCACATAAAATGCTGTATCTCCGCCAATTTGACAAATTTCTCTAAAAAATTTGGTGAGAGCATTCGTAACAAATGTATCTTTCATAAAATGAAAAAAAAAAATGACCAAAACTTTTTTTGCCGTGGTGTGGTGCCCTAAACGGTCCATCTGAAATCTAAAAGCCAAACGGGTTTTTCAAGTTAACAATAAATATGAGTCGTTGACGATCGTCGATTTTTTTAAATCATTTTTTAAGGGATCATCACAGTGTAACGGGTCGGAAAATAGCCTATTTTTGCAATTTTTTTCGATGGTTAAAATACGCGAATAAGTCTGATTTTTTTATGTCAAATCAAAGCACTCATGAAGAACAGAAAATAATTTCCTAAACGTTTATTTTCATTTTTTTAACGGTTGAAAATATCTTCGAAAACAAATGAGTCCTCACGGTGTACACGGTTGTTGCCGTAAATATTATCTGAAACAAAATTTGTGAAAAAATTATTATTCAGTATGAAAGCCGCTATCTTGCTATGGAAGTTTTTTTCTATTAAAATTCACAAAATGGCGGCAGTATGAAAAAAAAGGATCGAATTTAGCCTATTTTTTCGCTGTGTGCGCAGTGTGCGAGACAAAAAGAGATTGCTGTTTCTTTCGCACACGATATTGCCGTCTCTTTCGCACACGATATTGCTGCCTCTTTCGCACAGGAGACCCCCTTTCATACACGCACCATGCGGCCGAAAAATGAAGCAAAAAATTTTTTTAAATTAATTCATCTTAAAAATGGCGGAGCTGTGGTAGAGTGTCACAGCAAGGTCGCCGCGGGAGTTGCGAATCGGCGTGCAGTCTAGCTTCCCGTAGACTTTGATATGCAAAAAAGTTCAAACATTTTTTCAGTTAGAACATGTATAGTTTCTATGTGACGGTAACTAAAATGAAGAAAATGCAAATTTAAGAAAATGGCACGCATTTACAAAAAAAAATCAACATTTCACGCAACATTTCTGTAAAATGGGGATTAAAAAAGTCGTTTTTTTTTTCAATTTTTAAAAAACAATTTTCGTCAACCCGTAGGTACCAAAATTTTTTTTTGAGTAATCCTGCACGCCAATTTCGATAATGCAGTTTTGAGAAAAACGCGTTTGAAGTTCACGCCCACTCCGAATTCGAGCGGTGAGGCACAGCATTGGCGGGCTGTAACGTTTGAAGTTTTTCGAATTCCGCTTTCAAACTTTGGGAAAATATTCCACGTATATAGTTCTATCGTTCAGAGAAAAAAATCGTTTTTTGATCGTTGTAAATGTATATCCCGCCTTAAATTGGCTCGATAAATGTATTTGAAAAAATCCTTGGTCGATTTAGTTTTACAATACCGGAGTTCTCGGTAAGAACGTACCGCCGATGATTCTTCAAGAGCTCGTACATCAGATGATAACTCTCCTGGCGGAGAATAAACTGAAGCCTCTGGATCATCCGGAAGCCTACACGCGAGTCATAAACAACATAGTTGTGAAGATAATCGATCACTCGAACCACACCACCGTGATATGGTGAGTGCGTCTCCGGGAAAATTGCCGGTTCGTTGACATACACGAGCTGCAACGATTTTTCTCCGTGTTCTTCCAGCGTGTTGATAAAGTTATTGCACGGTTGCGCCGAGTCCAACGGGCCCCCGAAATACGAGGAGCTCGTGATGAAGTGTCTGTGGAAAATTGTCAAGGCGATTTCCGGTTGGGCCGGTGATTTGGATTACGACTCGATTCTGCTCGAGGTTCATCACTTTTTCAAGGTAAGCGCACGGAAGTGGAAAACATTCTACACTGTATCGATTTTCAATCTCGTCTTCCTCTACATCCCTCTTCGCTTTGCTTCTTCTCGTCCAGGATTATCCGACGTCTTGGTGGAAGAAACGGAATTCGGATATGCCGCTTCGAACGATAAAAACTCTGCTTCACAGTATAACGAAGGTGAAGGGAAGCACGATTCTCAGTCACATGACGAAGATAAACAACACCCAAGAGTCCGAGCTGCAATCGTATCTCGATCGTCTAATAGCGGTGAGCCTTAACCGTTTTTACGAATGCGCCGCAACACGAAGAATTCATAGTAATAAGTAGAACAAATGTGTGCAGACGTTCAGACCGGATGAGATAAGCTCGGGCACGAGAACCATCACGAAATCTTCGAGCCAGGGTAGAACGACCAAACGATTGTCCAAATTTACCCACGAACAGTTGTCGGAGATTTTCAAAAAGATCGGCTCGAAACATCAAGTTCAAGAGGTGAGTCCGTTTGCGCTTTTCCCACTCCTTTGTTCAAATTACTTCTGTCTCTTTCACTTTTATCCAACACTCGTCACTGCTCGTCGTCTTCCTTTCTTCATTCGCAGGGATTGGCGCAACTCTACGACTTCAAGTTGCAACATCCGGAAGCGGACGTGCAGCCCTTCTTGGTAAAGTCCCATCAGTTCTTCCAAGATTTTATCGAGAAGGGACTCAAGGATATTGATCAGGCGAGAAAGAGTCAGAATATCAATGCTGAGTGTAACAATCAGTACGCGACAGGTGAGCTGACGAGAAAAATAACCCTCGGTTACTCCGAGAATTCGCTTCAGGAGCATTCTCGTTGTAACGCTCAATCTCGACAGATATGCCCACGGAAAGTCCAAGTATTACGGTCGAGAAAGGTGCTATGGATCCTATCCAGAGGCTAGAGAAGCTGAGAGCCCTCGAGGCTCAGTACCGAGCGAGCGTCTCGAATCAATCTAATCGGGCATGAAATAGCGCCTCAGCACATCTTAGGTGAGCCACCGCCTGTACCATAGGACGATTGATGCGTCAAATTATTCTTAAGGAGCTAGTCCACTTTGGAGCCACGAGGAAAGGCTATTTGCGCGATTTTTTTTAAGGTTTTTATAAAAGATATGAATATAAAAGTTGTTGGGCTTGATAAATAGTCTTGAAATACATTTAAAAAAAAATTAACTCATTTTTATTCATTTTTAAGTACAAAAACTATAGTTCAACGTAACGCCTCAAAAGTACGTGCGCTAGGTGGCTCCATCACAACTCGGCAATGGCTCGTCTGAAACAAAAAAATCAAAGTCCAATAGATTCAGTATAACACCAGCTACAAAGTGACCCTCGGATATAAAGTTTTATCAAAAAATAAAAAAATGGCAGATGAAAAACGAAAAAAGTTTAAAAAACGCGTTTTTTCGCAGTTTTTCGCAAAAAAAAAGAGTAAAAATCAAAATTTGAAAACCATCGAGGGTCATCTTGTTGCGAATCATGTTTACAATATGTGGTTCAAATTTCAAGAGAATCGGTTTATTAGTTTTAGAGATACGATGGAGCTAGATTTTGAAAACGTTGTTTCGAGAAAAACGCGTTTGAAGTTTATACTATGAAAAACTCTTACCTAAACTCAATCGGCAATTCCTGCACCGTACAATATCCCTTCTGATTGCTCATCATCGTCGATTTCTTCAAGTCTTGCTTGCTTTCGATTTTTTTAAATTTTAAAAGTGGACTGACCCCTTAACCCCTTCATTAGGCGCGGCGGGGTCTCGAAGACCCCTTCACATACACATTTTTATTCAAATTTGGCCACCACTTTCAGATGACGCGTTAAAAGACTGTAACTGTTAGTCCTTGTTGCATGGTGGACGATTAGAATTTTCAGGGCAAACTCTTAAGGTATTCCTTTCACGAACCCGAATATTTAACTAATATTCGTTTATAATCGAGTAAAAATAAAGGGTGTCTCAAAATGATCTGACATTTTTATTCGTTGATAAAATGTATCATTTATTTGAAAAGTACGAATATTTTTACTTTAATATAAGGTACAAACGTGGAGGTTATGTGTGGAACAATATCCGATAAATGGCATAAACGGCATGGACTTGGGAGACATATTCTTTCAACAAGATTTCGTCAAAAGAGTGAACGTTTGCAAACAGGGACGAGGCGACCATTTATCGGATATTGTGTTCCACACATAACCTCCATGTTTGTACCTTATACCAAAATAAAAATATTCGTACTTTTCAAATAAATAATACGTTTCATTAACCCTTTAACTGCCATTGTAGCAAATTTGCTACGTTCGCTTTGACCCCGTCGGTAAAAGCGTAAGGACGCTATATCGGGCAAGCTACTTCACAGTTCCATCAATCTATGCTAGATGCAGCTACAAATGCCGGGATAGCTTGAAATTCAAACTTAAACATATGAATTATGTTAATATGGCAACAATGTTGTCGTGAAAATTTACGACGCTTGCCTCAGAATTCGATCTGCTGCCCTTTTTTGTCCAAAAAGTAAGTAAATGGACATTCTTGAAATATTTTTTGATAGAATTGTGTCAAGGAAGCTTGACTGGACGAACAAGGCTTTGAAGATTTTTGATTGAATTAGAATAATAGTTCGAACCGAGCGGGTGAAAATGTTAGTAGCAAATTTGCTACAGTCCGAAAATACTACTTCCCAGGCCCTTATCGACAAAATTAGGGTTGGACATTCATATTTAACCCTTTTTTTAGCTATACTACCAGAGGAAATGATTTTGAGCCATCCAGAAATAGGCGTGGCCGTTAGAGGGTTAATGAATTTAGATGTTAGGTCATTTTGAGACACTATGCATGCCAGTATACGGATAAAATTTCAAGCCAAGTTACCGAACGTTTAACGCAAAATTAGGACTTTAAAAATCGTCTGAATTACGGGGCCGGCTTGAAATTCCGAAGTTTGAATGATCAGAACGCTCAAAACTCCAAAAATATACAACCCTGAAAGATCAAAACTCCGAAAGAATTTTACACGAAACTCCGAAAGAATTTTACACGAAAGACCAAAACTCCGAAAATCTGAACACCGTCAAAATAATTCGGCTATGGAAGTTGTAAAAGTTTCAAAATTTTCAATAAATCGACGAATTATTTCAAGAATTTTTTTTATTAAGAAGTGATTTTACGTCAATTCTGAAATTTGTTAAGACAATGTTATACGTTCTACATGATTTACAGTCAACTGTGTAGACTTTCGCTGGCATAATCTTGACGAACCTTGTAATTTCGGAACATTAAAATTAGGAATTTTAAACGGTCGGCGCATTCAAAGATCATACCAGCGAAAGTCTACACAGTTGACTGTAAATGATGTAGAACGTATAACATTGTCTAGACAAATTTCAAAATTGACGAAAAATCACTTCTTAATAAATAAAAAAATCTCGAAATAATTCGTCGATTTATTGAAAATTTTGAAATTTTGAAAACGTCCATAGTCGAATTATTTTTACGGTGTTAAGATTTTCGGAGTTTTGGTCTTTCGTGTAAAATTTTTTCGGAGTTTTGATTTTTCGGGCTACTATTCTTTTGGAGTTTTGAGCGTTCCGACCATACAAAGTTCGGAATTTCAACCCGGCCGTATCTTGAATTTCGGAACATTAAAATTCTGAATTTTAAACGTCGGAGCATTCAAAGTTCGGAATTTCAACCCGGCCCCTCAATTACACGCTTCGTGTTTTGTTATTTCTATCTAATCAAGAGACCCAGCGGCGTTTCGACGCAAAGTAATTTTAAAAAATCGACGCCACCGATCTCGACGCCACTGACGGACTGACAAACACGTCGCGACACTTTATACAGTAAGATGGGCTTTTGGCGGAAGTTTTTCAACTTTCAATCGACATTACGCGAAGCGAATCGAAACCGCAGCGATGAATCGAAGATCTACTGACATTTTACCAATATAATGTGATTGTTTCCTATCGATTTTGTTTCGATCATTTTTCGATCCGTCCATTCAATCCTGAGATCTCATAATATTCAGCGAATTTCCGAGCGAACTCACGACTATAAATTTGTCCACACTCGGTGGGTTTGCTGAATCGAATAAAGTCTTGCGCCCATGTCATAAACATGAAACACGTCCTTATTAGGGTTGATTAACATTTTTTAATTCATACACTAAATAACTCTAGATGTCTGATTCTAAACTGCTCACGCGTTAAAAAAAAAAATCGAAAGATTCCGTAACGACAATGAAAACAGGGGTTCACCAAATGTTTCAAGAAAATATCAATGATAAAACTTGGAAAATGTCACTAGCAGACGAATTTTCGTAGCCGCGACTTTCGAGAAAATGTAAAAATTTCTAAATCCACTAAATTTGGGTGAAACTTTTTCATTCCAGTTTATCGTTGGCTATAATTGATTGTGACTTATTTTTATTAAGCGCCACTATGATTTACCAATGATTCAGAAGGGCCCTCCGTATGCTCCCGCAAAGACGGCCCTCCGCGAAAGGAATACCTTAAAATTGCTTACAGATAGATGGTTACAATAATCAAGTGGGTTGCTCAAAACGATTCACAAAAACGTCCCAAAAACGAACGCGCCCAGTGAAGGGTTGATAAAAAAACGTTTATTTTTTCTCGCTATGTAAAATCTTTCATGATCATTATTTTCGCAGATTATGTTACAGTGCTGTGGACAACTCGGCGAAAAAAATCATGACAGCGAACGGCCCCAAATATGTACCTAATAATAATGTCTCGCCCGTGGTCCCTTCCCCGTTAATAACGTCCAATTGTGAGATCGCATCAGTAACGAATTACAAAAATCTATTTCAGCATCTCGTAGTTGCGGATAGTTTAGGGTAATAATTCATGTGTTATGTTTATCGATCGTATTTATGGCTCTCGCGATGCGACTCAACGATATTTAAAAGAACAAAGAAACAATAACGTCGCATCCGAGTTATAGTTGTTAGGCATGTGTTTTTTTTTTTTTTTTGAATCTTCGTAGTCTCCTTTTGTATTGCGTTATTTTTTTAAAATATAAAATAAATAGCCATTAAACAGAAAGTGAGAAGTTTAACGTGGAGCGATACGTCGGATTTGAAATGTGGATTCGCTGTTACGATTATGTTTACAGGCTATATCGAACCTCACATTTGCGAGCTCGAGCACGCGTAGACTTGTAACGAGAGGAAAAAAAAATCAAAATGTAGAGGCGTTCAGAATACGCCGTATATTCTTTATTGATCGTACAATCGTTTACGCCGATGTCGAGGCGACTCGATACAATGCCGCGAGTACATAATAATAGTATTAACTCGAGGATTACGATACTTCAATGTGTTTTTTTTCTCGTTCTCCCGCAGACGATAAATTGAAAAATGAATTTCCCCGTGCTAAAATTGATTTCCGACCGAAGCGGGCCGCTTTTTTAATTTTCAATCGAGGATGTATAGAAATCTTGCGGAAACGCTACCATGGTGCTAAATAGAATGCTCAGTCGCTTAGTTTGCTCGAAGCTTGGGTGAAAAATTTGCGCTCGATCCATTAAGGCGGGAAGACATTAAACAACGTTGAGGGATTTTTAAAACTAAGGAATAAGGATTCTACATTTATCAATATGGAGGTATATTTTAATAGTATATTTAAGTATACAAAACAATTTTTTTAAATTCATTTAGCATAAAAATGGCGGAGTGTTATAGTAAGGTCGCTGCGAATTGCGAATCGGCGTGCAGTCTAGCTGCCCGTGACTTTGATTTGCAGAAAAATTCAAAAACATTCTCAGTTAGAACATGTATAGTTTCTTTTTAGCAGTAATTAAATTGAAGAAAATGCAAATTTAAGAGCATGGCACGCATTTACAGAAAAATCAACACTACACGTTAAATTTCTGTAAAATGTGGATTAAAAAAGTAGCTCTTTTAAAAATCTAAAACAATTTTCGTCAAGTAGAAACTAGCAATATTATCAATATTTCCACCAAGTTTCAACTCAATCGGCATAATAGTTTTCGAGTAATCCTGGACGCCAATTTTGAAAATGCAGTTTTGGCAAAAACGAGTTTGAAGTTCACGGCCGCTCCGAATCCGAGCGGTGAGGCACAAGGGTCACGAGCTGCAACGTTTGAAATTTTTCGAATTTTGCTTTGAAACTTTGGGAAAATATTTCACATATATAGTTCTATGGTTTAAGGCGGGATCGACATTTATAACGATAAAAATATCGATTTCTTTTTTTTTTCTTTAAGGTAGTAAGAGCGTGCAATCTTGATTTCTATAGATTTTATTCGAATTTTAACCAGACATTGTTCATATCATTATGCATGTTCGAGTGAATTTTCAAAACAGTCGACTATTTAGATTGGGAGATAATGGGTTTTAAAATTGCAACTTTGAACACTGCAGGGTCTGCATTGAAATTTAGACATAATAATTTTCCGTAAAAAATATTTGTCCGCTATAATCAAAAGACATATGGCAACACCGCATCGTTCCACGTATCCAATGACATGAGTTTGCGCGGCATATTTGAAATAATACTGCAATACAAATTTTTATTTGGGAGTAATTTTTAATAGAACAAAGTTTTCAATTAGTTATGAATGAAGCAACACTTTTATTTGTTAATGAAGATAACGTAAACAATATAAAATATTAATATTTATAATGCAAATCTTTTTTTATGCCAACCTTTTTAACTTTAGGAACACGATAATTATTTTTTTCTCGAAATATTGAACAATACTGTTCTGCCGTGGTGCCATATGTCTTCTTATTATAGGGGACAAATCTTTTTTACGGAAAATTATTCTGTCTAAATTTAAATGCAGACCCTGCAGTGTTAAAAGTTGCAATTTTAAAACCCATTATATCCCAATCGCAATAGTCGACTGTTCTGAAATTTCACTCAAACATGCATAATGATATGAACAATGTCTGGTTGAAATTTGAACAAATTCTATGAAAAATCAAGATTGCGCGCTCGTACTACCTTAAACGATAAAACTATATATGTAGAATATTTTCCTAAAGTTACAAAGCGAAATTCGAAAAACTTCAAACGTTACAGCCCGTCGACGCTGTACCCCACCGCTCGGATTCGGAGCGGGCGTGAACTTCAAACGCGTTTTTCACAAAACTGCATTATGGAAATTGGCGTGCAGGATTACTCAAATACTATTAAGTCGATTGAGTTGAAACTTGGTAGAAATATTGATAATATTGGCACGTTCGACTTGACGAGAATTGTTTTTGAAAAATGGAAGAAAAAAAAACGACTTTTTTCATCCACATTTTACAAAATTGTTGATTGTTTGTTGTAAATGAGTGCTATTTTCTTAAATTTGCATTTTCTTCATTTTAATTATCGTCACATAGAAACTATACATGTTCTAACTGAAAAAAGGTTTGAACTTTTTTGCAAATCAAAGTCTACGGGAAGCTAGACTGCACGCCGATTCGCAACGCCCGCGGCGACCTTGCTGTAACACTCTGCCACAGCTCCGTCATTTTGATGATGAATTAATTAAAAAAAATTGTTTTGCATACTCAAATATACTATTAAAGTATACCTAAAGTTTGATAATTGTAGAATAATTATTTCTTGTTTTAAAAAGTCCCTCAATATTGCTTATTTTTTCCTCTCTAAATGTATATCCCGCCTTAAAGAGAAAAAAAAAAGACATTGATTTTTTGATCGTTGTAAATGTATATCTTAACCCGTAAAAGATTAGGACACTTTTTTGTTCGCCGCAGTCGCGTTCTCATAGGACTTTATTCTCAGATATGATTATAAAAAGCGCAATGGACAAAGTGGTACATGGTTTGAAAAATTCAGTTTTTTCGTGTGGCTAATTTACGTAAGAAACAAACTTTTCGGAAAATGGTTGACGTAAGTCACCGCAACGTGCTGGAATTCTACTCATTTTCTCAACGAGCATTATCGAGCTAGTACCGCATCGTCGTGAACAGCTGATCGGCTCGAAGATAGCGAGCGTCTCGAGGCGCGGGATATTCACTCTTTTGAAGTCAAATATTAATATAATGGATCCTCTCGATGGTTAAACATTTAATAATACCAGTAAATCGATCATTTAAAAGACGGATCTTAACTGAAAATTTGAGACTCGGTCTACTTATTATGCCACTTATGACTGACTTTACATTACATCTAGAACGAATATTTTAGCGTTTAAAATTTATGCCACTCCTGTCAAATTGTCTCCTATACATCCTCAAGTGTCTACCCCGTATCGAACTTTGTCATCCCCGCCTCAAGGCGAAGTAGAAGATCTACGACGTGACATATGAGTGCGAGAGAGATAGCCGAAATTTTCGAACAGAGATTTCTCAGAGATTTATAATATTCAGGGCAAAAGGAAATCAAGCTCTGCGTCCGGAAATTCTCGAGAGCCTGATGCTTTGTTTTTTCCTAAAAAATTTAACCATCTATGAGAAAATTGGGTTGGAAAATTTGTGAGGTTATGTTGACCTTGTACATGCCCTTAAGGTATTCCTTTCGCGGAGGGCCGTATTTTGTGCGGGCATAAGCAGGGCCCATCCTGAATCATCGGCAAATTACAGTAGCGCTTCATAAAAAAATCAGTTACCATACTTTATTATACCGAACGATAATCCGAGATAAAAAAAATCCTCGTAGATTTAGTACATTTTTACGTTTTCTCTAAAAAGCCGCAACTGCGAAAATTTTTCCGCTAGTCGCATTTTTTCCAAGTTTTATCGTTAATATTTTCATTAAATATTCGGTGACCCTCTTTTTTATTGTCTTTGCGGATTCTTTAGAATTTTTCACACGCGTTGCAGTTTATATCAGGCATTTAGAGTTATTTAGTGTATAAATTATTAGACAGAAATGTGGCCAACGTGTCATCTCCATAGTGCCGTACAAATGTTTTTTTTTTTTTTTCGTTAAAAGTTCGGTAACTTGGCTTAAAATTTGACCAGTTAAGTGGTACGTATTTTCACTTGATTATAGACGAAAATCGTTTAATTGTTAAATATTCTCGTTCGTGAAAGGAATACCTCGATTTCGCATTCTCGCATCTGCAATTTTTTCGCCGCGATGCCGTCGAAAAGACCACGAACAACCTGAGCAGCCAAGCGGAAACGCAGCTGTGAAGCTTTTCCGCGATAATTAATTTCAGCACAAAAATGCACTTTATCATTATATATTATCTCCGAGACACCTCAAACGAATACACAAAATTCCGGGAGTACTCGAATCATTTCCGCGCGGATGGCTCGTCGACGGAAGGGCAAGGACGAAGGGCTCTCGCTCGCTCGCGCATAAAACAATTTATCAACGTCGCAACATTCGCACTCGTTGGCTAATCGGGAACAACGGGGAATGCAACATGTTCATCGATTTCGCTACCTCGAATGCTTCGTGTCATAAACGTAAATAGTATTTTACGACGCGCACTTTTATCCATAATGCCTCGTTTACAACAATAAACATTTCTCTATAGTACAACATTGTGCACACGCGTAATTCATTCTTTGTACAGATTATCTTATCACTCGTGGCCTCCTTTTTTCCCGTCGTTTTGTCAATCGCATTGAGCGTCACGAGGCATCACACTCCGCTCTAACAGGAAGCAACACACTGCTGGATGAACGTACGAACGTCGATGATATTTATGTAGTAACGTAAAAAAATATAATACTTGAGGGTACTTTTTGTTTGTCTCAAGAATTATTCATAATACTATAATGCACGCCGTTCGACTGTACAAGTATACAATTATGTATATATTTATATACATGTATGGGACGTTCCACGCTAAACGGAACAGTTTCGTGGTCTCTCGGGATATGCGATTCCGACGTTCGGAATTTATCCTGAGCTCGTGTATTTCAGCCGTCCCAATGACAAGACCAGGGGGCCAACAGAACTGACAACACAAAAGAAAGCATTTGGGGGTACTTCCGACAAGCGAAAACCGAATTTTCATCTGAAATTTGACATACACCTTTCTTTTGATCTTTTAAGAGATCCCTGAAAAAGGATTTTTGACGACTAGCAGTAGTTTTCGAGATATTGAGGTTTTAAGTTTTTGAGTCAGGTTCCGAAAAGCCCTCCCCTGTGATTAAGTTGAAATTTTGCACAGACCTTCCTTTCAATATTTCTCAGAGAAGCCCTAAAAAGATTTTCGGCGATTAGCGACAATTTTCGAGATGTGAAATTTTAAAGTTCATTGTTTGAACCCGTACGGGTATCTATATCGCAACCCCCACTCCTCCGGCTTCGCTGCTGCCTAGCGAACAGGGCTCGCCCGTACGTGACGGGTTTGTTGGGTTCGTTTTGGGTTTTTTTTGTCTGTTTGGGTTTGTTTGGGTTTGTTTAGTATAGCAGGAACGCGATGAAAGAAAATAACTTTAAAAAATCGATATCTCAAAAACTATGGTGCATCGCCAAAAAGCCTTTCAAGGGGTCTCTTAAAATTTCAGAAGTGTACGCCAAATTTCAGATCAAAATTCGGTTTCCGCTTTTCGGAAGTTTATCCAAGCATTTTTCCAAAATTGAAGCACGAAGTACACATTTGATGTTTGTACTTCTTGTACTTCGCTACTTTCATCGACTTTACACGAAATTTTGGCAAAACGAGAAACGACGATTTAAAAATAAATTATTTCGATCAATTGCTTTGCGAGTCGATTCTCCGAACAAGCCGACTTCGACGAAATCGGGAATCGTATATCAATCACGTTAATTTCCAATGAGAATGACGATGAGAAAACAAGTAATGTGGAAAAATAACAAGTGAAGTTGCGACGAACGTGGAAATCGCTGATCGCCGCGCCGTCTGTTTAACTCGCCGTGGAATGTCGCTATATATATATATGTACATATATACATATATATGTATACAAAAACGCACACGTGCACGTATGCAATCACATGCACTCTAATCACAAAACAAATCTAAGTACGCGACGTGCGTGTGTCTGTGATTATTCGCCGCGTGTGCGAAAAAAAAAACGAATCTTCACGCCTCTTCCGAGGGATTTATGAAGAGCGCCGTGAGCGCGAATACGAGAAAGACGATTCCCCCGGTAATGGTTACTGTAATCGGAAGAAGAAAAATACGATACAAGGATAATTAGTAAAACGGAGATAACTTCGAGGAATGCGTATTTTCGTTTATAGAAAAGTATCCGTAGACAGCGGTGGATTACCTGTACGAACGGATATTCTTTGGGCTATCATGCGACCACCGAGTACGGCCAGCCCGGTACAGAACGAATGTCCCAACACTCCTCCAACGACGACGCCGTAAACGTCCTGAAAAAAAGACGTCGGTAACTTCGTTTCTAATGATGACGGGGCGGTTGAAATCTTATGTTCTTGAGGCCCTAGGCCACAGTAACGGGTATAAAATCATGTGCGAATTTAACAATTTTTTTCGTATGAAAAAGTATTTCACTCATAAAATTAATTACACATCTATTTAGTATGAACATCAAACTGTTAGAAAATATATATGTATTTTTTTTCGATGTACAAAATGGCCGACTACTCGAACCTTCTCGAAACAGCTTTTTTCCAATGGGCGTGACAAATAACTTCGACAATTTTCACTCGATTTACTTCGAATTTGAAAGTTATGTTCCTAATTGCATTTCGCAGAGGAGTACGTACGGAATTTCTGATTAATCGAAAACTTTATGAGCAGTTTATGAGCAGTTATAACGAAATTTTTCACTGAAAATTCATTTCTTAAGTTCAAATACCTACAACTTTTGAATAAAACAGTATTTTTAAATTCCGTACGTACTTCTCTAGGTATTCTAATGTAGATTGACGAGAATTTTTGTTTTTTGTTCTGGGTAAAAAATTGTGGATGCCAAATTCCACGCCGCGGAGCGCCTAAAAAAAGATAACAACAGAAAATTATTAGTAGTCGGCCATTTTGTACATCGAAAAACAAATATATATTTTTTTCCAACAGCTTGATATTCATATTAAATAGATGTGTAATTAATTTTATGAGTGAATCACTTTTGCATACGAAAAAAATGTTAAATTCGCACACGATTTTTGCATTATCCGATAGAATACACGGTTAAAAAACGTTCTGTCCAATTTTTAGATTACAATTCGAATTATTTCGCTCACTACAGCCTTTCGTAGAAAAAGTTAAGCCTTTTTTAACAGCCTTTCCTAGAACTTTTAACGCGTTGTTCTCGGAATGGTGTTTTTCAAAACGGTGGCCACTCTCAAAGGAATAGTTTTCAAGCTATCCGTTTGAAATTTTAACAGAACATTCTTCACGCCATTCCTTATGTTGTTATGGAAGCTTTTTTCGAAAATCTTCCTATTTTTTTTTTTTTTCCGGAAAGCAGTAAAAAAAGGCTAAATTTGATATTTTTGTTCAAACCGCCGCCATTTTTTCAAATTTCACTAAAAAGAAAAAAATGTCCATAGGAACACAGCGGCTTTCCTACAGATTAATAATCATTTAAAAATTTGCGTTTCACATAAAATTTGCGGCCGCAATCCTGGCCACCATGGGACACCATTTTTTTTCCACGCAATTTTCCGCAAATAAAAACAATGTTAAACAACAAATAAAGAAATTTAAGAAAAATCATTTTGTATACTTTATCGCTGCTTCAATGTGAAAAAAAATTAGACCGATTAGCTAATCCTATGCACCTAAAAAAAATCTCGATAATCGGCTATTTTTCAGGCGGTCACACTGTGATGATTGTTTATAAAAATGTGAAAAAATGCAAATAAGCGTTTAAATAATGTTTTTTCGTTCTTCACGAGTGCTTTGATTTGACATAGAACAATCAGGCTGATTAGCGTATTTTAATCGTCGAAAACAAAAAATCGCGAAAATCATGTTTTTCGACCCGTTACACTGTGATGATTTCTTGAGGCGAGAAATCCCTTTAGAATTTTCAAAAAATCGATTTTTATTACATATTTCGAAAGTATGATACCCAAAAAATATACTGACCAAA
The DNA here is from genome assembly GCA_963210295.1 of Ophion ellenae. Taxonomy (NCBI): domain Eukaryota; kingdom Metazoa; phylum Arthropoda; class Insecta; order Hymenoptera; family Ichneumonidae; genus Ophion; species Ophion ellenae. Next base: position 27,715,361 of record OY723391.1, on the reverse strand, counting down.
GGAAAACTCGAAATATTGAATATTTGCGGAGTTATCGCATATAGTCTAGAGCGCGGGGATAGCATGCGGTCAGGTAGCGAGTCACATTTTGAAACTTTAAATGCGATTAACTCGAAACTACTTTTTCAAAAACTGCTCGTGTTGTAGCTCAAAAAGTTATCGACCGATTTGGATGAAATTTCAGGAGGTTACTCTCAGCAATATTATCGGAAGGATATACCTAAAGTTTGAAAGGTAGCGTGTAAATAAATATTTATTTTGGGGTCAAATATGTCGAAAATTCGAGCTCAGGAGTAAAAAGGCTTCCAAATTTTCGAATTTGCACTTTTTCATCTTTTTTTAGGTATATCCTTCCCCTTAATATGTCAGTAAACGAATGACACTTTAAATCTTTTTCAGATCAACAGAAAAAGAGTGACAACTGCAGCACTTCTCGATGTCGCGGAAAACAGGCGTCGGAAGACCCTTAATGACGCCGCAATTTGGTTGGTCATCTCAATTTTTTTTTTAAATCTTGACAGTTATAATAAACTCATGTCCAAATTTAAAAATAATCAGATTATTTTATCCTCTCTAAAAAAAATCCCGAAAAATACCTATTTTTCACGCTCCCAAAGGGATTTCTCGCCTTAACCGGAAGTTCGCTTCAATCTGATGTTCGAACTGACCTCTCTCGCTGCAAGTATAATCGTCGTAAGTTGCGAACGATCGCCCCACTCCGCGAGGAACGTGAGCGTGAACGCCTGAAGGAAGATCCTCGATAGAATAACAAGGGCGCTGGTTTTTTTCGTTTTCCTCAAAACACCCGTTTCCGGATCCTGCACGGTCGTGCCTGCTGTTTCCTTCTCAAACTTGCGAGAGCGGTAGTCGGAACGAACGAAACAATTATTTTAAAATACTCGTGCGATACGAAAGTTTTAGTACTTTAAACTACAAATTTACTATTCAGACAGCAAAGCTAAAATCAGCGAAACATTTTTTTTGCATTTGGAGCTTGTTTGTACGGTGTAATGGTCATTAATATTCATAGCGCTCGTGCGATAGTAATTCGTTGAATATTCATAATCGCGAGTAGAGGAGGCGCGGCTTCGGCGATATCCCAAGCAGCTTTGGCCCCGGCCGATACTTGGTTGGGTGACCGCTCAGCCGCACTTTTATCGAGTTTTCGATGATGAACGCAACTGAAACTCGGTAAAAATGAAGCCGCCCCGTTTTGGCACAGGTTCTTCGCTGTTTCCCTGTGCCTACGTGCAAATATAAGGGTTGAAGCTTGCATCGTTGAAATGAAACGAAAATTCTTTTCCATTTCTTATTTTCAATGCTCTCCAAAATCATATTTTGCAGATTTGTTGTAGATCGCGAAATGAGAATTCTCGAAAAAGTTTGCGTGATTTTCGTAGCCCGAATCTACCAAAGGAAATTTGGGAAACAAACAAAAATTCATTTTCGCTGCGTTCCAACGATGAAAACTTCAATGCCAAGTGCAAATGCGATACAGCTGTGCTCTGGAAAACAAGTAGCTGCGGGCAACACTCCGGAAGCGGTGGCTAAGTAGCTGGAAATAGCGAATCTGCAAATACGGTAATTGATGTTTAAAGTATTCCATTTTGCATTTTGTAAAAAAGTTGTGCAAATAAAACTCGATTTGTTTGGACTGCTACGCGTGTAAAAAATCTAAAGAATCCGTAGAGACGATACAAGCAGGGAGTCACCGAGTGTTTAAAGAAAATATCAATGGCGAAACTTGGAACAAAAGTGACTAGCGGAAGAATTTTCGTAGCCGCGACTTTTCAGAGAAAATATAAAAATGTTTAAATCTACCCAATTCGCGCAAAATTTTTTATCAAGCGTTACTGTAATTTACCAATGCTTGAGGAGGGGTCCTGCTTACGTTACCAAATCCGGCCTTCCACAAAAGGAATACCATAAAGGGGGATATACACCTAGATGGTCGAGGTCGAGGATTTAGGAGCTATGAACATTCCGTCGACCGTAGAAGACCTACACTATGGGCCTGGTATCGATGATTCCATGTAAGTTGACAAATTTCATGATTTATTCATTCCTAAATTTTCAAACGCGTTTTTCTCAAAACCACGTTTTTCGAATCGGTACCCAAAATTTATCGAAAACCGATGAACCGATTGCCTTGAGGTTTTTCGTGGTTATTCTATACACCATTATCTAGTACTTGTCATAGGATTTTTTTTTCCGTTACTTGCCTGTTTTATAGGCAAAATAATAACTAATTTTTGGCCCAAAAATCACTATTTATGTTCAAACGTCCGCCATTTTGGCGTAAATCGATATTTTCAAAATCGGCTATGACAAGTACTAGAATATAGTATCTGATTTAATAATCTTTTTGGTTTTTTTTTTCAGATGATTTTTGAAGAAACGCCACTGGGTACCGTATACGCAGATTTACGACGCTCCAAGGATCATACAATATCCTCGTATATTTTTCATATTTTTAAATAAAGAAAATTAAACATATTTTTGAATGTATATACTTTTAGATAATTAAAACCCCAATCCGAAATTTCAAATAGTTTTCCTTGAAAAAATTCACAAAAATGACCTTTTTTCCGGCTCCTAGGTGTATATCTCCCCTTAATAAATGCGAAAAGCTTGCAAGCCCTCACGGACGAACTTTAAGAGTGAAAAAAACCTCGAATCACCCAGTATAATAACAGTGTTGAAGTTTGCACCGTTAAAGTGTAACGAATATTCTTCTTTATTTTCATTATTGTCGTGAATATTTTCTTGCCAATGTGTTTTGTAGATTTTTAATGGGCATCCCAAAAAACGTTCAACTGATTTTTGTAGCCCAAATTGGCAAAAAACTACATTGTCCATCTAAAAAAATCAATTTTCGTTGCGTTCAAACGATGCAAACTTCAACACCATGTTGAATAACTCTATACGCTGCTCGGTACAAACAGAACTCTTTGAATCCACAAACAAAAATTGAAAAACAAATTTCATCGGATGAATACTTGTTACGCTGTGTTCGACATAAAGATTCGACGGTACCTCGTCGTCGCGCTTCCGCAAGTCCGACTGAACTTCCTCCAGCTCATCCTGGGCCTCGGTGGGCGACATGTAATAGCCGTCTCTCAGCATCTTCAGGCCGAACAAGGCGAAGAGCGCGGTGGAGATGTAATAGGTGTAGGCGCGTGGGATAATGGTCGCGGCGTAGCCGAACAATACTGCGGAATGTCGATTCGAATGATGAAGCGGCCGAGCTCTGCAGGGACGAAAGTGCGCTATGTAAAGTGGCTAGGTAAGTTACCTGAGAGGACAGTCATGAGAGCCAAGGCGCCGATGGCTCCGGCAAACACGGTCAGTCTGGGATGTCGCATGGCCATGATAGCCGCGATGAAGAACGTCTTGTCGCCCAGCTCGGAGACGACGATGACGGACAGAGAGGCCACAAACGCATGGAGAAAACCAAGATTTTCTCGGATCGGCGTACTCGCGGTGGATTCCCGATTCTTGAGGCAAATTTGACAATTACGTTATCGTTGATTAATATTATCTACGCTTTCCTGACATCGAGAAGATGCGACCGAACATCCTGACGAGAATTCAAAACCAGGGGCCTACGACGACGATCGTAAACCCAAACAAACTCACTATCGAGGTAAGGATATCCTCCGGTTGTGGCATCGCGAGTGGCATTTTCTCGGCTGCGGCTACGACTACCGAGCAACAAACGCATGCAACGATAACGGCAATTTTGCTGCCCATCGAGCCCACGGCCGAGTAACCTGGCAGATTTATGTTCATCTTTGGATATGGAAAATTTCCGTGATCATTAATGAAACTGCTGCTCGCACTCTACGGACACTTTTGCCTTCGCCCGTCGTCCAGGCGGTACTCGAACTACGGGCAGCGGAACTCCGTGAGCGCGGTCTCGCAGCGAGTGGCAGCGAGCGCGCGTGGACACGGAATGAGTGGCGGCCGGAGCGCGGGGAGGGGATTTATATCGCCGAGGCTTTTCACGCTCCGATTGCGGCCGCGAGGATCGTCGCGATCGCGAGAATCGTTTTTTCTTACTGTCGTTAACTTCCCCGTGACAACGATTTAATTGCTATTTTTAATACCGGAATTGCCACCGGAAATTCTCACGGACATTGTCGAGGGCGGCGTGGCGCGAAGTTCCTTCGACTCTCGATTATCTATAAAGATCATACTTGATCGTCGTAAAATGCCATAGATTTCGAGAGTTCTGAAGTGTCTCGCCACAATCGTAACATTTTATTTGTCATCCGCATTTCATAACCTACAAAATCGTACGAGCTTGCTCGAGATTTTGCCGGAGATTCGACTGGTCATTAAAGTGGTCGAGGAAACTTTCTCCAGAAGAAAACAATGAAGAGAGGGCGCGGTCGATAATCGGTCATTCGTTATCAGCGATTATCGATCACGTAACGATACGCGCGATAAAATCCTCGCTTGCCACGTTTGAGAGTCCCGCTACGACGCGACTGCAGCGCCCGCCCCGTGAACGCGGCAATTTCGAATCGCGCGGAAGCTCGCGCTGCTCCTTCCCAAGTAGCAATTTTCAAAAAATTGTCCAAAAGTCGGCTAAATGAGTACCAAATGTCCGCCCGGAAGTTATCTTAAAGTTAACAATCATCGCGAAAGATAACTGTTGAGCACATGATAACTTATAGGTAACTTCCGAGCGGACATTTGATACTCATTTGAACAACTTCTGGACAACTATTTGGGGATTACTACCTTGGTCTTGGCAGTGCGATGCTGACGTTTGATATGTAATGATAGTTTGAATACATTATTTTTAAAACCACGTTTTTAAAACGGACTAAAAAGCATAAAATAATTTCTCCTAGCCCCATACAGATTTATAACTCCATATAGGTTTCTAACCCCATACAGATCGTCCTGAAAATTTGTGATTGTGAATATTTAATAGCTGTGATACTATTAAATAATCCGCGTGAGCTGTGATACTATTAAATATTCCTTATGGTATTAGACTTGTGAGATGTAAAACGAAAAACGTGGGGCGTATGCAATATATAATAGTAAGGAGTGTAGGGAGTAGCTGTCCCTGAGACAACTCACACAACAGTTCATATAATTTGCAGTGCAATAAAATTGTTGGAGACTTAGCTTAAGGCCTTAGGCCACAGTAACGGGTATCATGTGCGAATTTAACCATTTGTTTCGTATGAAAAAGTGATTCACTCATAAAATTAATTACACATCTATTTAGTACGAATATCGAGCTGTTAGAAAATATACATATTTTTTTCGATGTACAAAATGGCCGACTACTCGAAACTTCTCGAAACAGCTTTTTTCCAATTGGCGTGACAAACAACTTCAACAATTTTCACTTGATTTACTTCAAATTTGAAAGTTATGTTCCTAATTGCATTTCGCAGAGAAGTACGTACGGAATTTTTGATTAATCGAGAACTTTTCATTTTATAAGCAGTTTATGAGCAGTTATAACGAAATTTTTCACTGAAAATTCATTTCTTAAGTTCAAATACCTACAACTTTTGAATAAAATAATATTTTTCACATTCCGTTAAATATTCGGGTTTGTGAAAGGAATACTTTAAGAGACTATTCTACTGTTACAGAATGAAAAAATAGAATTTTTATTTTTTTGCATTCTTCAACTCTATTCCATCATAAAATTGATATCCAATTGCTGGTAAAGTCGATTTTCACTTTGTCGACCCAGTACAGCGCTTCAAAGTAGAAGCGCTCGGTGCGCGCTTCGCTCCGGTACGGCTACCCGTTGCGCGTCCCTGGCAGCTGTATGAAACAGCTGTTTTGAATTTATACCTGAGCATCCACATATACACGTATACTCCTAAACATTTACTGTATAGTAGTATACTCTCTTTACCGGTTAGTATTGCTCTGAATTTTTCGTTTTGTTTTGAGTCGTTTTTCTCCAAACGACTTTTTCACCTGGCGCTGGTGATATCGGAAAATCGGCTCAACCAGACGGGCTAAAAGTTTCACTGCATATTCAGCATACGAATGGCTATCGCCCGAACTAGAATTACTAAAACATATTAATCTTAACTTACACTTCCGCCGAATTATGACGAAAAGAACGTGTTTTTCGAACGTTTTTGCAAAAAACGACACCATTTTGTTATTTTGCAATATAAAATAATAATTCTAGTTCGGGCCATAGCAACACTCACATAGATTAAGCATTTTTTTGAATTTTTTGTTTCAGATTACCTGGAGAGAGCAAATCATCAACGCCAGCAACATACTTATTTTTAAATGCCTTTACACGATTACAAATTGTTAAATAAATACACATTTAAATGCAACAACAAAAAAATGTTTTCTATTCTGTAAGAGCGTACTTTTAAGGGGAGATATACATCTAGATGGTCGAAAAAGTCGATTTTTTTTGCATTTTCTTGAAGTTTGAGGTCTCCAGAATATCTGGTGAAAACGGCAAGTTAATATTTCGATAAATAAGCCAGTTACAGCCGAGAAAGTGAAACGTGTTTTGCGACGCCGAGCCGACAAGCTTTTCAAATCGGTACCCAAAATTTCTCGAAAACCAATGAACCGATTGCCTTGAGGTTTTTCGTGGTTATTCTATACACCATTATCTAGTACTTGTCATAGGATTTTTTTTCCGTTACTTAGTTTTCGTTTTATAGGCAAAATAATAACTAATTTTTGGCCCAAAAATCACTATTTATGTTCAAACGTCCGCCATTTTGTCATAAATCGATATTTTCAAAATCGGCTATGAAAAGCACTAGATTATAGTATCTAATTTAATAATCTTTTTGGTTTCGTTTTCAGATGATTTTTGATGAAACGCCAGTGGGTACCGTATGCGCAGATTTTTTTACGACGCTCCAAGGATCATACAATATCCTTGTATATTTTTGATATTTTTAAATAAAGGAAATTAAACATATTTTTGAATGTATATACTTTTAGATAATTAAAACCCCAATCCGAAGTTTCAAATAGTTTTCCTTGAAAAAATTCACAAAAATGGACTTTTTTCGGCTCCTAGGAGTATATCTCCCCTTAAGCGAAAAAACAGTTTGTACCGATGCATGCAACAGTTTTCAGAAAAAAATGTATTAAAAATAACTTATTTTTTTAGCCGTCACAGCAGAATAGCCCCCTAAGGGGACGAAAGTTTATTTTGTCGAGTTTCGTATTATAGCCGTATTATTATAAATTCAGTATAATACGAAACCTCAATTGAGTATTAACGAAATTTAATTAATTATAATACGAAACAAAAATTATTAAAAATGATTAGTACTACCTGCAGAAACGATGGTATATATATATATAAATATAAATATATATATATATATATATATATATATATATATATATATAAATATAAATATAAATATAAATATATATATATATATATATATATATATATATATATGTATGTATAGGGGGTCGTCCATTAATCACGTGAAGGTCAAATAGGAGTTTTGGATAACATCATGATTGGTCACGCTGAAGGGGGGCTGGGGTGGGGGGATGTTGTGACATATCACGTGTATTTTTTGTTGTGTAACTGCGCGGACAATTTTAAATGTACTGACAATATATATTATTTCGTTTTTCATAATAAAGTACCGCACTCTCTATGGCCTTTGTCTGACATTTCTAAAAAAATAATACACGGGATGTTGGAGGGGCAGTAGCCTAGAACCTCACCACATATCACCATGGGGCAGGCACTAGCTTTTTTTAGCAGATGTAAATGTAATGAGTCTAAAAAACGTTTATTCGTTTAAACGAAAAAAAAAAACTGCTCCGTAGTAGCATTTCGACCTGGTCCCATACAACCTTCAATGTTGCGCGAAAAAATTGGTCGAGATATTCGCTTTGAAAGTCCAAGTAGTAGCCAATTGCAAAGTCGTCGCTCACGCGCGGAACGTGCACGCCGGATGAAGCGCGGGTTCGAATTCACGTTCAGACAAATGCATTTTTTCCCCAATATTCTTTTTTTTGTTGTAAGAAGTAGTCAACACATAGACTCGCGTTGCAAATCGATAATACGATTCAGTGATTTTTGTTTATTATTTAAGAAGATTTGAGACAATTGACGAAATGTTACCATTTGATTCCAATTTATATAGTAAATTCTTTGTCATTTACTGAATGCACTCTCCAAATTGAGAATCGATCGTCTACACCGTGTTATTTTCTGAAGGCTCTCGATGTAAATACCTCTGTGTTGAAAAAAATGCTATTCTTTATCACCACCCCTTTACCAAAAAAATTAGAGTTTGGCAACTTTTTTCAGGCCTCTAGGTAGATGTAGCCCCTTAAGGGGAGGGTAGGGGTTTCAGCATGAAAAAAACACTTTTTTGCGAATTTTTTTCATCTATATGGATAGAGTAAATTTATTGAAACCTTTTGTACATTGTTAAGTGTCATTTCAAGAACATTCCGTGAAATTTGTACGCGAAAATATCCACAAACAGGCCGGCGACAAAGCTTTTCCAAGAACGCCTTTGGAAAAACACGATTTGCAGTGTTCACTGTATCTCAGCTAGGAATTATCCGAAGTCAAGGACCATTAAAATTTAGTCAAAGTATCATCAAATCCTCCCCCCAACGGTCTTTGATAATTTTTTTTTCATTTCTAAATTTTTGGTGGTCATGTAAAGTGAAAAGTGCTATTTTTCACGAAAAATTCCGCCATTTTGGGGGTGGAAAACCCCCTCAATGTAAAAAAAATCTCAAACTAACCGTTGGGGGGAGGTATTTTACATGTATAAAGTGTGTACCAAGTTTGAAATAAATCGGTCGTGTAGTTTTCAAATGGCAGTGAACACGGACTTTGAAAAAGTGGTTTCGAGAAAAACGCGTTTGAAGTTTAGAGAAGTCGGAGCTACAGTGTTAGAGGAGCGGGACTAAATAGTCAATAACTTCGAGAGTTTTGCTCTGATTGACTAGAAATTTTGGGATTATATTCTTGAAATGTTTAACTATGAGAAAAGACAAAAAAATCGATTTTTAAAAGTGCAAACCCATACCCTCCCCTTAATACTTCAAAGAAAAAAAATCGCGCGTGAGCAACCACTGTGCCATTGTTTACTCAGCGTCGGACTTTCAACGCGGATATCTCGGCCAATTTTGTCGCGCATTAAAGAAAAAAGCATTTTCCTGGCAATCGCACAACCTGTATGCTCACCAAACAAACCCTAATAGTTGGAAATCACCCTGCATTCAAGGTATTTTCATATTTTTCATATTGGGAGTACAAATAAGTCTCTGCCGTTTGACAAAAGATGGCCCCACCAGGAGGTTATGGTTGAAATTGTCAGACGTAAAACGTCATATCGTAAGGTTGGACATCTGGCAAGACCGTAACCTTGAAATATTAGCGATTTTTATCAGCATCACGTAATTTTTTTTTGTTCGAAAATGTCGAGTTTTGAGCCGAATAAGCGTTATTTGCGGGAACTTTAGATTTACTTTTTTAATTTGAAGAAATCTGCAGCTGAGGCGCATCGATTGCTTGTAGAAGCATACAGTGAGGCTGCTTTAAGGCAGTAGTCTGGTCTAGAGCGAGATTTTTTACGTCATTTTTTACTTGGAATAACTTTTGAACCGTTGAAGTTGTCTTGATGAAATTTTACATACGTATTTATTGTTCCTTTGAGAATGTATCTACATTAAAAAAAAACATTTAAAATGTTTTCATGTAGTTTTTTATTTTTTAACAACATGGTCCGCCGAAAACCGCCTCAATCGGCGCCCACTCTGGGTGATGTTGTATGCATTTGAAAAAAAAAATATATATATTCTCAATCTGTATGAGTATTCTGAGCACAGGTAGCAGAATTAGTATTTAAAAAAATGTTGTTACAAAATGGCGGCCTGTTAAACTTTGATTAACGATATGTCATACATTTTCGGGTATTCGACGAGTTATAAAATGTGGACAAAATTATTGTTCGACTCAATTCTGCTACCAGTCCTCAGAAAGAGGCTACCGAAGGTATGTGCAAAATTTGAGCTCGATCGGTCAATTAGTTATCGAGGTATCGCCTATTCGAAAAACATAGTTCTGAGATAAACGCGTTCAAAGTTTTGATACCGTTGGATGAGGTTTGCGCGCGGCTTGCTTATAATTTCTATTACTCTGCTAATTTTTGAAATATCAATAAACGTTTTTCACGAGCGTATTAAGCCAGGTCTAAGGAGTAATAAAATGAACAGAAAAATCGATTTTGTCAAGATTCTGGACCAGACTACTGCCTCAAGTGAGAGAAGTTGTCGTGAGTGGTTTCAAAAGTTTAAGGCCTAAGGCCACTGTAACGGTCCAAAAAAAAAGGTTTTTTCACGAATTTTTTGCTTCCAAAATTGAAGGTAATTGAAAAAAAACTTTTAAGGGTGTTATCGGGCATACATTAAACTTTATTATCAAATTTTTTTACAGCAAAAAAAAAACAAAATGGCGGTTCCACAGCTATCTTCCCGGGGCATGTTTTGCTTGCAGGGCTCCGCGGCACGCAGCACCACTGGTGCACTTTTGAATCTAGAACAAAAAAAAAAAACCATCAATCTAGAGGGTTATAGCTAGAGAATGTCGATCGGATTTTAAAAAGTATCAATTTTTGTGGATTTGGCGTGCGTTTGAAAAAAAAATTGATTTTTGACGAAAAAAACGGCTAGTTTTTTGTTAATAAAAAATCAATAAATAAAGTTATTGAAAATCCCGATCGACATTCTCAAGATAATGTTAATGTTCACATCTGGTCAAAATTTTAAGTAAAAAAAATGAAAATTGTTCGAGTGATGCTGCGTGCCATTTTGAAAAACCGTATTTCGAGAAAAACGCGTTTAAAGTTTTGCGAATAGTTTTTTATTGGAAAAAATAAAAAAAAGAAGGTAAAAAAAAATTTACCGTTAGTCTGCAATCCCAGCACCATACATTTGTCCTTCGATGGCCAAATTTTCGTCTGGCAAAATTTACAGTGGCCTTACCCCTTAAGAACGGTGAGTTTGCAGTCGAAGACAAAGAACGTAACGGAAGGTCGAAAGTGTACGAAGACGCGGAATTGGAAGCATTATTGGAGGGATATTCGTGCCAAACGCAAGAAGAACTTGCATTTACATTAGGAGTGACTCAACAAGCAATTTCACATAGTTTAAAATCGTTGGGAATGATTCAAAAGCAAGGAAATTGGGTTCCATATGAACCCGAAGCCGAGAAACGTTGAACGCCGATTTGGCACATGTGAAATGCTGCTTGCCAGGCATAGGTCAAAACCTACTATGAAACACTCAATTGGGCAGTTTCACCACACCCGCCGTATTCACCCGACATTGCTCCCTCTGACTATCATTTATTTCGATCGATGACGCGCGCTCTGTCCGAGCAGCACTTCACATCATATGAAGATACCAAAAATTGGGTTTATTTGTGGATAGCCTCAAAAGGTGAAGCGTTCTTCCGACGCGGTATCCATATGCTGCTAGAAAGATGGGAAAAAATAGTGGCTAGCGATGGACAATACTTTGAATAAAACATAAAGTACCGTTCTTTCACAATAAATGCCCAATTTTTGATAATAAACGGTGGATACTTATTTGTACTCCCAATAGATCAGTGAAAAAAGAATACATCACCCCACCCAATATATCTTTGGATCAATATAGCTTTCGAAATTCCTCAGGTTTGACACTCGTGTTGAACCTGAGGAATTTCGAAAGCTGTACGCGACTAAGCAACGTACGATTCGATTATTCGGTATCGTCACGTGGCGCGAGTCGAATATCGCATTATTATACAATTTTTATCGCGTGTGTATGCAAGTGCATACGTATCTCGCGATCTAGCGAGTTTTGCTCTCCGAAGTATGTAATACAGCACACGAGACAGGAAATAAAAAGACGCGCACAGAGGGGGGAGAGGGTGGGTAGGGGGAGTTCACGTACACTGATCGAGGAGTCTCGTCGGTCTTGGGATGTCCGGACTGCTACATATGATGGATTTGTTCGATCGGTAATCAGTAGCGATTCCGCGTCCCGTACGAATATGACGCCTCGCTCTGTATATATATCTTTGTCTCTGTGTCGCTTTCTCTCTCGTCGCGAGTGTGTCTCTTGTGCGTCAATTGTCGTGATCGGCGAGGAATGAATCGCGGAAATGGTACGAGATTGTGAATAATGAAAATCAAATGAAAAAAAAAAAACGTTGATGGTTCAGCGAGTTTTTAAGTGACGTTTGGGGTCTCTGGGGACCCCAATTCGTCAATGTTCTATTTTGGGGTCCGATACGAACGTGCAATGGTACGCTGAAAATTGTGATCGTGCGTGAATCCTGCGACGAGGATCAACCATTTTGAGCTCACTGTGGAGACGTACGCGTGCGGAAATTCGCTGGGGAGTTCGCAGCTCCACCACATCCTTATAGGGATTTCATTGTGACACCGTACGTAGGCAGTCCATATTGGAATCCAAGTTGATTCCACGCTATTTCCCGATTCATAACGTTGGGGAATCTTTTATTTGAAATTCTCAACCGGAAGTTGTTGGATGTCTAAAAAAAAATATCCTTTCGTGATCCTGTGCACACATTTTTTTTGGGCGTCCTAACATGCACCCACATCTCTATAGGGATTTGCTAGGGACACCGCAAACAGGGAGTCCCAGTCCTGGATTTGCCAATGACCATATGGGCAGCTGCCTAGGGGCGGCGGATTTTGGGGGGACCTAAAAGGGCCAAGGTAAATGCAAGTGATTAAGATAGGAGGGGCGGCACAAAGTCAAGTGGCATATACTTAAGGCGTTAGGCCACAGTAACGGGTATAAAATGATGTGCGAATTGAACAATTTTTTTTCGTATGAATAAGTGATTCACTCATAAAATTAATTACACATGTATTTAGTATGAATATCAAGCTGTTAGGAAATATATATATATTTTTTTCGATGTACAAAATGGCCGACTACTAATAATTTTCTTTTGTTATCTTTTTTTACGCGCTCCGGGGCGTGACATTTAGCATCCACAATTTTTGACCCAGAATAAAAAACAAAAATTCCCGTCAATCTACATTAGAATACCTAGAGAAGTACGTACGGAATTTAACGGAGACTTTGTCCTTGGAGTGCCATATTTCAGGTGTTTACATTTTATTTTTTTTAAAGGAAACGAGTAAAGCTTTTTGAGTGCGGTTTTTTTCTTGCTTTTATTCATGATGTACAGAACGTTAAAAACATTTTTTTTTGAAAAAAAAACCAAAATGGCGGCCGTTGCAGCTCCGCGAAAACAGGTCCTCAAATCGCGGGAGGTAAACGGCTGACATCACTGCCCCCTCTTTGTTGATCTGAAACACAAATTCAAAGCATATTATCAATCTGTGACCCTTTGGTCATGGAATGACGGATGGGTTTTTCGTTTAGTATAAATTTTGGAAAATGGCGACAATTTAAAAAAAAATCGAATTTTCGTGTTTTTTTCGCATAAAAAGATAAATAATAAATGCAAAAATGTATCTATCGAAAAAACGATCCGTCATTCCGTGAAGACATATTTTCTGAGTATGCTCTCCAAATTTCAGGTCGATATGTTAATTACAGCGGTCAGGAGAATGTCAGCCATTTTTAAAAACGTGTTTTCGAGAAAAAAACGCGTTTAAAGTTTTGCAATGTGTTTACACAAATGTGTTTATAATTACCGCTAATCGGCAATGCCTGGTCCATAGAGGAATTCTCCTCTTCTTCTAGCTGCTCATGTTGAACCGCTAACATCTCCCGCCGATTTCAAGGACAAAGTCTTCCTTGAAAAATATAGTTTTATTCAAAAGTTGTAGGTATTTGAACTTAAGAAATGAATTTTCAGTGAATAATTTCGCTATAACTGCTCATAAAATGAAAAGTTTTCGATTAATCAGAAGTTCCGTACGTACTTCTCTGCGAAATGCAATTAGAAACATAACTTTTAAATTTGAAGTAAATCGATTGAAAATTGGTAAAGTTATTTGTCACGCCAATTGGAAAAAAGCTGTTTCGAGAAGTTTCGAGTAGTCGGCCATTTTGTACATCGAAAAGAAAATATACATTTTCTAACAGCTTGATATCCATACTAAATAGATGTGTAATTAACTTTATGAGTGAATCACTTTTTTGTACGAAAAATTTGTTAAATTCGCACATGATTTTATACCCGTTACTGTGGCCTAACCCCTTAAGAAAAGTTTTAATTCGGCACTGAGAAGTCCTCATTCGCATCCAATCAGATTCCGCACTGTTTCCCGATCAACGCCATTTGAGAATTCTTACCACGTTCGAATCGAAAATATGTGAAAAGTCACGAGAAAAAATTCGGACCCTTGAAACATAACCTGCACGCTTCTTAGGGTGTACGTGTGCGGTTATATGACTTCAAAGTCCAGTACAATAAATAAACGATAATTACAGTGAATTTTCGGTGATGTGATTCAAGTACATTTTGAAGATAGAATTTATTGAGCCATTTACACTTTTTTGAGGAGGTTGGAGCGGTCCAGTTGAGTCAAATGACTGTTTATGATTTTTTTTCAATTAACCTCAAAAAATGCATACGAGGTGTAGAATTATTCTGTAGATGCTAATTTTTCATAAAATATATAATTAAATGTTTATTATTTATTTATATATTTTTATTACCTAATAAAAACTATCTGTGTTACTACCAACGTGAAAAGTAAAACATTATCGATGACAATTATGAAAGAACTGCGTCAGTGAATGTTTTATACAACTCAGAATGAAATTTTAAGGAATTAATAATTATGCCTATTTATATTTATGTCACGAGATTATTTATTGATACCTTTAATTAATATTAAGTGTTGCCGAAATACGGCAACTTCGCGGACATTGGGGTTGGCAGCAATGCTCTTCATTCGTCAGCTAAAATTCGTCATTTTTTATCAAACCTTGATGGTTAGATATTGAAAATATATAGTTTACGATGGGCAACATGGTTTTTTTTCCTTCTAAATGAGTACAAAGGTTTACTTTGCATTAATCCGTTGTTAGAAATGGTTTACCTTTGGGGTAAATAGACAAAAACATTACATTGCCCGTAGGGTGAACATCTTGCCCATCTAACCCCACATAAAATTTTAAACTATTTTTTATCTCTAGTGTTTTGTGGGGAAAAAAATTCAAAAAATTCTTAAACTCAGCATAGTCTAGACAGCACCATTCTATATATATATACAATATTTATTTAAATCTTGGATTGTGGCCAACGCTCCAACCTCCTTGAGACAAGACTTGCACTTCTTTAAGATCCACTCATAAGTTTATTTATCTATATATTTTGTTTAGAAGATTCGACGTACCGAATGCGATCGTATCCATCAAGATTCGTATCGGATTCAGTTCGATAATGTAGGAATCCTTTAGGATTTATATTAGATTCGCACATTGGATCCTAATGGGGAGTCCCGATTGGAATCCAATGCGCGACGTTTTAGTATTCGCTCCGTGCAGGTTAGGGGTAACGAAATCGTTCGACGCGCTCGCGGTGAACAAAACTTGCAACATAGTGGGCTCTAAAACTCTGTTTGGTGGGCTCTCCGTATCTGTTCTGTCGAACCACCTGTGTAAGCTTTGTGAAACGGAAATAAATTTAAAAAAATAGCCACCATAGATG
The DNA here is from genome assembly GCA_963210295.1 of Ophion ellenae. Classification (NCBI taxonomy): domain Eukaryota; kingdom Metazoa; phylum Arthropoda; class Insecta; order Hymenoptera; family Ichneumonidae; genus Ophion; species Ophion ellenae. Next base: position 27,699,691 of record OY723391.1, on the reverse strand, counting down.
TTTGTCTTATGACCTGAGCTCAAATTATTTAACTTTGGTCACGTTGTGTGCTTAATTCTTTAACGTTCCTGACGTGTTGACCAGATAACGATAGTTTTCCTTTTATTGAGTTTGAGGTTGGAATGTAATGTTGTGAGTTACACTTACGGAGGCGATCCTAATAATCATGCTCACTTTGGTCTGAAAACAAAATTCTATTTACTATTAGTGGTACAGCAACAACAACTGTTCGTTGGGTTAAAATAAAAGCATTCATCCGTAGCTTTATATTCCTCATTTTGCAACAAAACTGTAAGTAAACATAAATAAATACGCACTAACTAAAACATACGTTTCAAGTGAATTTTACTTACCGTTTTGAATTTTACTGAAAGTAAACGCTTGTTTCAGTCTTGACCACACAAATTGATACAATTCAACAATATTAAATGCAATCCACGCCCAATTCCCATTTTTGTAGCCTACCACAATGTTTTGGCAGAAACGTCAGATCAGTCACAACTTTGCGAACGCTGGGCAGCGCTGATGTTGCGCACGGAGCTGATAGCTGACTATGGGAATCTCAAACAGATCCCAACGACTATACTGCACGGGTAGTAGACGTTTGGAGAATGAAAGGGAAATCATCGCAGCAGCGACCAAAATGTGGGGACGTGGGGTCTCCGGAGACCCCTTGCCCTCAACGAAAGCCCAAACGAATGGATCGAAAAGCTACATTTTCATATATCCTCTGATCAGTAGCGAGTAGTATCTTATTAGGATGTTGAATAAGTTCTCGCTGTTTTCCAACAGATGGCGTTACCAGAACTGCATGTATGTAGTTTAAGATGGTAACGCATCTATAAAGAAGTAGGGTAAACTGACTAGTGAATGGAGGGGGACCAGTTAATGGACCAAAGCTGATTTATATTGAAAATCAGTAAATAATATGAATTGTCGATGAAAAATCAAATCACTATAATTTAGCAAAAAAATCAAAGCTATTGTTGTAACGGATGTCTCAGTTTAATATCGAATTTTGACGCTACACGGAATGTTTCGAGTGTGTGGTACTTGCACACCGCGCAACTTAGTTACGATACGTCTGTGTACAGTAGGTGTTAAAAACGCGAAAACAATAGTTTTCATAAGTTTTAAGGGTAAGTATTACTTTCATTACTTGAGAAAGAAGAAAATCTTTGATTTTTTGCAATTTTTCAAAAATAAATTCGTAACAATAGCTCAGAATTAGACATGTTTATTCAGTGGTGCTGTATTCTAACCTTTTTCCAATGAATGGGCATATGGGCTCTGTTTTGATAATTCTCAAAGCAGAGTAAAACATGTTGCTTATCGGCTGAAAATTGCAAAATTCATTACTGTAAAGATATGACAATGTACATTTCAATAAATATTATCATAAAATCGATTCATTCGTTTTGGCAAAACTTAATTTTCTATTTCTCTGTCGAAACGAACTTTGGGTGTTTTTTGGAGAATTAGGATACAAAAAAGTTGTGTGTATATTCTACAAAATCGTAATAACGAATATAATACTCATATCTATAAGAATATTATAATTATTCTGCAACACGGTGATATCCAAATCTAGCATTTGATAAAAATTAATCATTTTGCTTGGCAGCGTTCGTCTACACTACACGTTCATTTACTGACGGTTGAGCGTCCGTTTAATGGGCATTTCGTTTATTCACTGGCGGTTTAGCCATTTCGCTACTTATTTATCAATTCTTGCAATATTATTTGTTGCAATTACTTCGAATGATTTTGCTATCAGAATAATATATTTTGGTAACTATAGCCATTGAAAAATTCGTTTTTGTAATATTTTCATTTTACAGTCCATCTGACTCCTACAGTGTCGATGTTCGTTCATTCACTGGGTGGTTTACTCTACTAAAGGGTGTCTCAAAATGACCTGACATTTTAAATTGCGCGCCATTTTTTTTCGTGGCGAACTGGCATCAGGAAGTATTGAGGTTAAGTCATGGAGAATTACACGATCAAGCAACGCATACACATTGTTATTTGCCACTGTCGTCGAATATCCATAAATCGAATATCCATGAATCGAATATTCATAAGTATGAATATCCATAGGTACGAATATACATAAGTACGAATATCCATAAGTGAGTATAGAGTAGAAATGAGCGCCAGAAATGGCGGGAGGTAGAGATAAGTGAGTTTGTTTGGGTTCCCTCTATACTCATTTTTCCTCTACCTCCCGCCATTTCTGGCACTCATTTCTACGCTATACTCACTTATGGATATTCGACTAATGGATATTCACTTATAGATATTGACATTTATGGATATTCGACTTATGGATATTCAGTTATGGAAATTCGACTCATGGATTTTCTACCCCAATCGTTATTTGCTGCACTGTTACTTATTGATTAATTATTGTTTCCTGCATTGAGCTCAAGGAAGCAGTTGGACGCGCCATTAATGAAATTAGTCCGCAATTATGCCGAAATGTTATTGATTATTTCGTTAGAAGAGTGATCGTTTGCAAACAGGGACGAGGCGGCCATTTATCGGATTATGTGTTCCACACATAACCTCCATATTTGTACCTTAGATCAAAATGAAAATATTCGTACTTTGCGAATAAATAATACGTTTTATTAACAAATTAAAATGTCAGGTTATTTTGAGACACCCTAGCAAGCTTGAAATTCAGTGTTGTCACTTTCCCGATGTGACATAAGCAAGTGACATAAGTTTTCACTTTCCCGAAGACATAAGCAAGCTTGAAATTCAGTGTTGTCACTTTCCCGAAGTGTAAACAACTTTTTTTTCCCAGTGTCAAATTTCGTGCCGCAAAAGAGTATTTGCACGGAATATTCCTGCTCTACTTTATTAGAAAATAAGAAGTATTCAATTTAATCTGCTCATTCGGAAACAACATGCAGAGATTGTGTTAGACGCTTACAAAAAAAAAAATTTGATGTTTTTAGTTGGAGGCATTACTTCATAAAGACTCATGTCAGACGCTAACTGAACTTGCACAATTATTAGGAGTTGATCACACAGTTTCGTAATGTTTAAAAGCATTAGGAATGATTTTTTTTAAATAAAGCATTAGGAATGATTTTTTAAAATAAAGCCTTAATTATCACGAAAAAAACAGTGAGAACTTATTCAACATGCCAATAACAGAACGATCGTTCATCAATGGTGGAGCAGCGCCGTCACGATTCGCCGTCGGTTTTCATATGGAGTGAACAAGTGACATACGAAGGCGCGATGGATGATGGTTCAGTTGGACGCGTTGGGGGAGGAAAGAAGTTGGGGGATGCGATAATACGATGAGTGCGCGAAGCAGGAGAGAAGCAACGGAGTCTGCGAGGGAGGAGAGATCGATCGGTTGGTGGCTCGACGTCTCTTCTGATAACGTGCTGATGGTGGCGAGTTGCGCGTCCCTGGACGAAAAAAAAAAAATACACACGTACTTGCCTGCCTGTGTGTATCGCGATACAAAAGGTCTTCGTTTGTCTCGTACCTCGACGAGTAGAGGGTGCGTATGCGCACGGGACACACGTGTTTGCCCGGCCGTCCAAAAATTCAAGATTCTCCAAGGTCATTCGTATCTAGCGGGCGTATCGCACGGCGTGCTCGAGAAAGCGACACGAGATTTCATTATTTACGACAGCACTTCGCCGTAGTAAATGCTGTTAGGCCAGTCGCGGACGAAACAGCGTGTGGAAGAAAGAGAGGAGGGGGGGGGGGGGGGGGCGAATATACAAGCGAGGAGAAATGCTCTCGAACGACACTGTCTCGGCGTTTTTATTGCGCGGCGGTTCGTCAACCGTTGGCTTCCTCACGAAAGGCCGCCTTTTCGAACTTTAGGATCGTCCGTAGCTCAAAGTCGCGCAGGCATCAGAGTCCTCCGGTCCTTTGCCGCTATGACTCGAAAAGCTTATCGGCAGCTATTTTGACGGAGTGATCGCCGATTTATCGTTACAGACCGTTTCGTCCTTGAATTCTTCAGGTTTGTTCCTCTCGTCTCCTGAGTGGTGTATAATTATCGTCTGTCTCATGTATGCTGTAATAAATGTATTCATATATGTGTACGTCTTTTGTATTGAAAAAAGCATAATTTCCGATGTCCCGTTGAATAAACGATATCGCTTGTTATAACTCACATATGACCTTTTTTTTAAACGTAAATTTTATAATTGTCCGTGTACATTTACGATTTTTCTTCGTTGAAAAGCTCGGGGGATTCTTTTCGAGCGAATGATTGTCGTTGCGAATACCGATGTGGTCCGATCGTTGGGAGGCCATTTTGGCAACGCGTGATTTTTGAGGTTACGTCCGCTGGTCGCGATCGTGATCGTCTCGCAGTTCGGAAACTACGCGTTTGAACCTCCGGTCACCCGCAGTGTTTTTTTCCTCCGGATGGCAACCTCAATACTCTAAAAACATCCATCTTCATCGCGTACTCAATTTCGGATGAAAACGCGAAGGAGCAGCCACTCGTACGCGGCACTACGGCCAATGCTTAACCTCGAAAACTTTTTTTTACTTTCTTTTTCAATAATACGGTCGCGATAATCGAAGGGAAGTTGTTCACAGAACCGTGAACGCGTATTTATGAACTTAAATGTATCGTGAAAGGAAATATCGTGCGATTTTGCAGTAGAGCAACCTCAATGACGAAAATATCTCGGACGTTATTGCACGTGACGGGCGGAGGTGTTTTGTGTATAGCGCGCGAGCTACGATCTGTTTATCGGGCTCTTACACGGAGTTAAGGAAGGGGAGGCAATTTTTTTTGACATATTGGGAAATAATGCGTGCGTATGTTGTATATATATTTATATATATCTAATGTGTCGGGGAAAGAGAGTACGGTAGAAAAATGGGGTGATATGGACTTTGGGAGGTAAAAGTTAGTGGAACCCCTGCTCAGTGGTAATTGAGTCTTGCGCGTTGTATTCGTACGTCTGGATCTTTCCCTCTTCGGATATAGGGTGATTCACAGCTAGAGGGTGTCTCAGAATGAGCTGACATTTTTATTTATTAATAAAACGTATTATTTATTTGAAAAGTACGAATATTTTTATTTTAATATAAGGTACACACATGGAGGTTATGTGTGGAGCACAATATCCGATAATTTTCAATAACATTTTGGCATAATTGCGGACTAATTTCATTAATTGTGGGTCCAATTGGTTCCTTGAGGTCCGGGATTGTCTGTGGATGATTGGCATACACTTTTTCTTTTAGAAAACCCCAAAGAAAGAAGAAGTCCAATGGCGTCAAATCGCACGGTCTTGGTGCTCAATTCATATTGCCGCGACGCGAGATAACACGAGCATGAAACTTCGTCTGCAATAACTGCATTGTTTCGCCCGCAGTGTGGCAGGTTGCGCCATCTTGTTGAAAGAATACGTTTTGCACGTCCATGCCGTTTATTTATCGGATATTGTGTTCCACACATAACCTGAATGTTTGTACCTTATATTAAAATTAAAATATTCGTACTTTTCAAATAAATAATACGTTTTATTTATAAATTAAAATGTCAGGTCATTTTGAGACACCCTTTATTAGGGTTCTTTTGGTGAGCATGTAGGCTCTGTTATTGAGAAAGCAAAACGCTTTTTCTTTAAGGGGTTCGGCCACAGTAACGGGTTTAAAATCATGTGCGAATTTAATAATTTATTAAATAATTTAATAATCGAATTTAATAATTTAAAAAACATTTAGCATCCTCAATTTTTTATCTAGAACAAAAAACAAAAATTCTTCTCGATCTACATTAGAATACCTACGTACGGAATTTGAAAAATCTTGTTTTATTCAAAAGTTGTAGGTATTTCAACTTGAATTTCAATTGAACTTGAATTTTTAGTGAAAAATTTCGTATAAATCTGCTCATAAAATGAAAAGTTTCCGATTAATTAGAAATTCCATATGTACTTCTCTGCGAAATGCAATTAGGAACATAACTTTTAAATTTGAAGTAAATCGAGTGAAAATTGTTGAAGTTATTTGTCATGCCAATTGGAAAGAAGCTGTTTCGAGAAAAACGCGTTTAAAGTTTTACATATGTCTCTGGCCGTGCCAGAGGTGGGCTTACGTTATACGCTCAAGTCGGTGAAAAAAAAATTCTTGCTACAAATCAAATAGTAACTTATTCTTATGATGATAAAGCACCGTTTAAGCGAGGAAAAAATCGATTTTTTGAAAATTCTACTGTAGCCTTACCCCTTAAGGGAGAGATCCCCCAAGGCAGCCGAAAGTAAGCAATTTTTTTAGTTTTTTTTTTGTGTCGAAACAATTCGTTCTACATAATTGAACACTTTTGTACATATTAAGTTGGTAAGAAAGTGTTCTGACCCAAACGCCGTCTTTTTCTAAATAAATATACCATTTGAGTAATTTAGTAATAAGATTACTTAATAATATAGTCTCCTTCTTTATCTACAACTCGTGTCCAATGCTCTGGTAAACTTCGCGTGCCAGCCGTCCAGAAATCCTTCGGTCTTGAATTGAAATACTCTTCAAGAGTATTTTGAGGATCCGTTTCATTGTCAAATTGTTTATCACGTAAATAGTTTGTTCAAAGCCCGAAATAAATGATAATCTGACGGGACTAAGTCCGGTGAATACGGTGGATGTAGTAGTACTTCCCATTCTAATTCTGAAATAGTTTTTCGTCGTAGAGAAGACGTCAACGTTTACGACGCTTTTGTTTAATGATTCCAGACAGCTTCTGCAATTTTGTAGACTACAATGAATTTCAGCATTCATCGTGGTTTTAGGCGAAAGAAGCTCACAATGTACTAGGAAAAATATTTAACAGAGCACTTTAGTGTCGTATGACTTTCTTACCATCCTAATTTTACATCTTTCGATTTTCCAAAAAAAATTCTTTTCAATATTTATAAATGGCTGCGGTACATTTGCTTCAGAGATGGTTGTTGCGTGAGTTGTTCCACGGCGCACAACCTAGCGCCTGGTGCAATGATGCGAAACATCAGAGCCAAGTAGTTTCAGATCTCTCAGATTCACACGCTCTATGTGAACCTAAAAAATCTAAAGAAAAGTGAAAATTCGAAAAATGGTACGTGTTTGAAAAAATGTTCTGTTTTTCGTTAAATTTTTACTGCAGTATTTGTTAATGAAACAGTCGTTTTTTGAAATAGTTTTCGAGGAACTTTAGGTTCACATAGACGTGATCTAAAAGTGTGCAGTATTTGAAAATGATCAATCGGATAGTTTTGGAGTTACTTTGTACAAGGTTTACGAAAAAGATTTAGGAAAAAAGGCGCTTTGCTCGGAATCCTACGCGATATATGCTCACAAAAGGAACCCTATTAATTGTGAATCACCCTGTACAGAAGCAACACTTGTCGCTCGTAAGTCGAGAGGACTCGTGTCATCATGGCGTATACCACCTGTTAACTTTTCGTGGTCGATATATATATATATATATATGTATATATAATTTCGGTATACTTTTCTCGAGCTTACGCACAAAACGGACTGTACTCAAATGTCATGATTTTCATATACAAATTAGAAAATAATTCTGGATAAAAAAAATTCAGGAGCAATGCACCGTACACCAAGAGATATGAGGATATCTGTAGAGTCATAACTTTGAGTATATATTGTTAGACAGTAGTACAGACCTGAGCCACTACTTGGTTCACTGGTTTTCCGGTGGTGAACACCACACTGAAACGTCGTAAAGTATCGTCGCCTATATGGGCACCGGTTTCCCGCAGTTTCCCTGCGCCCTCGTAAAAAGGCGATACAGCGGGATATTGGAAGCATGGCGGTTAGGGGAACACTTCGGAGGGATCTCTGAGGAATTAGAAACAGCCAAGTGGCGCGAGTGTGTGGAGTAAAAGTAAAAGGGACGGTATGGTAGAAGGCCGCTAGGGCATACGAAGGAATATCCTATACTTTATATAAAAGGAATATGAAATACTGAGATGAATCTTTAAAATATATAATGGAGATATACGATATAGAGCTAATGAATTTAAAATACAGTTTTCAATCGAGTTCGGTTTATCTGTAAATTATTGATTTTATCTTATTTCATATCGGAGGAGTAAGAAACGTACGCGGATAAAATAATCATATATGCCGGATCTTCCAGCTCGACTCACAAGGAACCACTTAAGGGCTCTTCTCACTTTAGACGCTAAAAAGGCTATTTTCATGAATGTTTTTATAGCTTTCATAGCTTTTTAGATATTGACATAAAAGTTGTTACACTTGAGGGGAGATATCCATCTAGGAGCCGGAAAAAGGTCATTTTTGTGAATTTTTTCAAGGAAAACTATTTGAAATTTCGTATTGGGGTTTTAAATATCTAAAAGTATATACATTCAAAAATATGTTTAATTTTCTTTATTTAAAAATATCACAAATATACAAGGATATTGTATGATCCTTGGAGCGTCGTAAAAAAATCTGCGTATACGGTACCCACTGGCGTTTCTTCAAAAATCATCTGGAAAAAAACCAAAAAGATTATTAAATTAGATACTATAATCTAGTATTTGTCATGGCAGATTTTGAAAATATCGATTTATGACAAAATGGCGGACGTTTGAACATAAGTAGTGATTTTTGGGCAAAAAATTAGTTATTCTTTTGCCTATAAAACAAAAACTAAGTAACGGAAAAAAAAATCCTATGACAAGTACTAGATAATGGTGTATAGAATAACCACAAAAAACCTCAAGGCAATCGTCTCATTGGTTTTCGAGAAATTTCGGGTACCGATTTGAAAAACGTGGTTTTGAGAAAAACGCGTTTGAAAATTTGGGAATAAACAAATCATGAAATTTGTCAACTTACATGGAATCATCGATACTAGGCCCATAGTGTAGGTATTCTACGGTCGACGGAATGTTCATAGCTTCTAAATCCTCGACCTTGTCCATCTAGGTGTATATCTCTCCTTAATAATTATACTTTCGAAATACATAAAAACATTTTTTTAAATGTATTTATGTAACTCAAACAAACTTTACTCACGTTTTTTCTCGAAACAGCGTTTTTCGACGGCTTGTTGATGAAATCTTCGAAGCTACTGAACCGATCCTTATGAAATTTTAACCACATATTCTTTATAACTATAGCTATAGCGCAGATCAAGGATTTTTTTAAATTTCGATATTCACTATTTGTTTTTTCCAAAAACAGTGAAAAACAGTTTTTTTTTGTTTTTTCGAAGTTTCTACCTTCGACTTTGTTGACACTCATATATTTGATAAAGCATTGGAAACTATTAGATAGGTATTTTTTTTATCAGCGCAAACACGGTTTTATGGGGGGCGTGGGGTAGTTCCGAAAAGCCCAGACCGCCGATTAATTTGGAATTTCCACGTCTTTTGACTCGCTGATCACGAATATGATAGTCAAAATACCCACAATTTTGATTTCAAGGTCAAAACTCACAAAAACTGATTGTTTAAAAGTTTCTCTATTTTATTTTAATAAATGTTGATCTTGGAGGAAAATATTTCCTACAAAGGTTTCAGCCTATAAAAAGATTGATTTTTTATGTTTTATACAGTTTTTGTCTAAACCCATTCCGTTTCGAGAAAAGTGGGATAATGCTCCAATAAGTACATATTTTGCTAAACTCCATTAGTTTCAATATTATCTATTTACACTTTACACTTAGCACTTTATCGCGGGAAGGTTGGAGTTAAGTCTTTAAAGTGCATGTTTTTTGCTTTTTTTGTATTTATGTATTTCATTTTACTTTTTTTGTATTTTATTAAATTTTTTCCTTTTTTTGTTTGGGTCTAACGAATAAACTGCACTGTAAATACTAAGCTCCAACCTTCCCGCGGTAAAGTGCGTAAGTAGATAATATCGAAACAAATGAAGTTCAGCAAAATGTACTTTTTGGAGAATTATCCCATTTTTCTCGAAACAAAATGGTTTTAGACGAAACATGTATGGGGCATAAAAGATCAATCTTTTTATAGGCTACAACTCTTGCAGGAAACATTTTTCTCTAAGATCAACATTTATTAAAATAAAATAGAAAAACTTAAAAAATCAGTTTTCGTGAGTTTAGACCTTGGAAATCAAATTTGCGGGTATTTTCACTATCATATTCATGGTCAGCAAATCAAAATACACGGGTACACGAAATTCCAAATTAAACGACGGTATGGGCTTTTCGGAACTTTATCCATGGGGGAAACAACCCCTCAAAGAACGACGTGTCACTCCGTAATTAATTTCCTTTCTCAATACTTCTATAGTGGAATCTTCATCGCTTTACATTAGAGGAATTTTGGTTTTCGCTTCATTCAGGTCAGTGGACTGCTTGCGGGTGAAACTGCAAAATCACCCCTTGACGCGCCTTTCTTTGAGGGGCGGTTTGCCCTCTTAAAACCGTTTTTCCGCCGGAAAAAAAATACGTGTCTAATAGTTTTCAACGCTTTATCGAGTTTCAACAAAATCAAAGGCGGACACGTGAGTGATGTTCCCTGTCAGACAATCTTTTCCCTCACCATCGTTGATTGTGGATTCCCATCGTGGAAAACCTCACCCCTGGTGTACAAAAACTTCTAATTTTTTCAATATTTCTCCCACTCTCTGCCCTCCTACAGCTGCAAAAAATCCACTTACTACTCTTTCTTGTGAAATTTCCATTTTGTGTACGATTGTTCGACAGTTTGGAATTCAGCACAGTACTGTTTCGGTCTACACATACATCCCACCTGAATTGAATTTCATCTGACACTATATTTTTGCTTTTTTTTTTACTTGCAAGATCGAAAATGTACTTTTCTGACTTCCAAACTGTGGTATAATCATATCCAAAAGCGAAATTTCACCACAAAATAGTAAATATCGGAAGCACAAGTTGAGCTTTGGCAGAAAATGCAGAAAACAGATCGAGAAAGCATTCAAATTTTTTCAAAACTAAAAAAATACGGCTTGAGTGGACTATTCGATTTTTTGCAGCCCCAGAAAAGCAAGTGATGGGGAAAAGAATTTGAATAAAATGAGGTGGTCTTTTGATATCAAGAATGTTGTTTTCCACTATGGAAATCTGTAATCAACGATGGAGAGAGAAATAGTTGTGTGAGTTGAGCTGGAATACCCCATATATATATATATATATATATATATATATATATATATATATATATATATATATATATATATATACACAGGGTGTCCCTCTTATCTCTGCCACCCGAAATAACTCGGTAATTATCGACGTCACAAAAAAATGTTTCAGACAAAAGTTGTACTGTGTGAAGAGAGCCATCAAATGCGACCAATTTTCTTTATTTCGGTGGAGGCGCTGACGCACAGTAAAGGTCACCTCCACGTTTTTACATGGAATGGTGCATTTTTTTTCAACCATCTTGTGCAGCACCTCAAGCCGCATAAAAAACATTAGGAGGTCAAAGTCGTTCAAGGTCATTCAAGGTCACCTATTAAAATGAAATACAAATCTAAATATCTCGGATCACTACCAAATATTGGGTAGTGATCCGAGATATTTAGATTTGTATAATCGATACTGACCTTGAACGACTTTGACCCCCTCATGTTTTTTATGCGGCTCCACAACATGGTTGAAAAAAATGTACCATTCCGTTTTAAAAAGTGGCAAGAAGAAAAAACCTTTGCTACCATGAATTCGAAAAAAAATGTAAAAATGCTTTTTTTAATCGAAAGCTAGAAAAGATCGTAGAGCATACATGGGCGTAATTCGGACAAGTATTGATAGAAGGCATCCAGATTTTCCTTTTGGACGTCATTTTTCGGGCCTCCCTGTATATGTGCGGAGTATTTTCGTTCAATCGACATAGATCAACTGACGATAATTGTGTAGAATTATTTTTACACATTTTTCATCTCGATGAAGGCAGGACAAACTAGATTTTTCGAATAATTTACGACCCTTCAATGGAGGCTGATTGTTTTCAAGTATTTTCAGATATCGAAGCGTATTAATTGACGAACATTGATTGTAACGTTTTTCCAAAATGTAGTTGATCCATTTACGGTAATCAGACACAGTCGATGGTAACTAACGTATCGGCAATGGAAAAAGGTTTGGAGAAATGGATTTGAAAGAAAAGTCTTGGAAATACTGACATAAATTGCCTTCGGTTCTTATGAAAAGTTTAAAAAATAGGGTTGCCAGAATCAGTCACTAAAGTTCAGATGATAAAAGTAAAAGTTTTTATCCGAAGTGACTGACCTACTCAGACCTATTTTATAAACTTTTGATCAAAATGTTAGGCATCTGCGATAGTGTTCAATTGGTCATATATTTTTTGTTATTTATGCTCAACAGGGTGCTTCATGACGATAGGACAAGTAAAAAAAATTGCGAGGAAAGTACATACACAAAAGAAATAAATAAAAAATCTACGATACAGGAAAACTCGGGAAAAAATGGCACAATGTTGTTTTCTCGAAAAATAAAAAGGACCGTAGAACATACATGAGGGTGATTCGGATAGCTCTTGATGCGAGGCATCTAGATTTTCCTTCTGCACGTCATCTTTTGGGCTACTCGTTCATATGTGTGTGTGTGTGTTTGTTTGTGTCCGTGTATATAGGGTGTCCTGTTATGAATGAATAATCCTGCAGCTGTCGATAGGTCAGATCATGTCCTACTATATGCTGGAATTTAAGTTTAGTAAAAGTCCAACCGTTTTCGATGTAGAAATCATCTGCTTTTGCTTTTTCGCATGCTATTTCTACAAATGATAACTTTTTTGACCCGGTTTTACATAAATACTCTTGGATATTTGTTTTATCTAGAAAAGTCTTCTTTTTAACCATCAATTCTAAGGAAACCTGATGAAAAAAGATCTTATGCAGAATTTTAATACAAACCAATTCGAACATCTGATTTGATAGCATGCGGTGTAAAAAAAAAGGACTACGCATATCGTGCTAATTACTTTAAAAAGCTGCTTAGTTATTGTCGATTCACATCATTTGTAGAAATCGCATGCGAAAAACCAAAAGCAGATTTTTTTTTCGAAAAATAACATGGAGCCCAATATCTCGAAAATCGTACAACTTTTACTAAACTGACATTCCAGCATATAGTAGGACATGATCTGACCTATCGACAGTTATAGGATTATGTATTCATGACAGGACACTCTGTATATATATATATGAGGTATTCCACGTGGATCCGGTGGACTTTTTCCCTGATCCCCGCCAATTCGATTAATTTTTTTTTATCTAATTCCATTGACTTTACCATTAATTATATTACCATTAAAAGACACCCTGATTTTTTTTTACATTTTTCGAAACAACCCTTAGTCTAAAAAAAAATTTCTCAAAAAAAACGCGCGATTTAAAAATTTGAAAAAATTCCTAAAAATGCGTGATTATATGTAAAAATCTTCAAGCTATCACCTGCAGTGGAAGTATCATTTTTTCTGTGCTTTCTGAGCGATTGACGTTGAAAAAATTCGAAAAATTGACTGCTGGCTGTTCAAGGTCCATGATTGTGACTTGTTATTCAAAAGTAGTCAAAAAAATTCATTGTGGGTATCGAAATATTTAAGTATCCGCCCGAAGTAAGCGGTACTTGAACTTTTCGGATTAAAAAAAATGTTAATCGCTCAGAAAGCACAGAAAAAACATACTTCCACTGCGGGTGATAGCTTGAACATTTTTAGATATATTCACGCATTTTTGGGAATTTTTTTCAGATTTTTATATCGGGGCGTTTTTTTTCGGAGAATTTTTGTTTTTTGACTAAAGGTTGTTTCGAAAAATGTGAAAAAATTCAGGGTGTCTTTTAGAGTCAATGGAATCAGAATAAAAAAAATAAATCGAATTGGCGGGGTTCCGGGGAGAAGTCCACCGGATTCACGTGGAATACACACACAATATATATATATATATATATATATATATATATATATATATATATATATATATATATATAGTATGTGTGTGTGTGTGTGTGTGTATATATAGGCTACGTTTTTGACGCAGCTACTTTAGAAATGGTACAATCGTGATACGGCGCAATGAAAATATCGCGTTTCGGTGCGGTTTCGCGTGTTTATCGAAGATCGATGCTGGAATTGGCAATTACATAAAAACGGAGGAGAGGGAGTTGACGCGCACAAGGAGCAAAGAGAAGAATGCTTTTCGTCATTTTCGTGCGTTTCTGCCGACTACCGAGACAGAGAGATAAAATTACGCGCTACTTCTAGCTACTGTATACACGAGATGTGATTGGGGCGGATCGAGCCTTTTGCCGAGGAACGATGAATAGGAGTCTGATTTCTTCTTATCTTTCTTATTGGCTAATTCTGTCTCGGTTACAGATAAACGTGAACTTTTTGCCTAATCTATATACAGGAAAGTGACAATTATGGGTGGTCTCATGCTTAATGGCATTTTTTTTATTTTTTGAACAGTTTTGACACCGATGATTGAGTTTTTTTTAGGAACGAAGCATCAGGCTCTATAGAATTCACCGAAAGCTTGGGAGTTATTTTGTCGCCCTGTATATTATTTATCCCTGGGAAATATCGAGTAGAAATTTTCAGCTATTCCTTGCGCCTTGATATGTCACGCGGTAGAGCTGTTGCTTCGACTTAAGGGGTCTTCTCACTTTAGACCCTAAAAAAAGCTATTTTCACGAATTTTTTGATAGGTTTATATTATAGATATTCATATGAAAGTTGTTACACTTTCCAAATTCGTTTAAATTTTTTTTATTTATTCACGTCACTATTTATCGACGAAAATGGTAGATAAAAAAATTTCCTAAAAAAATTGTAAGTTTGCGCTGTGATGAAATCAGTATGTTAATGGCTGTAGCGCATATCATACGATTTTTGATATATGCAAAAATAACTAAATAGCGGACATTTTTAAAAAACGTGTTTCTTTTCACCGTTTTTGGAAAAAAATAGTAAAAATCAAAATGAAAAAAAATTCTTCATGAGCGCTACAGCCATAGCTGCAAAGAATATGTGGTTAAAATTTCATAAGGATCGATTCAGTAGTTTCGAGGATTTTATCAACAAGCTGTTGAAAAACGTTGTTTCCAGAAAAACGCGTTTAAAGTTTGTTTCGGTTACATAAATACATACATTTAAAAAAAATGTATTTCGAAAGTGTGTTTATTAAGTACAACAACTTTTATATCAATATATATAATATAAACCTATACAAAAAATCATGAAAATGGCCTTTTTTTAGCGTCTAAAGTGAGCAGACCCCTTAAGGGGCCTACGTAAGGTCGGAGCCTAAAAAAAAGATCGATTTTCAATGTTTTTTTTTCTAGAGAGACGATTGGGATGGAGAAGTCGGAACTGTAGACGTGATTAATACACAGTCAAGCCAAGTTTGAGTTTTTTTAAATTGAAAAATATTGAAAACGATGAATTTATTGTTTAGTCTAAGTGCCGCTGTCCCTGCGCTGCCAATCGGTCTAGGTGGCTCTGGCAATTAGGGTGATGCGAGATGAAAAATAGAGAATTTTACTTTTAGTTTAATAAGAAAACTTTCGTATGACTGGAGGCTTTTTCGAAATTACGAAAATGGTGATCTGTAGAAAAAACGTTCGATTTTCGGCAAAAAAAAACAAGTTCAATAATTTGTTTACCTACTTCCAAACTACAAATGGATAAACATATAAAAACATCATTCAGTCGTACGATAGAAAATGTTATGAACTATGCTCCGTTTGAATTTGAAGTGAATTGGACGAACAGATTTCGAGATACTACTTGCACCTTTTTGTAAAACGTAGTTTAAATATAAACGCAAAAAAGGTCGAATCGCCGGGGGGTGGCTCGCCCTAACGGTAAATTAAACAAAAAAAAAAAAAAAACAGAAAAACAACAAAATTTCGCGACGGTTGGCGGTGGACACTCTCCAGCTTAAACATTCCATCCGAAATCTAAAAACCAAACGGGTCATTGAAGTTAACAGTAAATACGAGTCGATGACGATCGTCGATTTTTAGAGTAATTTTTTTAACAACTTTGCGACACGTTGAAACTCGGGCATACAAAATCTATGAAAAAAGTCGTCATTTTTACGTAAGTATTAAAAAATTCAGATCGATTTTTGAAAGAGTGAGATCGTCAACGACCTTTAAATTATTCTTATCGCATCTCCTGTAAATGTGGAAACAATCCATCGAGTGGTTTTCTAGATATCATGTCCACCGACTTTGAAAACAGTGTTTCGAGAAAAACGCGGTTAAAGTTGGAAATATAGCGTGCTGCTTCCGCTCGTCCGGCCGACTGTTAGAAGCTGCAGCTCATCCAATTTTAGGAATATTTCAATAAAATTTTGAGGGAATATAGCTAAAAGATCATACTATAGAATAAAAATATTTTTGGAAAATGCTATTTTCTGACCCACGTAGGAGATGTGGTCCCTTAATGGCAAATCCTATCCCGGTCACACATACATCTACTTTTTATCCAGCCTGCACATGCAGGGTGTCTCAAAATGACCTGACATTTAAATTTATTAATAAATTTTTTATTAATTAAATTAAATTAAATTTTTTTATTAATTTATTTTTATTTATTATTAAATTAAATTTAATTAATTTTTTAATTAAATTTATTAATAAATTTATTTATTCGAAAAGTACGAATATTTTTACTACGATGTTGAAGTTCGTATCGTTGGGACGTAACAAAAATTTCGTGGCCCAATTTTTTTGGCACATTTAGCCCTCAAAACTAGCTCAAACGTTTTTCAGGATCTTCATTGAAGATATTTAGCGCAAATATGTAAGAAAAGATTTCGGATGATAATGAAAATTAGGGTTCAATAAAATAAAAAAATAATTTCCGTTGTGTTCCAACGATGCAAACTTCAACATGGTTTTTTATTCCAATATAAGGTACAAACATGGAGGTTATGTGTGGAACACGAAATCCGATAAATGACCGCCTCGTCCCTGTTGGCAAACGTTCACTCTTTGGACGAAAGTTTCAATAACATTTTGGCATAATTGCGGACTAATTTTATTAATGGTGCGTCCAATTGCTTCCTTGAGTTCCGGAATGGTCTGTGGATCATTGGCGTGTTGTGAATATTTTCGCGTACAAATTTCACGGAATGTTCTTGAAATGACACTTAACAATGTACAAAAGGTTTCAATAAATTTACTCTATCCATACAGATGAAAAAAAATCGCAAAAAAGTGCTTTTTGTCACGCTGAAACCCCTACCCTCCCCTTAAGGCCTTAGGCCACTCTGAGGCCGAAAAAATTGGCTTTTTAGGGATTTTTTTTTCAGAAAAACCACAAAATAAATCTAGATTACAAAAAGGGTGTTTATCATACATATCAGTGACTGCATACAATAATTTTTTTTAAGCGATTAATTTCAAAATGGCGGCTCTGCAGCGTTTATCTCGAAGCTGCATTTTTTAAGTTGGCCGGAAACATAACTCAGACAATTTTCAACCGATTCACTTGAAATGTTGAATACATCTTGAAAAAAACATTGTCTATGGAAGTACGTAGGGTTTTTTTTTATTGCATAGTTCATTTGTTATTAACAATTATCTGACGATTTTTTAGGCAAATTTTTGGAAAGTGAAAACTTTGCCTAAAAAATCGTCAGACAATTGTTAATAACAAAAGAACTATTCAATACAACAAAAAAAATCCTACGTACTTCCATAGACAATGTATTTTTCAAGATATATTCAACATTTCAAGTCAATCGGTTGAAAATTGTCTGAGTTGTTTCCGGCCAACTCAAAAAATGCAGTTTTGAGATAAACGCTGCACAGCCGCCATTTTGAAATTAATCGCTTAAAAAAAATTATTGTATACAGTCACTGATGTGTATGATAAACACCCTTTTTTGTAATCTCGATTTATTTCGTAGTTTTTCTGAAAAAAAAAAATCCCCAAAAAGCCTATTTTTTCGGCCTCTAGAGTGGCCTAACCCCTTAAAGTATATCTAAAGTTTGATAATCGTAGAATAATTATTTCTTAGTTAAAAAAATCCCTCAATATTGCTTATTTGTTTCCAGTCTAAATGTATATCCCGCCTCAAAACAAGAATATTCGTACTTTTCAAATAAATAATGTTTTATCAATAAATTAAAATGTCAGGTCATTTTGAGACACTCATTAGAAAAGTGACCTTTACGCGCGGTCACATATTTAATGGCAATTTCTAGTCTTCTTAATGTCAAATTCTATCCTGATTACGCGTATATTTTCTGGCCGACCTATATCCACGAAAATGACATTTACGTGTAATTACATACTTAACAGCAATGGAAAGTGTTATTCCAATTGGCAAAAGAGTCGACCGGTCGATGAGTCCTGCAGGGAGTACTTATTCGCGAATCTCTCATTAGGCTAACAGGAGTCGGTGGGGTGAAAATAATAGCGTGGTTAGAAAATTTAGGTACATCCGTCACGCCACGTTGAGGTTCTCCACCATCTCTTTCGGGCCCCCTTCCCTTTCGCCCCGGTTTTTCGTCTTTCCTCAAATCCAGAAGGGCCGTCACGAAGAGGAGCCCCGCGAGATCACGAAGGTATAAAGTAAGGGCCGCTGTTGATCCTCGGAGTCTTGCGCGTGGCCGTCGCAAAACCAACAACGGCAGTTTCGACGTTGCGACTTTCGTCGCCGTAATAAACCCGCGCTCATCGCGATATATACGTCGTCAGAGTCGCATCCGCGGCGCGCACTCCCGCGCGCGCTTTACGGGATGCAAACTCGATCGCCATAAACGCGAATACGCATATCCGTGCCACAGGGACAGACGTCATTTTTGCAGTAACGTTTGAGCCAAGTGCACGCGAAACGTCACACATAACGCGCGCTTTTATACCCGATCGTTTTGAACTCGCGCGCTGAAGTATCCTCGTGAGTATTGTTTTCTCTATTCCGTCCCGGCGGTTGTGTGCTTATCCTAATTACTATGGCGGTCCTCTCCATCTTGCTCTTTCTCTCTCTCGCTCGATCTCAATCTCCCCGTCACCACCTCCAAAGCTCTTCCTGTTTTTGTATTCTTTTATTTTTTGTACTATTTTTTTAAATATATCTATTTAAAAAATATATAATGAATTAGAAATCAATGCACCATTACTATTTTATTACTTACTTATTATATTATATTATTGTGTATTTGATTATATTGTTACTCAATTATTAAGATGGGATATACATTCAGACAGGAAAAAAAATAAGCAATATTGAGGAATTTTTTAAACGAAGAAATAATTATTCTACGATAATTAAACTTTAGGTATACTATAATAGTATATTTAGGTATACAAAACAATTTTTTTGATTATTCATCATCAAAATGGCGGAAATGTGGCAGAGTGTTACAGCAAGGTCGCCGCGGAAGTTGCGAATCGGCGTGCAGTCTAGCTTCCCGTAGACTTTGATTTGCAAAAAAGTTCAAACATTTTTTCAGTTAGAACATGTATAGTTTCTATGTGACGGTAATTAAAATGTGGATGAAAAAAGTCGTTTTTTCCAATTTTTCAAAAACAATTCCCGTCAAGTAGGAGGTACCAATATTATCAATATTTCTACCAAGTTTCAACTCAATCGGCTTAATAGTTTTTGAGTAATCCTGCACCCCAATTTCGATAATGCAGTTTTGAGAAAAACGCGTTTGAAGTTCACGCCCGTTCCGAATCCGAGGGGTGAGGCACAGCGTTGATGGGCTGTAACGTTTGAAGTTTTTCGAATTTCGCTTTGAAACTTTGGGAAAATATTCTTCTTATATAGTTCTATCGTTTGAAGAAAAAAAAAGAAATCGATTTTTTGATCGTAGTAAATGTATATCCCGCCTTAAGTGATTGAGGGTAAAGTAAATTGAGTGATAAATTAAGGGGGGTGGGTAGTGGAATATAGTGGGGAATGTTACAAGGGGAAAGACCCCGTGCAATGGAATCTACAATTAAAAAAGAATAATAAAATATATTTTTTTATTAAGTACTATTTTATTTTTAAATAAATTTATATAAAATATATATAATAAATTAGAAATCAATATACTATTAATTTAGAAAATGAATCAATGGAACATAATGATTTATATATTTTTGGTATTATTTCGCGATTTTCCATTATTTTGCATGTGGTTTCTTTATTTCGTACCAATGGGTTAGGAGTTAGTTACATTGCATTATTTTTTCTTTATATAATTTTTTCCATCATTTATATGCCGTTTATTTACCCATTTAAATGATAGACCAAGTTGTCTAGCCAGCAGGGAATTAAAAATGTCAATTTAATGCCCCATCATTAAATTGAATGGTGTAGTAAATTTCGATGTATCTATCCATTTATATACGTATGTATGTATATATCTAATTATCTATGTATTGATTTATTCACTTATTATCTATTGATTTATTCACTTATCTTCTATTCTTGTACAATCAAGTTAGCCCAAATGTCTTACCGAGGGACGGATTAAATCAATCAGTCTCCAAGTTTGCGGAGCACCGTCAGAGTAAATTACCGTGTTTTCTCTGGGAAATTATTTCTGCTCGTATTTCATTTGACCGACAGTTTCACTTTATTTACTTTTTAAAAGGTTTTTTTTTCTTATTCTATCTTATTTTGATTGTCAATTTTACTTTCATTACTTTTTTTTCGCAATTCTATTTGTAATTTTGACATTTAATTCCTCTTTGATTACTTTGCCATTTGTAATTTTAATTGTAATATTGATTTTTAATTCCACTTCGATTACTTTGTTATTTGTAATTTTATTTGTGAATTTGATTTTGATTTCCACATCAATTACTTTTTTTATTGGTAGTTTTGATTTTTAATTCCACGTTGATTACTGTATTATTTATAATTCCATTTTTTAATTTGTTATATTCTTTATTTTATTTTACGAAGTCGATGGTTTCTTCTCTCACATATTTTGAGAATTTTTAGATTTTTCGTTGCATCTATGATGATGAAGCTTATTGGCCTTGGTGTTTGATCGGTGCACGACTCGAACGCTTGATCAAGTGATACGCTCCTTATTCTTTAATTACGATTTTTTGAGCCTCGAGCCGCTTTTACTTTCAATGAGCCCCCAAGCCGAAGATTGATATCGAGAACCGACCCGGAATTCATTTTATGTATATATATAGCCAAGTAATATTATTGCAATAACGACACAGGCATATGGGCCGTTCGACATCTAAATAGTTACAAAAATTATGACGATTTTTTTTCCCGTAATTTGATCCAAAGAGTCACGAATGTCCAATAAATGATTTTCGATCTTTTTTTCTGCGGCAAAGAATGCTTTGCGAATAATCCATTTTCACGTGTCAATAAGGGAGCATCTAAAGAAAAAATGCTGAATCCTTCTACTATTTTTTTATACTTTTTTATTTTCTCTTGTACCACTTTGAGAAGAAGGGTGTGCGAATGATTATTTTTTCGTCCCCTCGAAGAGTTGGCTGACCGAGTCCGCGTGAAATTGCCCATGCTCTTATAAAAGATATATAACCCTCTTGTCACCTCGTGGGTGTTTATTTCAGGATATTTTTCTAGTGACTCGATCGAGCGCTCGACGGTCCTCGCGATCTCTCGCATCTTCGTTGCACCCGGTATTCTAAATAGGAGAGCTTTCGCGCGACTTTCCCAATGAGTTTACGCAAGACAAATGCCCTGGCAGAATTTATTACTGGAGCGTGAAATTCTTTTTTTTCCTCCCTAATCATTCCCTCGGTATCCAATTTAACATTTTTTTCAATCTAAAGTTTCTTTGTATCGATTGTAAAAATAATTATTGTTGCATGCTTTTATCTTCGAAACAATTTCGAGGATAATTATACAGCTTCGCAATTATTTATTTTCGAAAAAAAAATTAATCGTTCCTACAATCACTATCAGAAATTTTCAAGCAAAACCATTCATTCATTGTTTCTTTTATTTCCAACTGAACGATCGATCACGAATTCGAAAGTAATAAGAACGAAAATTCAATAGAGGAAGTTCGACAATGAAAATTCAACATTGAGGGAGATTTTACTTGCTGCGTATACTTCTCCTTAGAAGTATATGCAGCTGATGAATTTTGTCAAATCTTCCTCAAAGTGAATGAACGCGAATTTTTTAAAATTTCTTTTGAGTTGATTGAATTTTCATTCTTATTACTTTCGAATTCGTAATCGACCGTTCAGTTGGAAATAAAATAAATAATGAATTAATGGTTTTGCTTGAAAATTCGCGATAATAATTATTGCAACGATTAGTTTTTTTTTTCGAAGATAAATAATTACGAAGATGGATAATTATTCATCCTTATACTTTTGGATATTCTTATACTTTTTGGATCCATGTACTTTTGGATATTCTTATACTTTTTAGAATAATAAACGGGCTCGGATCCACCGAAAGTGAAATCAGATTTCATTTCTTCTCGCTCATTTCATTTCGACCTGCAAAACTTTCGAGGAATAAAAGCGTCTGTTGCAGTAATTTTTTCCAAAATTACTCCAAAAAGACAAGCGTCTACGAATACATTTTCGAGGGCGTTAAGCCGCCGATAATTTTTCGCCACATATTCCAAACTGCGTTGAATCTCTGCCCCAATTCATAATCCATTTTTGGAATTATCTTTATTTTCGACCGAACTAGGGAATTTTTCGGGTTCAAGTTCGGGTCATAATTCGACTATTTGCATAGCCTAGATTTATCGGTGGCTATTTTTTTTAGTTTTCACGAGACGCGACTCCGCTCAATTTGGACGATGCTTGGACGCCGAATGCGATATTAATTCATTTTTATTTTATTTTTCGTCACATGTATATATATATACTCTCCGTAAAACATATTCGCGAGACCGTGGCGACCATACGTGACTGTACTACTCGAGTATTCTAATAATAACTCGCGGCGTTTACCTGCGTGTGGCGGTATATATATGGAAATGCTATAGATATATATACGCACACATACGTACATGAATACATTTATAATTTTTGTTTTTAAATTAATTAATTTTATTACCATTTTTACATTATTTCAATTATATTTATTATTTTTATTTTATTTAAATGTCTAGTTGATTTTATTTATATTTATTTAAAAATATTTATAGTAAATATATATATATACATACACCCCAGTGTATAAAGAAAGCCAATAGGGAAAAAACTGGTTCCTTTTTCACCTACCTTGATACATACATATACATGCACATTTTCGAAAATATCGAAGTCCCTTGTATGACGATTTTAGTTGCAGCTGAAACGAGCGCGCCCTCGATCGTCGCGAGTTCATAAGCGTACGAAAAATCGGCATCAGAATGTACGGCCTAATACTGGAAAATCTGGCGGAGTACATAAGACAGGTGTACGGTGACGAACGATGGGAAGAGATAAGAAGACAAGCTGCCGTCGAGCAACCGAGCTTCAGTGTTCATCAGGTTTATCCGGAAAATTTGATTCCGCGACTCGCCAAGAAGGCTATTCAGGTACAATCTGAGATTCGTAAATTTGTAGCTCCAACGGATCGGCGTCAGAGTCCATTTTCTTTAGAATATAAATCATCGCTCAACAGATTCGGAAATTGAAAGTAATAGGCCAAAGTAGCCATTTTTTCACTTTTTTCTGCATGGAATTGCGCGGGTGTAGTTCCCGAAAGCGCCGCTAGATGGCGAGCGGGCAGCGCCGCTCTCGCGTGTAAGACGGCGCACCTGTTCAGCTAGATAGAGCAGTCAAACGAGCTGCAATTTAAATAGTTGTTTATCAGATTCGGAAATTGATTGTAATAGTGTAAAGTAGCCATTTTTTTTCATTTTTTTTTCTGCGTGGAATTGGGCGGGTGTAGTTCCCGAAAGCGCCGCTAGATGGCGAGCGGGCAGCGTCGCTCTCGCGTGTAAGAGAGCGCCTGTTTAGCTCCTGTTTAGCGTGATAGAGCAGTCAAAAGAGATGCGAATTTTGTTCCCTTCCCCAGCGTTAACACCACTAATCGTCTTCGAACCACTAAACATCTTTGGTAAAAATGGCCCGTTAATTTCATCCCAAGACTGTAATTGATCGATCATAAATAGAATCGGGAAATTGCCTAATCGATGTTTGCAATCTGCCCGTATTGATTGGTCGCGTTAACGACAGGTACTGGGTATCACGGAGAAGGAGTTTTTCGATCAGATGGGTGTCCACTTCGTTGGATTCGTCGGTCAATACGGCTATGACCGAGTTCTCTCCGTTCTCGGGCGTCACGTTCGTGACTTTTTGAATGGACTTGACAACCTTCACGAGTACCTCAAATTCTCGTATCCGAGGATGCGGGCTCCATCTTTCATCTGTGAAAACGAGACCAGGCAAGGTCGGAATTATGGTGGTTTCTGGCGTGACCCAGCTTCATTTAATAACAAATTTGATAACCCTTCATATGATGAAACAATATATTCGTATATCCCGAGTGTTTCATTTTAATCTTAAACCTGATTTGTCTCGAAAAATACTGTTCCGATCAAGTATTGAGTATAATAAAACTTTCAGGGTTCAGACGTTGAAAAAAATCTTTTTTGGTCCAAAATTCAAAATGGCCGCGTTAAGATGGCCGACATGTTTTAAAAGAAATGGGATATCATTTTTTTCACCAAAAAATTTGTCAGTGCAAAACTAACAACTTTTGTAGGAAAAGTTGTTTGATAATGTTCATAATTTGAAGGTTAGAATACCATTTTTTACTATTTTAGCGCCGTCCAAAATGTACCACGAGGAGGTGAAGTCTTTAACGTCCCTAGTGCAAGTGTGCGTGTGAGTTTGTTTGGGTTTTTGTTTGCGTTTTTTTGGGTTTGCTCGACAACCCAAACAAACTCACACCCACATACACATGCACATTTACCCTCGGGATGTTGAAGACTTTTCCTTCTCGTGGTACATTCTGGATAGCGCTAAAATAGTAAAAAATGGTATTTTAACCTGAAAATTACGAACTTCATAAAAAAAATGTTCCTACAAAAGTTGTTCATTTTGGCCTAACAAATTTTGTGGTGGAAAAATGTATGATCCCATTAAAAAAATCATCTTGACCATCTTAATGTCGCCATTTTGAATTTTGGACCAAAAAACATTCTTTTTATCGTCTGGCTTTGAACTCTAACATTTTTCTTGTACTCAATACCTCATCGGTACAGTATTTTTCGAGTTAAATCAGGTGGGGGATTAAAATGGAATCCCCGGTATAATTGTTATCCATTCAAAATGGCTTTTCTCTATAGGGAAAACCCATGTAACTGTTTTGTGAACGGTTCGTTAATTTTTGTAAACGCTGACTTTGAGGATTGGATGTTCCTCGAAGTTGTCTTTCTACGAATAAACATACATTTATCCAAATACGATTTTGAAGCCGTTTGGGTCGACGTAATGTTGAGTATGGGGACAACATGCTAATATGAGGAAGATCCTTGAAGGCGAATGTCCCCAAAATCACCGTTCCCCATCTACATATAGACACGCTGAAATACGTGTACTTCGTATTCTCGTTGTTGTGCACAACTATCAGGCGTACGATTCGCTGGTAGCGTATAATCAGAATTTCCCATTCAGGACTGACCCTCCATTATCGAAGCAAACGTCGTGGCTTTGTTTATTACACGATGGGACAGATCCGCGAGGTAGCCAGGCACTTTTATCACAAGGAACTGCAAATCGAGCTCGTGAGAGAGGAAATACTCTTTGATACGGTGCATGTTACCTTCCAATTGACCTTCGACAATCGAGCCTTCACGTTCGCGTCTCTGGCGATGACCCGTGAGGAGAAACACTTGCCGATCGGTGCTTCGGTATTGTTCGAAATATTTCCGTTCTGCATTGTCTTCGGGTACGTCTTCGGTACCATATTAATGATGACGATAAAATAATGACGATAATTAATATACTAATGACAATCATAATAACAATAATAATGATAATATTTTTCAGATCGGACATGATAGTTCGAAGCATCGGTAATTCTCTCATGGTTATTTTACCAGATCTGGTGGGAAAGAAGATAACTCACTGGTTCGATCTTGTTAGACCGTTGATAGCTTTTAAATTTCAGTCGGTGAGTGCTCATGGCGATAAAGATCATATTCAACGAACGAACTTTTTGTGGTCGTAACTATAGTGTTTTTTAATCTATATTTTTGCCTACTCCTCTCTCACTCTCTCTCTCTCTCTCTCTCTCTCTCTCGCCCTTTTTCTTATTTCGAAATTATTGCAGATACTGAATAGAACGAATAATATTTTCGAATTGCTGTCCGTTGAACCCGTACTTACGGAGAGGCCTCTGGACCGTAGAGGAAGAACTCTGATGCGCAGCGACGAGAGCATAAACTCACGAGAGGACGACAAAGCCCTCAGACTCAAAGGTTAATTGTAAATTTGTTGAGTATGGATTTAGGTGAGGATGGTGATAATAAGGATGATTATGGTAATGATGAGAATACTGATGATGATGGCGAAAATGATGATACCAAGGATGGTGATGGCGAAGTTAATAATAGTGAGGATGATGATGGCGAAGATGATGTTGGCGAGGATGATGGTGGAGAGGATGATGGTGACGGGGATGATAGTGGCGGGGATGATGATGGCGAAGATGATGTTGGCAAGGATGATGGTGGAGAGGATGATCGTGATGAGGACGATAGTGGCGAGGATGATGATGGCGGGTATGATAATGGCGAGGATGATGGTGACGAGGATGATGGTGACGAGGATGATGGTGACGAGGATGATGGTGACGAGGATGATGGTGACGAGGATGATGGTGACGAGGATGATGGTGACAAGGATGATGGTGACGAGGATGATGGTGACGGGGATGATGGTGACGCGGATGATGGTGATGAGGATGATGGTGATGAGGATGATGGCGATGAGGATGATGGTGACGAGGATGATGGTGACGGGGATGATGGTGACGCGGATGATGGTGATGAGGATGATGGTGATGAGGATGATGGTGACGAGGATAATGGTGACGAGGATGATAGTGGTGAGGATGATGCTGGTGACGATGAGGGTAGCGATCATAATTATGGCGACGATCATGGTGGTGAGGATGGTGATGGCGAGGATGGTGATTGTGAGGATGGTGATGGCGAGGATGGTGATGGCGAGAATGGTGATGGCGAGGATGGTGATGGCGAGGATGGTGATGGCGAGGATGGTGATGGCGAGAATGGTGATGGCGAGGATGGTGATGGCGAGGATGGTGATAGCGAGGATGGCGATGCGCGGGTGATGATGGCGAAGATGATGGTGACAAGGCAACCATGATGGTGGCAAGAAGAATGCTGATGGCGAAGTTAATAATCGTAAGGATGATGAAGGCGAAGATGATGTTGGCTAGGATAATGTTGGCAAAGATGATGATGGTGGTGAGGATGATAATGGCGAAGATAACAATAGCGAGGATGATGGTGGCGACGATGATGCTGGCGAGGTTAATTATGGCGAGGATGACGATGTCGAGGAAAATGATGACACTGGTTATAAACTCAATCACTACAAATACGATCGTAATTTCTACGACTGATCATGGTCATTCATTCGCTATGCATAGGTCAAATGATTTACATGGATAATTGGAGAATGTTGATGTACTTGGGTACACCGGTGATGCCCGACTTGAACGCCCTAATCGCCACCGGCCTGTACATAAACGACTTGTCCATGCACGACTTCAGCAGGTACTTACACTATGGCTATTCTCTCGAAGATACATTTGACGTTCCTGATAACCTGCATCTCTCTCTTGCTCTCTTCCTCTGCTACATGTTATTGTCGCCCAACAAATGAAAAGGGATCTGATGTTGGCCGGTACTCAACAATCGGTCGAGCTCAAATTGGCTCTCGATCAGGAACAATTAAAGAGCAAGAAGCTCGAGGAGTCTATGAGAAAGCTCGATGAGGAAATGAAGAGAACGGACGAGCTGCTTTATCAGATGATACCCAAACAGGTGGCCGATCGTCTGAGACACGGCGAGAGTCCAATCGACACTTGCGAGGTGAGTGTCATCGTGTCGTCATAACATCAAATTCATGACATCAAACATCAAACGAAGCCTCTCTATCATTAGAGTATTATAATGATAGATTTTTAAATAAAATCGACAATACCAAGTAATAATAACTCCACATCAATTAGTCATCGATGCTTTAAATGATTGCACCAACAAATGGCTACGGAATCCTACTCTACGCGTGATCCGCCACGCTATTGGCAGGTTTCACAATGAATCATAAAATCTCACCGAACTAACCTAAAAAAACAACGAATCCAAAGTTCAACCGTTCATCAGCGTGGTTGGATGTCCGTTTGACAGATGTTCGACAGCGTTTCGATCCTCTTCTCCGACGTGGTGACCTTCACGGAGATTTGCAGCAGGATATGCCCGATGGACGTCGTCTCGATGCTGAACGCCATGTATTCCCTGTTCGACACCCTCACCGAGCGCAATCACGTGTACAAGGTAAGTTCTGAGACTATGAGCCGAGTGCCCCCGGCACGGCGTCAATTGACAATTGACAAGTTTGCCAATTTTGACGCGTAGGTGGAGACCATAGGGGACGCGTACATGGTGGTTTCGGGAGCCCCGATAAAGAAGACCGATCACGCCGACCGGGTATGCGACATGGCTCTGGACATGGTCGAGGCGATCACCAGCCTCAAGGATCGTTCGACAGGTTCGCTTTATCCCAACTCGATCGCGATCGTTGATCCTCTTTCCATATACTTCACATTTCTTCCCGATTCGTAGATATTCAGATGGGCTTTTATGAACGTAGATATCATGAAAGTTCCACTTCGCTTCCACGAGTTCCGCTCAATCGCTTTGGAGAAGAATTTAATGGAAATTGATGAGCCATGAAATTCAATTGTAATTAAGGGGTTAGGCTGGATTGAAAAATCGTTTCGGTATTTATTTGTACGTATTAGGACGTTGAATGAGTTCTCGCTGCTTTCCAACAGATGGCGTTACCAAAACTGCGTAGTTTAAGATGGTAATGCATCTATAAAGAAGTAGGGTCAGAGTGGGATCAGTGGCGCATTTTTTGTCAGAGGTCTCCCGAGTGGAAAACGTACCTCATCACCGCCTAGCCACAAGCTAGTAAAGACATGCTTCGAATCACCATTAGCTAGCCGTCTTAGCGATCGACTACCCAGCCTTGTAACGCTTTGGTCCTCTAGTGACTCAATACAAAAAAATTAGATGAGGAATAGATAGAAATAAATATCCCACGGCTGTATTATATTTCTGACCTAGCCATGACCTAGTTTTTTCAGCTAGCGACTGGGAACAAAAGGTTAGGTGGCGATTAGATAAAAAAAAATTTGCGGCTATATATTGATATTTTCGTAATTTTTTTGCACATTATTTACACCATTGCATCCTTTTACGACATTCTTCGTTGTTCATTAATCAGGGTTATGATATTTGCGCTATAAATATATTAATGGTTCAATTTTAAATTATCCCAGTCAAACGCTTACGCCGTAACGTGGTTTCGATCCCGGGACCTCTGGGTGATGAGTTGTGACGTTGTCCACCGAGCCAGTTCTACTTGTTTAATTTCTGAATTTTCTTATCGTCTACATATGTTACACTACACAATATCAGATTATCGAAAAATGGGTGGATTAACAAATGTAAATAACATTATCGGATCATTGACTCAATTGCCTTTGCATTGAGACCGATTATCACATATAATTACATAACCTTAAATTGTATTCGTCCGATCATTTATTCCGGCTAGTGCGGCTGCAGTTGGGAAGTGTTGGCTCGGTCATCGCGAGATACTGACTTGGGGATTTTATTCATTCGCAACGTCATCTGTAACTCAAGTTGCTTAACCAACCATGAGCCAGTCGCTCGATGGAAATACACGTATTCACATAACGACACTTTGTCATTTGTGACCAAGATCGGCTGGGCAGTGACTAGTCAAGGGGTGCACAGCCGCAGTTAGCTGGCTAGGTCATAGCGAGATAGCTACTTGAGAATGTTTGCAATCGCAACGCCATCTGTAACTCAAGTTGCTTAGCCAGCCATTAACCAATCGCTCGATGGAACTACATGTAGTCACATAACCACACTTTGTAATTTGTGACCAAGATCAGCTGGGCAGTGACTAGCCAATGGGCGCATAGCCGCAGTTAGCTAGTGTTGGCTAGGTTATGGCGTCATGCGCACTTGGAGTTTTTTTTCTTTCGCAAAGCTATCTAAAACTCAAGTTAGCTAGCCAGCCATGAGTCAATCGCAAGATGGAACTACACGTAGTCACATAACCTCACTTTGTCATTTGTGACGAAGATCAGCTGAGCAAGCCCTAGACGAGGGCTGGATCACGAAACATTCCCAATATTACTAGCTCATAGTGAGCCAACCATTGGTCAGTTCGTATGAACTCAATTCGGCGAGCCAGTCACTAGGTTGTAACTCAGACAGGCTAGAACAATTTCCCCTCGGGCTATAGCTGCCTAACCGTTCACGCAATCTCAATGAAACCTTGACTAAACGTGAGGTATGTTCAATTGCTTCATTTTGTCAAGACACTGAACGGCTTAACCCAATAGATATTGAGATAATATCCATTGGAAAAAATGAGATTTGATCCACTGTGTATTTGGGGGTGGACACAGTGAAAAATGCCTAATTTGACAGTCAAACAAAATTTCAAAACCAAGCAAAATTTGAAAAAAATTACCCTGATCCACTGTAGACTTGTAGGTAATGGAGTGCTTTTTTTTCGATACAATAGGGAGTATTGTACAGTAAACTATTGAAAAATTAATTTAGAAACAGACAACATGTAAGATCAATGACAATCATTTATTGAATATTAATCAACAATGAGTACCTACCTAATGAAGCTGTACCAGTGCCTATCTACATCACAATGGGAAAATATTCATATTATGACGTACCTCTGTGCACCTCGAAAAATTGAGCTACTGTGTACCGACTCTCTATTTTTTTCTATATTTCTATATTTTTTATATTTTTTTCAAATACCGCAATATAGCTGTATATTATGGGAGAACAATGACTTCGAACATAACTGCGATAGGTAAAGAAGCAAAAAAAACATACAAACTCAGCTGATTTTTCAAATTTGACACCAAAAATAAAATCACCTCTCACGACCGAATTGCGCGGGAGCGACTCGCAGACAGGTTCAAACCTATTGGCATCCGAGGGCGGTTCTAATGTGAAAAAGACGCACATATATATATGTCCACTTCTGAGAAACGGAAAAGGTACAGTGTACCCACTGTTGCCACTGTTCCCACTTTGGCCCTACTATGAGCTTTTTTTCATAGTGTTAAACTATGCACTATGAACTTTTTTTTATAGTGTTAAACATGTCAAATTTCGTGCCAAAAAGAGCATTTGCGGTGAATTTCACTGCACTACTCTATTTAAACAAAATCTACGGCTGAAGCACACAGAATTCTTGTTGAGACTCATGGCGATCATGCTCTGTCGGAAACAACACGAAGAGATTGGTTTAGACGATGCAAAAATAATGTTTTTGATGTGTTGAATTGGAGGCGTTACTTCATGAAGACTCATGTCAGGCGTGAGCTGAACTTGCAGAATCATTAGGAGTTGATCACACAACAGTTTCGAAACGTTTGAAAGCATTAGGAGTGATTTTTTAAAACGAAGCATTAATTTTCACGAAAAAACGGCGAAAACTTATTCAACATCCTAATATATTAACAAAGTCGTGAACCAAATTTAATTAAAGAAGTTATAAACAATCTCGTGAAGGACTTTTGAACGTATGGGGGTCAACGGTGTACTTGATTTTTTTCATTTTGGCCACCCGCTTGATCTGAAAAAGAACGAGTTTTTTTTTCTTATAATACATCATATTGGTTGAGACGCGACCGAGCTTTTTTTGTTATCGTGTTTCAATCATTGAAAAAAAATTTGAATTTCAATATTGACAAACCCAGGTGAGACAATCATTAGAGCTAGCCATTTGGGGCTAGCTCTACATTTTTGTGTCACTTACAACTGATTTCATTCCACATCTAGAATACACATTTAAAAATGTCAGCTACGTCTGCCAGAAATCTCCCATACACCCTCAAAACTCCACCGCGATTCAGGAATTTCTCAAAGAACCTCTGCCACATTGCCGAGATTGCCACATAATTTTCTCTAAAAACGGCACGTACCGGAACTTGTGGAAACCCCAAAGCGGAACTTCCATCCGACGCAGTTACGTCTAAGGGGCATCATCCACCAATGCAGAGATGAGCAGAGCTAGAAAAAAAAAACAACCAACAGATATGAATTCGACGGTTGATTGGTGGCTTTTTCCTGGCTCCGCTCATATCCGCTTTGGTGGATGATGGTCCTATCAGAAAACGGGTCCCTCAGAACTAGTCGACGAACTGGCATTTACCAAAAAGGGGACAATCCACTGAGCCCTCTTGGCAAGGAAAGTAATCTTGCCAGCTGAAAACTGGCAGTCCTTCCGATGTGACTTGTCCACACGTAAAATACAAGTCCTCCACCCTCGGAGCCCGCGTACACGATACCGTTCGCCATTTGCATAAACGAGAGCCTTGATGGATCATGTGTGTGTGTGTGACCGGGACGACCCGGTGGTTTCGCCTGACCAGGTGATCATCTTCAGATCAGGGTCGGCATTCACAGCGGGGCCGTTGTGGCCGGTATAGTGGGCTTGAAGATGCCTAGATACTGCTTGTTCGGCGACTCGGTGAACGTGGCCTCGCGCATGGAGGCAACGAGCGAAGCCATGGAGATCCACATATCGCAGTCGACGAGGGAGCTGCTCTCGCCCTCGTTCAAGACCAAAGAACGGGGTGAGATTCACGTCAAGGGAAAAGGTATGGGCGTGTGAAAAATCGCTACTGCATCATGATCGTGCGGTTCGTCAGAATGGAAGGTCCTTCGTCTCAGCAGGTTCCATGAAGACTTACTGGCTGGAGAAGAGGCAAACGCGATCAGTCGTGAACAACGAGATCAAGATCAACCAGCCACAATGGATGAGTCACGCGGCTGATAATCGCGTGTCTTGCTCCTCCGGTATCTCGTCTTCTAGCGGCCTGCCGGACTCCCCGGCTAAGCAACCATCGCCGACGATCCGTATGATGACAACGTATCCACTGGATGCTGCTTATCCCGCGAACAGTCCGCGCGTTTTGTCACCCAGTCGTCAACCGAGCCCGAACCAGCGGCAGAACTCCTGCAGCTTGCTCTACGACCAGGAACGAAGGATTTACTCACCGATCACCTTTCAGGACGTCGCTCGACGCTCGGTCGCCAATTCACCAACCAAGATCGCCGATACTCGAGGTCAGTCGATTTTTGCGCTCCTTTCTTTCTTTCAGGTGCGAATGAAACACGTAGGGTCAGAGTGGGACCAGTGGCTGATTGTTTTTCAGAGGTCTATAGCTGCCTAACCGCTCACACATTCTCAATGAACACTTGACTAAACGCGAGGTGTGTTCAATGGCTTCATTTTGCTGAAATACACTGAACGGCCTAACCCAATGGATATTGAGATAATAACCATGTTTTGAACGATGGGATTTGATCCACTGTATACTTGGAGGTGTACACAGTGAAACATGCCTGAGTTTACAGTCAAATAAAATAAAAGAAACAAGCAAAATTTGAAGAAAATTATCCTGATTCACTGTACACTTGTAGGTAATGGAGTGCTTTTCTCTATACAATGGGGAGTGTTGGACAGTAAACAATTGAAAAATTAATTTAAAGAAGACAGCATATTATGAGGTCAATCGCAATCGTTTATTGAATACTAATCAACAATGAGTACCTACCTAATGAGGTAGTACCAGTACCTATCTGAATCACAACGCGAAAATATTAGGACTTGGAATTAATTCGTAGCGTTTTTTTAATGAAAAAAAAAAAATTTATTTTAAATGAAAATAAAAAAAAATGCATTAATGAAAGTATTGTCGCTCGCTTTTTACTACTTTTGACCATCTTTCGGGCAGGGTACGAATACCGTGTTGGAAGAACGCCTGGTCTTTAGATGCAATCCACGAATCGACCCAGTTTTGACAATCTTTGTAAGATGTGGACTTCTGCTCAGACAGGCTATGAGTCATCGAACGAAACAAATGGTAATCAGAAGGAGTGATATCTGGAGAATACAGCGGGTGGGGTAGGACTTCCCATTTAAGTGTTTCCAGATATGTTTGTACCGGATTTGCGACGTGCGGACGAGCATTGTCGTGCGGCAAAATGACTTTGTCGTGTCTTTCGAAGTATACCGGCCGTTTTTCTTTCAATGCACGGCTCGAGCGCATCAATTGCAGTCGGTAGCGAGCCCCAGTTATGGTTTCATTCGGTTTCAGCAGTTCATAATAAATCACACCCCTCTGATCCCACCAAAAACAGAGCAGGAGCTTAGACCCATGGATATTTGGCTTCGCCACTGATGTTCATGGTTGGCCGGGCTTAACCCGTGACTTTCTGCGCTTCGGATTGTCGTAATGGATCCATTTTTTATCACCAGTGACAATTCGATGCAAAAAAACCGGAAAGTGAAACTCCCCGCAAAAACACTTTATTCGGCACAAATGTTGACGTATTCAATAAATTATAAAGTGGTGTTATTTACGATTCAAAAAGAGGTTGTGTACAGCAAATGACATTCAATGATAGCTGTTTCACGATCAATACATTACTGTCAGTAACAACGAAATACTGTACTACCTACGCCATCTCTTGTAAAACGCTACGAATTAATTCCAACACGTGATATTTAAATTATGACTTACCTCTGTGTACTTCGAAAAATTGAGCTACTGTATACCGACCCGCTCTTTTTTTCTAAACCGGATACTGACAAGTTTCTATTTTTGTTAGGTTAACAAACACAATGCTCAAATACCGCGATATAGCTGTATATTGCGGGAGAACAATGACTTCGAACATAACTGCGATAGGTAAAGAAGCAAAAAACATACAAACTTAGCTGGTTTTTAACATATGTACATGTCCACTTCTGAGAAATAGAAAAAGTTCAGTGTACCCGCTGTTGCCACTGTTCCCACTTTGATCCTACGTTGCTTATTAATCTGCATTATTTGATTCGAAGTTGATTTGATTTTACGGTATTAGGAGTTGCGGAATTTTTTTTACTTTCATTTTGGAGTGTCGGAGTAGTTTTATTTGTTATTTCGACTGCTGTCGTTTCATAATTGCTGGTTACTTTTTGTATCAATGAATGTCAATGTGTAATGGTGTTCCGCATTTTGCGCTGAGTTATTATTTTTTTTACTTTCATTTTGTAACGTCGGAGTAGTTGATTTTATTTGATTTGATTTATTTATATTTATTTCTTATTTCAACTGCTGTCGTTTTAGAGTCGTTTTTTTCTTACTAATCTATATTAACATGTAATGGTATCCTGCATTCTGCGCAGCGGAATTATTTCTGCGGAAGTCTAAGTAGTTTTATTTCTTCTTTCAATTGCTGTTGTTTTATAACTGCTTATTATTGTTTACATTAAATCATATCAATAAGTAATTGTATCCTCCATGTTGCGCTGAGTAATTATTTTTTTACTCTCATTTTGTACCGTCTAAGTAGTGTATTTTTTTTTATTTCGACTCCTGTCGTTTTATAATTGCTTATTATTTTTTATACTAATCTGTACTAATATCCAGGAGTATTCTGCATTTTGCGCAGTGGAATTACTTTCGCTCACTTTTAATTTTTGCCGTTAACGTAGTTTTTAGTTCCTATTTCAATTTTCGTTTTCTAACTGCTTATTATGTTTTACACTAATTTATATTAATATGTAATGGTATCCGGCATTTTGCGCAGCGGCATTATTTTCGTTCATTTTTATTTTTTGCCGTCTAACATACGGAATTTTTAATTGTCGTTTTATAGTGACTTATTTTTTACACTCATCTATTTTAATATGTAATACTATCCTGCATTTGCGCTGAGTAATTATTCGTTTATACTTCCACTTTGTACCGTCAGCGTAGTTTTATTACAAGCTTTCGCTTAACCTGACTTGGTGTGAGATGATTTTCTGTGAGATGCAAAACGGAATATCGATATTTCACCCACTTCCCGACTACTTAGACTCAAAATCAATGAAAGACTAAAAAAAATAAAATAAATTATTGGTATCATTTTTTTTAACAAGCTTTGATTTAATGTATTCAAAAGTAGAATTTTTTTTTTACCAAGTCGTCTATATGCGACTATAAATAAAAGCTTGGGGCGTTCAAAATTCAGATATAAGCCCCAAGCTTTTATTTATAGTTACAAATAGGCAACTTGGTAAAAAAAAAATATTTTTTACTTTTTAGTACATTGAATAAAAGCTTGTTTGGGGTTTAAACATTTTTTTTTTACATATACATTCTTTTTACTTCAACTTCTGTCGTTTTATAATTCCTTATCATTTTTTATATTAATCTATATTAAGGGGTCTTCTCCCTTTAGACGCAAAGAAAAAGGCTATTTTCATGAATTTTTTTGATAGGTTTATATTACAGATATAATTTATTATTAAATTACAGTATAAAATTTATATTACAAGTTTATATTACAGTATAAAAGTTATTACACTTAATAAATACACTTTCGAAATGCATTTTAAAAAAATTGCATTCATTTAAGTCACTATTTATAGATGAAAATGGTAGTTAAAAAAATGTCCTGAAAAAATTGTAGATTTGCGCTGTTGATGGAATCTCGGAGATGGATCATCCGAAATAAAAAAATCAAATGGCTTCAGTATGTTGACCGCTATAGCGTATATCATACGATTTTTGATATATGCAAAAATAACAAAATGGCGGACATTTTTCGAAAAAACGTGTTGTTCTCACCGTATTTGGCAAAAAAATTTGTAAATACCAAAATTTAAAAAATCCTTCGTATGTGCTATAGCTATAGTTGTAAAGAATATATGATTAACATTTCATAAGGATCGGTTTAGTAGTTTCGAAGATTTTATCAACAAGCCGTCAGAAAACGTTGTTTCAAGAAAAACGCGTTTAAAGTTTGTTTGGGTTACATAAATACATACAAATTTTTTTTATGTATTCCGAAAGTGTATTCATTAAGGCCTTAGGCCACTCTAGAGGCCGAAAAAATAGGCTTTTTGGGGATTTTTTTTTCAGCAAAACTACAAAATAAATCGAGATTACAAAAAGGGTGTTTATATACATATCATTGACTATATACAATAATTCTTTTGAAGCTATTAATTTGAAAATGGCGGCTGTGCAGCGTTTTTGCGATGACGTCTTCGTTTTTCCAGGGAACACGGCCGGACAAACAGCTCCTGTAATTTTTGAATTATAATGAGCCAATGATTTTTTTTCGATTATATATAATAACTGCTATAGAAGTACGTAGGATTTTTTCGATATATTGATTTTTGGCCAAATGGCGCACTTCTAAAGAGGAAAGTGAAAAATTTGCCTAAAAAATCGTCAGATAATCGTTAATAACAAATGAACTATGCAATTAAAAAAAAAATCCTACGTGCTTCCATCGACAATGTATTTTTCAAGATGTATTCAACATTTCAAGTGCATAGGTTGAAAATTGTCTGAGTTATGTTGCCGGCCAACTTAAAAAATGCAGTTTTAAGACAAACACGTTGGAAGTTTTTAGTAGTAGAAAATAATAAATAATTTCGCAATACCTTTAATCTGCGATGCCTGCGCCATACAAGTGGCCTTCCAGATTATCGCCTTGCATTTATTTTCTGCTTGATGAAGAAAAAATCGATTTTTCGAATATTCTACAGTGGCCCTTAAGGTAGTACGAGCGCGCGATCTTGATTTCTATAGATTTTGTTTAAATTTTAACCAGACATTGTTCATATCATTATGCATGTTTGAGTGAAATTTCAGAACAGTCGACTATTTAGATTGCGAGATAATGGGTTTTAAAATTGCAACTTTTAACACTGCAGGGTCTGCATTGAAATTTAGACAGGATAATTTTCCGTAAAAAATATTTGTCCCCTATAATAAGAAGACATACGGCAACACCGCATCGTTCCACGTATCCAATGGCGTGAGTTTGCGCGGCATATTTAAAATAATACTGCAACACAAATCATTTGGAAGTAATTTTCAATCGAACAAAGTTTTCAATTAGTTATGAATGAACCAACACTTTTATTTGTCAATGAAGATACCATAGACAATATAAAATATTAATATTTATGATGCAAATATTTTTTTATGACAACATTTTTAACTTTAGGAACACGATAACTATTTTTTTCTCGAAATATTGAGCATTACTGTTCTGCGGTGTTGCCATATGTCTTCTTATTATAGGGGACAAATGTTTTTTACAAAAAATGATTCTGTCTAAATTTCAACGCAGGCCCTGCAGTGTTAAAAGTTGCAATTTAAAAACCCATTATCTCCCAATCGAAATAGTCGACTGTTCTGAAATTTCACTCAAACATGCATAATGATATGAACAATGTCTGGTTAAAATTTGAGAAAAATCTATAGAAATCAAGATTGCGTGCTCGTACTACCTTAACTGTAACAACTTTTATATCAAAATTTACAACATGAACCTATCAAAAAAATTCACGAAAATAGCCTTTTTTTAGCGTCCAAAGTGAGAGGACTCCTATGTAATGGCATCCTGCATGTTGCTCAGCGCAATTATTTTCGTCCACTTCCATTTTTCCCCATCAGAGTCGTTTCATATCTCAGTTGAACTGTAATTTCATTAATTCACCGTGGTTCATAATTTTCCAAATTATCCGTCATTGCTAGGCAATATAATTCCGCGTACTTGAGCCCTGCCCTAGATATCAGCAGGTCATAAATATCCTGCCGAAGCAATCGATCAATTATCATTCTCAAAGTCCCATTTTTGAATTCCCCGCAGAGACCCGCTCGAACTCGGTCGGGTCGACGTCGACGTATCTGCGAAATTCCCCGGACATCTTTGCCTCCCTGTTGTCCGAAACCGAGGAGCACTTCCGGTTGCACCGAGACTCCGCCTCCTCCCGAGCGGAACTTCATTCATCGCCGAGCCTCGAGAACAAGTTTCGCACCGAGTCGACGAACAAGACCGGAAACGCGTGTCCGGTACATCCGAGGACGAACGTCGACGCGACGACAAGTCCGGCCACTGACGCCGTCACGATGGATTCCACCTCCGAAGGATCGAGCAGGGAGGGGGCGAGCGCTCGCGCGCCGGAACTCGGCTGTCCAATGGCCTTCGGCTCTGATCTTTCGAGCTCCGACGATCGTTCGGCATCCGGTCACCTCCTTGGAAACTCTCACTTGACCCTACCGCACGATCAGTGCTGTCCCGGCTTCGCGATGTCGAAGAGCGGCAAATCACGCCATCGTGGCAATCCCTGCAGCATATCTTGAACCGGATACGAGTGATGTCGGCGCATACGAACACACGCACTAACAAGAGGAACAATCTTTGGCGTTTCGGCGCCTCGCAATGTTCGTCATCGCGCGATCCATCACAATATCCATAAGAATAATGACAACGATCGCGATAGTATATGGATAGTAGAAATAATGGTGACATCCATATCGAAATTTGTTTCACGTTCGGAAATAGTTATAATAATAATGATAATATTTAAAAAATAGTAATAATAGTGAGTTTATTATTAATGAATTAATTATTAATATTGGTCAATTAAATGAATTAATATAATTAATTGATTGAATTAATCAATAAGATTGATTAATCAATTGATAATAATAATTTATTCATTAATAATAACGATGACAGAACATTGCGGAGATGTTCTAATCTTTTTTCGAAAAATGAGGTGACGAAATTTTTTTTTTTTTTTTTTTTTTCATCACGTATGTGAGTTTCAACGAAATGGAAGGCGGGATATACATTAGCAACGATGAAAAAATCGATTTCTTTTTTTTCTTCTTTAAACGATAGAACTATACATGTAGAATATTTTCCCAAAGTTTCAAAGCGAAATGCAAAAAAACTTCGAAGGTTACAGCCCGTCAACGCCGGGCCTCACTGCTCGGATTCGGAGCGGGCGTGAACTTTAAACGCGTTTTTCTCAAAACTGAGAGCCGGAAACTAGAGGCCGGAAAAATTGGATTTTTGGGGATTTTTTTAAAACAAAAACTACAAAATAAATCGAGATTACAAAAAAAGGTGTTTATCATACATATCGCACTGAAAAACAAAAATTCGTTCATCCAAA
The DNA here is from genome assembly GCA_963210295.1 of Ophion ellenae. NCBI lineage: Eukaryota > Metazoa > Arthropoda > Insecta > Hymenoptera > Ichneumonidae > Ophion > Ophion ellenae. The sequence continues at coordinate 27,659,468 of OY723391.1, read as the reverse complement.
ATTCAGTTGGTTTAACCCTTAGTATGGGACCCAGGCGTGTTTGAATTGTTATAAATAATGAAATAATGCATTGAGCGATATGAAAAAAATAGTGAGGTATAATTTGAACCTTGTTTAAAACAAGGATATTGGTTAGAAATAAAAAATTAAATTGTAATATGCACAAAAAAACATGAAAAATGACTTTTATTTACAAAAATTGCCGTAACTCTTGTAATTATTGACAAAAAAAATTAAAAAATGGTTTTATAATCTGGAAACAATGTACTTTGAAGTAGACATAGCGGTTTCTGTGGACGTTTTGAAAAGTATATTTATTTCATCCAACGCAGGTGCGATTCAGAAGGAAAGAATGAAACGCTTACGCATATAAAAAATGTATGTTTTATTGGAGAAAAGGTTGTACGGCATAAAAATAATGTGTTTGGGTCCCGTGGACCCAGTGTGACTATTGAGGGTTAACAAAATGAATCTTTAAATACGTTCAACTTGATTTTTGATTGACATAACGCGGTCCCCTAGTTTCTCGGCTGTTTTTTTACGGCTTTTTCGATAATTTTTTACGGGCAAAGCATCGAAATAATCAATCTCATTGTTTTTGCATAATCTTTATTAACATTTAAAGAAGCTTTACAAATTTTTTGAAGTCAAAATATATAATAGAATAAAGGTTATAGTGGCCGACAGGAAGACAACAAGTAAAAGAGGTGCTTGACGGTGACCAAGATTGCGGCTGTTCTGCTTATCTGAAATCAAAAAACCAAACGGCATTTTAATCTTCATATTTGAGACTAGCGATTGAATTAGAGTGAATTCTAAATTACAAAAATTGACTTTTTTATACACTTGAAAATTACATTCTATTTTTTACTCATTTTTTCTTAAGTTTTTCGCTCGTACAAAAAAAAACTATCGAAGAAATCATGATAATCCTAGTTCAATCGCTGGCTTATAACATATTAAAGATGCTGTATAAATTTGAACAAGATCGGTGCAGTAGTTTCTGAAATATCGTGGTCACCGTTTCGATAAATGGTGTTTCGAGAAAAACGCGTTTGAAAGTTCGCGCTCCCGGCGCGCGCTCCGTATACCTGCTCCGTTCCAGGGCCGTAACTTGTGAACCACTTCGAATATCGAAAAATTCTTCGGCACACGTTTTCTACACATGTTGTGGATGTGATTTATGAAGAAAAAAAATCGATTTTTTCGACCCGAGAAACTAGAGGACCGCCATAACGAAACAGTACAGTGGTGTGAACTGTAGCTTATTTGTACATGTCTGAGCAACTGTTAAAACAACAAAATGCATTTTGCACATTCAACGAATCTTTTTTCTCAGTTCAGTGACTGTATACAATAATTGTTTTGAAGCGATTAATCTCAAAATGGCGGCTGTGCGGCGTTTATCTCAAAACTGCATTTTTTAAGTTGGCCGGACACAACTCGGACAATTTTCAACCGATTCACTTGAAATGTTGACTATATCTTGAAAAATACATTGTCTATGAAAGTACGTAGGATTTTTTTTTTATATTGCATAGTTCATTTGTTATTAGCAATTATCTGAGGATTTTTTTGGAAAGTAAAAAATTTGCCTAAAAAATCGTCAGATAATTGTTAATAACAAATGAACTATGCAATATAAAAAAAAATCCTACGTCTTCCATAGACAATGTATTTTTCAAGATATATTCAACATTTCAAGTGAATCGGTTGAAAATTGTCTGAGTTATGTTTGCGGCCAAGTTAAAAAATGCAGTTTTGAGACAAACGCTGCACATCCGCCATTTTGAAATTCATCGCTTCAAGAAAATTATTGTATACAGTCACTGATATATATGATAAACACCCTTTTTTGCAATTTCGATTTACTTTGTAGTTTTTCGGAAAAAAAATCCCCAAAAAGCCTATTTTTTCGGCCTCTAGAGTGGCCTAACCCCTGAAGGCGATCGAGTTCAAACGTGGTAGAAATATTAATAATAGTGGTACCTTCTACTTGACGGAAATTGTTTTTGAAAAATTGAAGAAAAAAACAATTTTTTTAATACACATTTTACAGAAATGTTGCGTGAAATGTTTATTTTTTTTTTGTAAATGCGTGCCATTTCCTCAAATTTGCATTTTCTTCATTTTAATGACCGTCACGTGGAAACGATACATGTTTTAACTGAAAAAATGTCTGAACTTTTTTGCAAATCGAAGTCTCTGGGAAACTAGGCTGCACGCCGATGCGCAAATCCCGCCATTTTGATGATGAATTGATTTAAAAAAATTGTTTCGTATACTCAAATATACTATCAAAGTATACCTAAAGTTTGATAATTGTAGAATAATTATTTCTTAGTGTAAAAAATTCCTCAATATTGCTTATTTTCTTCCTGTGTAAATGTATATTCCGCCTTGAGGATGTATTGCCCGTACATTCCCTACCAAAAGTGAGTTTCGGCGAGAATTATGAGTACTTTGCGATGAGATTGAAATTTATAAAAAAATCAACTACATTGAAGATACTAAGAACATTAATTTCCGGTAATAATAATGCATAAAGGTTATATGTAAATTGTTGAAAAAATAATTGTTCAACAAATGTTCAGTGAACTACTTTTTTTATATTATAAAATGAATTCGTAGATTTTTTCAAATAGGTATGAATTTTTTTAGAATGTCCTTTCTACTTTTATTTTAATTTTTATAATTAAAAAAATGGATGAAGGGTCACAAATTTGCAGTATGTTTTCGGAGCAATGTTCCATATTAAATCCAAGAAGTGTCCGGGGTATTGAACGAACAGTGTCATACGTACAGCCTCTGGAAAATTCCAAAAACGACATTTTCGAAGTAGAGAGAAAATTCTTTAAGAAATCACATTTATCCAGAAAAATATCATGATTCATTTACTGCCACAAAAAATCAAGTTTACCGGACATTTTTCGAACAAATTTCTGTTTAAACAATTTATTTATAAATTTTTGGCATTTGTATCATTCAAAACCAATGTTTTTAGGATCTTCAATACGGTTGATTTTTTTCCGATTTTAATGTTATCGCAAAATACTCAAAATTCTCACCGAAACTCACTTTTGGTAGGAAATGTACAGACAATACATCCTTAAGTGATGTTCCTTGTTAGTTTCTAATCGTGAGTCAAATTCTAGATTTCGGCATATCAGATGATTTGGATTGTGATCGCGAAGATAAAAAAATTCTTTCTACACGTTGTTCGGCAAATCTCAAAACTCTCTCAAGCGAAAATATTTCTTCATGGGGTTGGGAAATCCCATGAGACAATGCAGTTCACAAGGGAGAAATGGAGGTCTCGCTGGTACGATGGGCAATATTAATGTGTGTATATTTAAAGGGCTATATCTGCATAGAAACCAGAAAAAATGTTGGAATTCGGAATTGTTTTTTCTTAGAGTAGATTAGTAGAAATTAAACGCATTTTGTCTATCACGTAGGTACATGTATTGAGAGTTTTTAAAAGACAACAAGAAAATACAGAAGAAAACAAAACAGGGCAATTTTTATCACGGCGTTCTTCGGTGGACACTTTCCAGATGAAAAGGTCCATCCCCAATCAACAAAACCAAACGAGTTATTCAAGTTAACAATAAATGCGAGTCCTTGACGATCATCGACTTTCAATATCGAATTTTTGTGCAAAATGACGATGAATTGAAACTCGAGCATGAGGAATCTATGAAAGAAGTCGTCGATTTTTACGTAACTATCGAAAAATGAAGATCGATTAAAAGAAAATCAGATCGGCAACGACCTCTAAATGTTTCAGCGTTTTTCTTGTAAATATGGAAACAATCCATCAAGTGGTCCTCGTGATATGATGTCCAGCGGCTTCGAGAAAAGCTCGTTTAAAGTTTGAGCTATGGTTCTGCAACTTTTAAAGGAGGGAGATACCTTTCGGCAAGTAAAAATTGCTGATTTTCACGATTTTTTTTAAAAGGATAGATTTCTGTACCATTTTTGAGACTTAGGGTATGTTCTACTAGTAATTGTGGATTTTATATCGTATTTTTTTTAATTAATTTTTTTTAATGACGGAGCTGTGGCACGGGCTTCCAAACCGGTTGCGGCGAATTGTTGTCAGATGGCTTGACACGTATCCTCGGAGGGATTAATCTGAAAAAAAAAACCAACGAAGATCTTTCATTAACACTCATACGCAGAATGTGTACCAAGAAAAAGTGAGAAATGTTGAAAATCGATGAAATGGTATGCTTTAAAAGAAGATTGAATTTTCCAAAAAAAATGGCTACATTTGGCAATAATAACGACTTTTTTTTAATTTTCAAAAACATTTAGGGTTAAAACTTAGTTTTAGACGATAAGGTTAGAAAGATTTATACCAAATTTCATCAAAATCGGTCGATTAGTTTTTCAGCTATACGTCACGTCAGTTTTGAACATGTAGTTTAGAAGACCGTGCCATACCTCCGCCATTTCTAAAGATTAATTTTATAAAATACCATGTAACAGCCAAAAGTAGTAATAAAACATGACTTAAGTCTTAAAAATGGTAAAGAAATATTAAAAAAAATAATAATGAAACTCAGCACGTTTTTTCCTCGCCTAAAGGTATCTCCGCCCTTGAGTGAAGATTTTTAACTTGATCTCTAGTCGTTAATTCCAAGGCCATATAAAAGTACTCTCAGCAGGAATTGCAGCGTCATGAGACTCGATTGGTGTGATGATGATGTGACTCGATTGGTGTGATGATGATGTGACTCGATTGGTGTGATGATGATGTGATTCGATTGGTGTGATGATGATGTGACTCGATTGGTGTGATGATGATGTGATTCGATTTGTGTGATGATGATGTGACTCGATTGGTGTCATGATGATGTGACTCGATTGGTGTGATGATGATGTGACTCTATTGGTGTGATGATGATGTGACTCGATTGGTGTGATGATGATGTGACTCGATCGGTGTGATGATGATGTGACTCTATTGGTGTGATGATGATGTGACTCGATTGGTGTGATGATGATGTGACTCTATTGGTGTGATGATGATGTGACTCGATTGGTGTGATGATGATGTGACTCGATTGGTGTGATGATGATGTGACTCGATTGGTGTGATGATGATGTGACTCGATTGGTGTGATGATGATGTGACTCGATTGGTGTGATGATGATGTGACTCGATTGGTGTGATGATGACGTGACTCGATTGGTGTGATGAACAGCACACACAATGTAGATCTAGAGGACAGCTGGAATGGCGAGTACCGTGAAAGCCGATCGAACGTGCTTTACTTAGAATTCTACAACTTCGCCAATTTTAAACATATCGATATGAAATTCTATATTTTGAACTTATATATACATATATTCTCAACACTCGCAACTTTTAGAAAATGCAAAAAGGGTAGCCGATATTTGTCCGCTTTTCTAGTCAGATGTAGCTCTTTGAATAAACTGAAGATTCCACTAGAACTTTTGCCTCATTTGTACTCCTTGATTTTGTACGACAAACCTGATCTACGGCCGCCTCTATTAAAATAAACGAAAGAAGAAGAATCCATTTCCGTATTGTCCTTTTTTCTTATTTCTATTCTTTTCCTTTCCTCTTATTTTTATCCTTTTTATGTTTATCCTTTTATCACTTATCCTTTTCCTGATCTCATTCTGAATTTCTGAACAGTCGAGTCTTTTTTCGAAAATGATATTTTTCTTCAGTACAGTACAGCTTCGAAAATTTGTTATCAACAAATGGATGGGAATCTAAAAATCATTCGGCCATACGATAGTAAAATGTTATAATCTATGCCCTGCTCGAATTTAAAGTGAATCGGACGAATAAATTTTGAGCAACGAGTCACATCGTTTCATAAAACATAGTTTCGGGGGGAAAAAACCAAAAGAAGAAGAGTAAAGGTTGTCGCTCACTTATCAACCCGGCACCTGATCAGCACCGCCTCGCCTCGAGCGGTTGTCATTTCTTAAATGGACTTTTGGTCCATTTTGGTCCAAATTGGACAAGGCGGTGCTGATCAGGTGCCGGGTTGATAAGTGAGCGACGACCTTAAATCGCTATTAATTCCGCTAAAGTCATTTAGGTTTATTTAAATAAGGTTGTGACAGATTTTTTGCAACGTTTTTCAGTTCGTTTTTATGGTAAAACTGGTATTGTGAATATGACGGAGACTACTCCAGAGTCGTTTAGGATCTAATTTTTCAGTTTTTATTCGTAATTATGCAATAAATGAAACATTTGCCACAAATTTGGCACATTAGAATCGACAATGCGAATATTCAACACAAGTTAACATATATCGGAACAACTGTGGGTAAAATAAACTGAGTCTCTTTGTTGACCCTGAAGAACTAGTCGTACCTCCATAAGACCCTAGGCTACTTAATTATACGACGAAAAAAACATAACCTTGCGCGTTTTTACGTATTATCCTTCTGATTGGTTGTTGCTCCAGCCGGTACACGGTTAAGCGGTCACCGCTCCGAGTATCGGCCATGCACAACGTTGCTTAACTCTAAGGGCCGCTGGAGCCGAATCCCGATCGCCCATCCACCAGTGCCGTTTACAATGCGTTATATTCACGTAACGTTGGCCAGCAGCACATTCAACTGCTTCGAGATAGTCCTTGAAGTTTTTTTTTTGACGTTGATATTGGCTACAAGGCGATTTTTTTAAATCGTTGATATTGGCTACAAGTCGGTCCCGGAAAAGTCCTTTATATAAACGTGCTTATACTCTAAATCTGAACGTCATGAAGCACACTTTATCTACGTAAAAGCCCGGCCATAAACTTCAAACGTGTTTTTCGCAAAAATACTTTTTCAAAATCGCTGACCACTATATCTCAACAACCACTGCACCAATCAACTTCAAATTTTACAAGCTTCTTTTACATTTCAAAAAGCAGTGCTTAAACGAAGGAATTTTTATATCAACGAAAGTAGAGTGTTTTTTGTCACCAAAATACGATACTTCCACTTTGGGCTGCGGCCATTTTTTCAGAAATCAAGATTTTATTAAATCGATCGTCCAAGCACTAGACAATTTCAAACGAAAACTAAACGCGTTTGATTTCTTTTATTTCGGATGATTTGTTTCCGAGCAGCAGTGGGCACCGCGGAGGACGTTTTTTAAACAGAGGTCTGCACAAACCATTGTATCTTCTACATTTATTGATATTCTTCAATACAATTTTTTTAGAAGATACTTAAAACCATATTTTTTAATGTAAAAAAATTGAAGACCCACGAACGTTTTCCCAGAAGAAAAATCACGAAAATTCGTCTTTTATCCGGCCACGAGCTAGGTGTAATGCTTTAAACACATTAGGATTCACTTAAGGGGGGAGATACCTCCAGGCAAGAAAAAGATTTGCTGAGTTTCATGATTTTTTTTTTGAGAAAACATTTCTTCGCCATTTTTGAGACTTAAGGTATGTTTTATTAGTACTTTTGTCTGTTACATGGTATTTTTTCAAATTAATCTTTTTGCACGGTTTTCTAAACTGCATATTCAAAACTGACGTGACGTATAGCTAAAGAACTAATCGACCGACTCTCATGAAATTTGGCATGAATCTTTCTAACCTTATTGTCTAGAACATGACCCTGAATGTTTTTGAAAAAAAAAAACTATTTTCTTTATTGCCAAATGTAGCCATTTTTTGGAAAATTCAATATTTTTGTTTCAAAGCGCACCATTTCATCGATTTTCAACATTTCTCACTTTTTCTTAGTTCATATTCTGCGTATGAGTGTTAATGAAGGAAACATCTTCGTTGATTTTTTTTTCAGAACAAACCCGCCGACGCTACCTGACACGGTGTCTGACAATATCCGCCCCAACCCGTTTGGAAGACGGTGCCATACCTTCGCCATTTTTTAAGATTAATAAAAAAATACCATGTAACAGCCAAAAGTACTAATAAAACATACCCTAAGTTTCAAAATGGGCGAAGACATCTTTCCTTAAAAAAAAAAATCATGAAAATCTCGATTTTTTCCTCGCCAAAAGATATGTCCCCTTTAATGTAAATCGCGAGACAGTAGAGAGATATCCTCGAATAAGAACGAATGGGATTAGTCCTCGGAGTCGAATGACTCCAAAATTATCTTTCCTCATATATTACATATACTTCAAGGCGTTATTCACAAACGAGATTATAAAATTCGTGTTCCGGGTCTCCGAGAAGAAACAACTGTGTAGAGAACGGTCGGAAACAGCATCACCACGGATAGAAAGGCCGAGGCGGATGCTTGGGTCTCCGGATCAAGAGATGGACGTCAGGAAGGTCATACTGGTCGCGGCTTAACATCGGATTATGGACTCCCGACGATGACCCTTCTATAGAAAAAGGAAAGAGAGCGAGAGAGTGAAGGAGTGTAGACTGAGAGAGAGAAAGAGAGAGAGAGAGAGAGAGAGAGAGAGAGAGAGAGAGAGAGAGAGAGAGGCAGGTAGACAAGGTGTGAGAGATCACAATAGTAGCTCAGGAAGTGAACATTTTTCAAGATAAAGATTCCGCCTTTGTTCCCTCGGACGTACATTCGCCTACACGTCTTGACACTGCAAGAGAGACAGACATATTATCGCAGCGTACTCGCGCGGGGACCTCGTTGACCATTGGGCCATCAAAGTCAAGTGCGTTGCGAGTCTTCACTTCTCGAAACGAGAGTGACCCTGCGCACATTTTGATGCACAACCGTTTTATTTGTTCGTATTGAGGAGAACGAAACGCTTCGTAGCAAGAAGCAATCAATTTTCTCGATTTGCTGCGACATATATAATATTTGGAAACTTAAGGGAAGTTTCTGCCTTGTTGACCCAAAAAATGTTCGATTTCTCACGATTTTTTTATGCGCAAAGTATTAAATATAGAATGTTGATATTTGGTATGTTGACTAAGCGGTCTTTATTGAACATCAACATATTTTTTAACGTTCGGCAAAACATGATGTTGGGAGTGGGAGGAGCCACGTATGTCGGTGCGCGGGCGATGACATTCTTCGCTTGCGGAAGTGCCAAGTCCCGGACAGGTGATCTGAAGCAAAAAAATCAAACATATTTTTACTTTGTACAATATTGTGTACAAGTTGACCTAGAATGACGAAAAAAAATTGAAAAATAAAAAAATTGTGAGAGAAGAACTGCGAAAATTAAAAAAAAAAATAACAAACTTCCTTCCGGTCTCTCAGTATTTTTTTATTTTTCAATTTTTCTCCTTGATTCTAGGTCAACTTATACACAATATTGTACAAAGTAAAAATATGTTTGATTTTTTGCTTCAGATCACCCGTCCGGGACTTAGGACTTCCGCAAGCGAAGAATGGCATCGCCCACGCACCGACATACGTGGCTCCTCCCACTCCCACCACCATGTGTTGTCGAACTTTAAAAAATATTTTGATGTTCAATAAAGACTGCTTAGTCAACATACCAAATATCAACATTCTATATTTAATACTTTTCGCATAAAAAAATCGTGAAAAATCGAACATTTTTTGGCCCAACAAGGCAGAAACTTCCTTTAAGGAGGTTGGAGCGTTAGCCACAATCCAAGGTTAAGTTTAATAAAAAAAATACATGTTATTGTTTAGACTATACTGAGTCTTTACGAATTTTTTGAAATTTTTTCACCACCAAACACCAGAGATAAAAAATAGTTCAATGTGTGTGATTTAACGTGCGGTTAGATGGGCAAGACTTTCAGACTAAACGTTATGTAATTTTTTTGTTATTTAGCACCAAGGTAAACCATTTTTAACAACGGATTAACGGAAACTAAACCTTTGTTAACATGTAGAAAAAAAATTCCCATCTTGCCCATCATAAACCATGGGCCAATATCTCGTGACGTAAATGTGAATAGGCATAATTATAAATTACTCCAAATTTCATTGTGAATTGTATAAAAAATTCGTTATCGTAGTTTTTTAAAAATAATAATCATCGTTAATGTCATACTTTTTCAAGTTTGTAGTAACACAAAAGTTTCTCTTATTTGCGTAATAAAAATATTAAAATGCATCATTTTGCCCTTTAATTATATATTTAAAAAAATAGCATATACAGAATAAATCTGTACCTCGTATGCATTTTTTTGACGTTCATTGGAAAAAAAAGTGAATGAACCGTCATTTGACTCAAAACGCATCGCAAATAATGTTACCATTATTATTAAAAAATCATCTTTTGCAGATTTAGGTTGTAGATCGTTAAGGGGCTATACCAGTGCGAACGCTGAAATTTTGGGTTAATTTCGGGTATTTTTTGGAAGAAAAATACTCAATTAAATGTTTCGGAAAATTAAGAATATATTTGGCTATATTTAGTTAGGAAAAAAGGCTGTTTTCTTGCCTATAAAATGGTCGTTTTTTCAATGCCAAATCGTCAATTTTCATCCAATCAAAAATGTCAAGTCAAATCTTGATCTTGAAATCAAATGTCAAGTCAATAGGATAATTACTCTTTGAGTTACAATGTCAGAAAATTTGAAGTATCTCATTTCATATTCTTGAAAGTCCAAAAATCTTGAAAGTTCAAAAATCTCATCTCATATTCTTGAAAGTATAAACTGTCGAAAAAGGCTAAAAAATCAATTTTTCGAAAGTGTCACACTGGTATAGCCCCTTAAATGAGATTCCTAAAAAAGGTTTGCACAATGTTCGGTTGCTCAAGTAAAGGAAATTTGAGAAATAAAAAAAGAATCGCTTTGCCTTTCAACGATGCAAACTTCAACGTCATCACGGGAGTCATTTCGTCGAGCGTTACACTGCCGTCATATGAAAGATGTCGGCAACTACAAAAAAAATCGATAATGCATCTTACCTTACAGAACAATTTTGAAATTTTGTACTGATGCCAACGGTACCAAAACCGCATTTACGATTTTTTGTTCTAGATGCCGGCTTCTTCCACACGACGGCCGTACAACCCTCTGTAAGGGTTGAAACCAGTGTACCCTTGTTCCCTAACGATCACCGTATCCCCACCGATGATTACAGGCCCGATCACGCCTCATGAATAATTCTCCCGTATACGCGCCCATATGACAATTAACCGAAATCCAAATCAATTACGATTAATTAGCCCTTGAGAGTCTGAAGTTAATTTCACGTTCCTCTTTACCCCCGCGTGTAAACGTACGAGCAGCATCATAGCCTGGACCTATCGTAGTCCGGGCAATGTGCGTGGGACCTCGAGTTTCCTACGGTAACGATTACACAGTGTGTACTCGTCGCGGCGAGCAAGCGATAAATCTCGATCGCCGCGGATCGTTTGACGGCGGAGGCGGCATGGCGGCGATGTTGTGACGACCAGAGGACGAAGATGCGAGCCGGAGGAGCGGCTGATAATTGAGGGAAAATATAATGCGAAGGTATCGTGTTGTAAGTGTATATGGGTGGTGTGACGAATCATAAGTCTCAGGTGAGGTTGCGTCCCGATGCTGCTCCGGAGCAACGAGGCGGGAGTTGCGCAAGGGTGTATATAAGGGTGTCATCTGCGGATCCGAAGCATTCGTTTTCATCCACGAGCCGCAAACGCGAAGAGCAGCATCGCGCGCCAGAATTCGCACAGCCCTTTGCCACATTTGGTCACACGTTGACATTCGAAGCTTGTTCCCTTTCAAACGTCGATCTGAGCTGAATACTTGCGCAAAATAAATCGTCATGGTGAGTCCTGGGGAACTTTTTGCCGATTTTCTCTCTCTCTCTCTCTCCCTCCCTCTCTCTCTCTCTCTCTCTCTCTCTCTCTCTCTCTCTCTCTCTCCCCCTCTCTTTTTTTTTATCACATAAGCCAAAAAACGTGCCGCACTTCAAACTAGTGCGCATCATCGGTTTCGGAAAAGTGTGTCGCGAAAAAAAAGTTTTCCGGAAGTGTTGAAAAAGTTTACTCTCGCAATATCCCAGTAGACAAAAGGGCCGTCGATTTTTCGCCGATTTTTTTTTTAGTTCGCGGACGTGACGCGCCGGAAGATGCGAGACTCGTTTGGTGCAAAGTTTGTTCCATTTTTGGTATCCGTCGTTCCGAGGGGGCGAATGCACGGCGAGGCCCTCCTCGAGGTTTCCAAGTTACGAGGGAACTTTTTCTGCACGAGAATGAACTCGGGTGTGCGTGCGTTTTGGGGCTGGGGTGATGAATTACGGGGTGACGTCCACGGGAATTAACTTTTAGCTCGTTTGACCACTTTTCTGGCTTCACGAGATGAAAATAACGCGAGAGAGAGGGGGGCAGTACGCTTGTAATAGTTTATGCATGAGCTCAACCGAGTGTGAACTTTGGGTGCATAATATTTTTTGCCCCGTCGCGCATCGCAATGTGTAATGTAGCCGAGCGCCAACGCGAATATTCCTCAGCCCCTTGACACCTGTTTGATCCCGAGAGATTGACCCTGGAAGCGTTTTCCGATGGAAATAAATGCTTTCATCTCCGCCTTGTACTTTTCCTGATTTTTTTTTTATTGTCGAGAAGAGTCGAACGTTGGGTGTGAGAATCCTGCTTTTCTTTTTCGACGTATAAATGGAACCGATTGAATAACAATTTTGGAGTTTCCACGAGTTTTGCTGCACCGTTCTTGCGAAAGGAACACGATTTCGAATCTTAGCTTCTTTGGCAAAGTTTCTCAGGGATGCGAGTTTATTGCGCTGACCTTTTGACGTCAATTACCCAAGTGCCAACATTGTTGAGATTAAACTTTCTTTTTCCTTGCAAACGTTGTAGCAGAAATTGTGGAAAGTTTGATGCTAAACTTTTACCGGACGAATCTACGTGTAAAAAGAAGAGCAGGGTCCTTTGACCTTCTTTGAGACATGGCATGGCGTACGTGGATTTTTCGGTTTGTGTTCGCCAATCTGATGAATAAAGGTCCATCGACAGATACACAAATTTCAGAATGCTTAGTAATACCTACAATACTTTCAAGTGATGCTTACCGTGCTTTTGAATAATTGTTTGTTGAGCGTACGTTTAACTTATACTTGAAATACTTACAAGGTATCCTTGAAATACTTGTAAGTTATACGTGAAATGTTTTCAAGTTATACTTGAAAATAGTTCCAAGCTGTACTTGAAATACTTTCAAGTTATACTTAAAGTACGTTAAATGTATGCTTAACATACGTTTAAGTTATACTGGAAATACTTTCAAGTTACAGTTGAAGTACTTACAAGTTATACTTGAAATATTTTCAAGTTATACTTCAACAAATTTCAATTTGCACTTGAAATATTTTCAAGTTATACTAGAAATATTTTTAAGTTATCATCGAAAATACTTCCAAGTTATACTTAAAATACGTCCTTACTTGGCACTGTGGGGTCCGAAACAACCCCCTTTTTCTTATCCGAAAATGTATTGATGGAGTGTATTCTACAGAAGGGTGGCAAGTAAGGGTTAATGTATACTCAAAGTACGTTAAAGGTAGGCTTAAAGTACTCTTCAGCTATACTTGAAATACTTTTGAGTTATACTTGAAACACTTTTAAGTTGTACTTGAAATACTTTTAAGTTATACTTGAAATACTTTCAAGTTAAGGTTGAAATAGTTCCAGGTTATACTTAAAGTACTATTAAGCTATACTTGAAGTACTTCCGAGTTATACTTACAGTACTTTTGAATAATATTTCGAGCATTTATTTCCCGAAATCCAACGTATATCCTTGCGGGTTTTTACATACTACCCTATTCAATTTAACCTTCCCCTATTCGTACTTCGCTAATCTACCCTAACTACCGTTGCGTACACAGCTGTCTACACTATACCCCATTTGCCGAGGGTACGGGGCAGCTGTGGAAAACCCGTACTGGTATAGACGGTCCCACATTCTTCTGATTCTCTGGTGCACAGAATTTTTTACTCGCGTATCTACGCCAAGGTCTCAGAAGTATTGGCCTTCCGCCGACTGGTTGATGCGCCAGCCAGTGCACGGCTAAGCAAAGTGCTCAACTCGAAGGACCGGCGGAACCGAACCCCGCTTGCCTATCCATCAGTATCGATGGTGATACTCGAAGTACTTTTAGGAAATACTTAATGCACTTTTACATCACATTTAACGTACTTTTAAGTAATACCTCAAGCTTTTTCACGTAATACCTTAAGTACTCTCACGTAATATTGAAATTACTTTCAACACTTGAAATTCAAGTATTACTGATACTTGAATGATAAAGTTTAAGTTAAATTTGCCCCTGATTGATTTTGATTGTTGACCCCTTCATTGGACACGTACGAAAAATAAACTAATGAAGATCCAAATACGTATTTATTATTTGATGAGTGAGTAAATGAATTATGAAGTAAATCGAAGAAATAATTAAAAATTGTCACAAACTTTGTAAGCACCTATTCATGTCCATTCCGTAGCGAGATATTCAAAATTGATCGCCAATTCGCGTTTTCTCGATCGAAGGCCCCGATTGCCCCCAGTTTTTTTATCACTCGATCGAAAGTTCAAAATTTCGAGACGATTGGAACGATCGTCGATACGAGTTACTCGAGGCTTGAGTAAATGAGTAAAGAGTTTTTTCACGAAAAAGTATCGAAACAAAAATATGCCCAGGTAATGAAATTCCCTCACAATCATGACCTTACAACGAGGATCTTAGCGGGGGTGCTATATCGCAGGCGCCGAAGGTATCCAGCGACGAACACCATATACAAGTGCTCTATGGAGACGAGCCTCAGAGCTACCTCTCTCTCTCTCTCTCTCTCTCTCTCTCTCTCTCTCTCCATGGGGCAATGTTAATTGCGGTATCGTAACACCCGTGTATTAATTATACTCGGTTTTCCACAACGTCCCACTAAATTCGTTGTCGCGTCGCGAGTTACGGGAGATACGCGAGAAGATCGTAACCCCATATATTTTCAGTTATCTATATATGTTTGCGCACAGTGTGGCGCTGCTTTTTTCCCTCTGCGTTCCACCTTTTGTCATCAAGAGCCCGAGGAATATTGAGTGCAGCATTGTCCAATTAATCGCGTTAATCATCGTGGGCCGATGATTAAAGCGAGATGGAACGAAGATTTGGCTCCCGTGATTGAACATACCTAGATCCAATCACGTCGCGTATGGTGACGATTGCCCACGTAATCCGGATAACAGACATGGCTCATAGAGATGTTCGGAGAATTGTTAATTAGCGAATTACTCGTTTGGCCAATATTATCCGTGTAACGGGCCATACGAGAAGCCACTTATCAATGACTAGTTTTACTTCCTGACCAATGCACCTTTGCGGGCAATATGCACGATCGCACCACCAGTCCGGCTTCTCTCATTATCTGGATCGGTACTACGCTACACTGATGAGACCACAGCGGAGTCCTTCATACAGACGAAAACTTGTCAAGGATTATATATTTTTTGAAATTTGCAATCGTCACAAGAGAAATATTGAATGGTGTTGGAGTTCGAGGCTGATGAAACCCGTATTAAATTATCGGTTTGATCGGTGAAGCTTTATTGGTGTGACAGGATGCGGTGTAGTCAGCACTGAGATGAAGCTTGAATGAGGCTTATTCGTGTTTCAGTGCTCATTAAATTTTCGCGTGGCTTGAGTCGTGCTGCATTCGTGCACACACTCGTATGGGTGCGCCAGCTTTCAACATTTGATAGACACATTTGGATAATAAATGAATGAATAAATAAATTTAAAATATATATATATATTAATATATATATACAGGGTGACAACTTCGAGGTGGCTATATGTTTTTAAGGGTCTGCCTCGAAGCTTTCGCGACCGAGAAAAATATGACATTTTTTATGGCTTTCGAGTCGCTTTGAAATCAAAATTTAGCATATTTTTCTGATAAATAGTATTCGTCAGAAAAAATTGAGCGCGCTGGAAAAAAAATCGGAATTCCCTTTTGAGTTCAGCAGGATGGAGATAATTCAATTCCGAATATGAAAGACTCCTGGGAAACTTTTTTTTTCAATGGCGTTAAATTCCAGTTATCCACGACGCAACTTAAGATGTAACATTGATAATTTTTTTCTCGGTAAAGGGATGCAGAAAAAAAGTTTCAGGAGTGTTGTGTGTTCGGCATTTGATTATCTTCGTTCTGCTGTATTCAGGATGGAATTTTGATTTTTTTCTAGAATGCCCATTTTTTTCTGGCAAAAACTACTCATCTCGGAATAGGCAATATTTTTTTTTCTCTAACAAGGAACATCCCTCAGGTGACACCCTTCGATTTTGTTGAAATTTGGATGTGTTATAGAGCACCGAAAAGTAAGCCATACGTATTTTTTTTATCGGCGGAAAAACGGTTTTAAGGGGTGAAACGAACCCTCGAATATAGGGGTGTTTTTTGTTTTTCGTCCAATGTATAGTGCACAAAAAAATAAACATTGTTGTAATTTGCAATTTTTTAATATCTCATACCGTTAAAACGTTATAGACGAAAAACGAAAAACATTCCCATTTTTGAGGGTGCGTTTCAGCCGTTAAAACAGTTTTTCCACCGATAAGAAAAAAACGTATCGCTTACTTTTCGGTGCTTTATAACATATCCAAATTTCAACAAAATCGAAGGGCGTCACCTGAGGGATGTTCCTTGTAAGTGGATGTGGAAAACCATTAAAAATCATATTTTCCTTAGTCGTAAAACGCCGACGCGAGACCCTTAAAACACATGGCCACCTTATAATTGTGACCCGGTATATATATATAGGTGTATATATATATATATATATATATATATATATATATATATATATATATATATATATATATATATATATATATATATATATATATATATATATATATATATATACATTGGTAGTCGACCTTTGAGAGACAAATTTCTGCATTGCCGATTCGGCTCGGAACTTGTAACCCTCAGGACATCATCGACGTAGCTTCTTATACATTTATTTTTACATCCATGGCAACCCAAAGAAACTAAGCTTCCAAAGGAAATGATTTTTTTTCGTTTGCCTGAAAATGATAGCTGGAACACTTGAATAATTTTGTGATAAAACATTGTACAGCGGAGTGTGAGAATTTTTATTTACTTATGGTGTCATTGAAAAGATTTTCAAGTTTTGCGCAATAGCAGAAGTTTCGAAGAC
Organism: Ophion ellenae; assembly: GCA_963210295.1. Classification (NCBI taxonomy): domain Eukaryota; kingdom Metazoa; phylum Arthropoda; class Insecta; order Hymenoptera; family Ichneumonidae; genus Ophion; species Ophion ellenae. Next base: position 27,642,387 of record OY723391.1, on the reverse strand, counting down.
ATTTACAGTCCGACGAATACTCGATTTTCGGATTTTGAGGTTTCTGAAAATGCGACGTATGGTCGACAAAAAAGTTCGATTTTGTTGAAGCGGTTGGAAAGAATTTTTTTACCGGACGAGAGGAAAAGTGAAAATGCCATTAAGGGGGGAGATACCTTTAGTCGAGGAAAAATTTGCTGTTTTCATGATTTTTATTTAAATGGAATGATTTCTTCACCATTTTTGAGATTTACGTTTTATTACTAATTTTATGTATCATTACGAATTGCTATTTTTTAAATTACTAATTTTATTACTAATCTCGTGTTTCTTACTAATATGTTTTATTGCTAATTTTGGCTTTTGATATATTGTATTTTTTTTATTGATCTTTAAAAATGGCGGAGGAATGCCACAGCCTTCTGAACGGGTTGCCGCGGATTTTGTCAATCGGCGTGACACGTAGCGTCAGCGGGATTAATCTGAAAAAAAAACGAACAAAGATTTTTCTCTCATTAACAATTATACGTAGAATATGAACCAAGCAAAAGAGGGAAATGTTGAAAATCGATTAAATGGTACGTTTTGAAACAAAGAGACTGAATTTTCCGAACAAAGTGGCTTCATTTTGCAATAAAAAAATACGTATTGTTTTTTAATTTTCAATATCATTAAGGTTCATGTTTTAGGGAATAAGTTGGTAGAGACTTATACCAAATTTCATTCGCATCGGTTGATTAGTTTTTTAGCTATACGTCCGCCATTTTTAAAGATTAATAAAAGGAAAAAAATACCATGTAACAGCCAAAAGTAGTAATGGAACAACCCTAAGTTTAAAAAATGGCGAAGAAAACTTGCGTTAAAAAAAAATATGAAAATCAGCAAATACTTTCCTCGGATAAAGGTATCTCATGCCTTAAATTATTGATGACAGCGAGAGCGAGAAAGAGAGAGAGAGAGAGAGAGAGAGAGAGAGAGATATGTATACAGAGGGATTTGTAGATGTACTCCAATAGGCAATCGGACAGTAATCAGACAAAATCTAAAATGTACTTAGAATGAATGTTTACATAATTAAAACAATCATTCAATCAATATTTTTGTTAAATAACGATAATTTATATTTTTAAATCAATAAATAAAATCTAATAATTCAAATATTTTTAATCCATTCTTCACCTCAAACGAAGCACCAATCACAGCGTATAACGTCATTGGGATATAAACTGGAATAGGGGATATAAACTGGAATATGGGGTATGTATCAAGGGGGAAGAACCCTGTACGGCTGGAAGTTAAAAAAAAAAGCGTACCACGTTATTCGTGTGTTAACAAACGTTTCTTTGCGCGTTATCTTTTGAGGCGGGATATACATTTACAACGATAAAAAAATCGTTCGGATCATCGCTCGGATTTGGAGCGGGCGTGAACTTCAAACGCGTTTTTTTCAAAACTGCATTATCGAAATTGACGTGCAGGATTACTCAAAAACTATTAAGCCGATTGAGTTGAAACTTGGTAGAAATATTTATAATATTGGTACCTTCGACTTGACGAAAATAGTTTTTGAGAATTTGGAAAAAAAACGACTTTTTGAACACACACTTTGCAGAAATGTTTTTTTGTAAATGCGTGCCATTTTCTCAAATTTGCAATTTCTTCATTTTAATTACCGTCACATAAAAACTATACATGTTCTAACTGAAAAAATGTTTGAACTTTTTTGCAAATCAAGGTCTACGGGAAGCTAGACTGCACGCCGATTTGCAACTCCCGCGCCGACCTTGCTGTAACACTCTGCCACAGCTCTGCCATTTTGATGATGAATTAATTAAAAAAAATTGTTTCGTATACTTAATTATACTATTAACGTATACCTAAAGTTTTATAATTGTAGAATCATTATTTCTCAGTTTAAAAAATCCCTCAATACTGCTTATTTTTTTCCTGTCTAAATGTATATCCTGCCTTAAGGTAAGGGCGTACGGGTTCGCATCGTCCGCATCCGATGGATCGCATCAAACGGATTAATTAGGCGTAGTTCGTCCACTGTATCTGCAGCATTCGGATTGCCGATTGACATCGGCACGCATCGGATTAGTTGCCCCTCCGAGAAATTGCGTCGGAATTACCGCCGAGCCGATGCGGCGATCCGTACGGTGCGGATCAGTGGACGCACTTGTATGGCTATCCATACACAGAATGCTAAAATCCGTTTGATGCGATCCGTCCGATGCGGACCTGTGGACGCTTACCTTTAGTCTCTTGTTTACGATTTTTTGACATGGAACCAGAATTTAACCAGGAACCCCAAACTCGACCAAAACGTAAAAAACAACACCTTGCACTCAATTTCGAGTGCGAGCACGCGGTCTGAGATGACGTGGTGTGACATTTTCGCGGCGATTAAAAAAAGTCAACATTTGCACACAGTTTTAGGTACCTAAAAAGCTTTGTTTTTATAAAATAACATTTTTCATTGATATGTGCATCGATTATAGTTAATTTTAAGGGGTAAAACCATTGTAGAATTTTCAAAAGGCTGTTTTTTTTTAATTGGCTTAAGACATGCTTTGAACCATCTAGAATAAGGTGAAAAAAGTTTGCTACCTGTAAAACAAACGTCCGCAGGCCCGTGTGAGTCTGCGGTGGCAGTGGCTGGCCCGTTTGCGAGACGTCGACCGATTTTCCGGAACACAATTTTCGAACAAAAATTTCATTCTTGTCACTCAAAATTTTGAGCACATCTTTAAAATAACATTCCGACAAGAAATAAGGGATTTTCCATGAGTTAATTAAAACATTAGTAATTAGCAAATGATTGTCCTTTTTTCTCTCGAAAATGAAGTTTTTACTTTAATTGCTTGCCAATTACACAAAAATTCATATTTTCAAAATCTCCTACGTATTTCTCTAGCTATACTCATGTAAATTAATAGAATTTTTTATATTTTTTTCCAAATTCAAATTTACGTCAGTTATACTGCGCGCCGCAGAGTGTCTCAAATTCAACATGCCTCGCGAGAATGGCTCCAGCGTCACCATTTTGTATACTTTTTTCATATATATATTTTTTTTGTTCACTTGAATATATAACTAATAAAATCCTTGAATATTATTATTCCCTCAATTGTCCTTCCACCAAAAAAAAATCACGAAAAATCACTTCATTTTAGACATTACCAGTGGTTTAAGTCTCTAAGGTAATCCTATCGCCAGGCATCAATCCATAGGATTTTCAGAATTTTTTGTTGAGCTTCACTGAATATATTAATAATCGTCTATGTAAAATTTCACGGTCGGTTATTGACCTAATTACAGAGAAAAAAATTAAAACTGCGTATTTTCGTGAAGGAATTCCGAGACGACATACAAAAACCCAATTTCCGGTTGCTACAAAAGTGTATATAATAGTGGGAATCCGTCAGATTTTTAAAAATAATCATATTCACATACTTAACACTTGTGGTGATCCAATGCTTTCAGAAAAAAATTACGCTTATTGACCTAATTTTTAGGTGATATCAAGTTGAATTTGAACTTCCGGTATTGGATTTATTTCCACTTGCTACGATAAAGAGACGTGACAGCAAGGCAACAGCTGACTGTAGTCCTAACCTCATTTCACTCATTCGAATTTCCACACATATTTCATTTTTAACCGACATATTTCGCCGACACAAATTTTCCACGCTTTTTACCAGTCGTGGCCCGAATACAATGCTTTACATTACCCGCACCTGAAATTGTTTTGACAGATCGACGTTGAAAAGCATGAAGGTTAACCTCGCCTGCACTGAGGAAAAAAATCATTGGTGTTATTGAATTAAATTTCGTTGATTCAATTGTAAATTTGTTGGCGTAAATAATTGGATTTATTAGTCCAAACAAAACGCTATTGACTTTATTAACATGATAAAATTGAAAGTTTTTTTTCATTCAAAAGATATATTGTTAGCCGCGAACAAAATATTATTGAAACTATCTAAAAAATTATCGCGAACAAATTATATAGTTTTGAATGCATTTTCTGCAAGGAACAAAAAAAGCGTTTCAATTCATAACATGAATATTGTTGATTGGAGCACACAAGAAAAATTGAATTTCGCTCGTTTGATTTAGATAACATTTCTATTGAGTAAATATGTTATTTTAATTTTTTCACCATATCCGATATTGATTTCCAAATAAATTATTCCTTATAACATAAATATTTTATTTTGATTGAAAAATATTAAGCAAATGTCTGAATTGGTTAAAACATTATGCGAAAACAAAAATTGTTTCTTGCGCATTTGGTTGAAAAAATTCAACCAAATCATGGCCGAGCGCCACCGAAATTGTAGGTGTGAGGAAACCCGTAGTTCTCGGAGTAACCGCTAGAAGCCGCACGCGCGCTCGTTTCTCGTAAGCGTAAAGCGAACAGAAAATCTACTCAAACGCCGGAGAAACTGTAAAGAGTATCGCTTCTTGGCCTGTGGCTAAGATCAAAGTGTAGTATCTGTTTTCATCAGTTGAATATCTGACATTCTCTCCATGGATATTCCATTGGATATCCGATATTCTTTCCCCTATTATCGTGGATGATCATTCTAATGCTCACTTTTTATTTAAGATTTAAAACAAATTGAAAAACTTACGTCCCATGGCATATTCGTTTCGATGCAGTAAAGAAATAATGAATTCTATTTTTTATATTTTTGTACGAAATAAAAAATGTAACAACCGCTTAGTTATTTCGTCCATACATCTACGGATTGTATAAGGAATTATTTCAATAGAATATAATTTTATTTAAAGGATAATGTAAATATTCCGAGAACAGAAGAGCTCTATCAAATAAAATAATATGTTATTTAAATCGATCACGTTTTCCAACATTTTATAGTATTGTAACAATCTCATATATCGGTAGCACTGCGCAGCAGCACATTTATTTGGATCAACCAATAGATTTTTTTGATTCAATTGGTTTTTTGTTCTCAGTGTGGTTGAGTGCAAAGGGACGGAGATAGAACCAATGTTGCCAAATATAAAACCTAGAAATACTGCGCTAATCGTTGGAATAACAATTTTTTTCATTTTTCCAATTAAATGTGAACATTCGTCAAACAGTTTACACATGGAAAATGTTAATTATGGCGAATAATCTTTTTTGCACATGTTAAAAATATAAATTGTACAAGTAGCAGGTACGATCAGTGGTATGACTAGTGTGAAGCGATCGGATTACCTTAAGCACTCCGAAAAGTAGTCCGATACCCTATAAGATCGACAGAGTTTCAATCGAGATGGCCCTTTGAATTTATTCGCAGATCGGCCGTGCACTTATCTACGGGGCAGCGTTCGCGTGCAACTGGGCATTGATAACGGGAGCGTTGCTCACGCCCCTGCTGAAGGTTGAGCCAGGCTCGAGGTTGAATCTGTACAAGAGCGAGGAGGCCGTCGGGCCGATGAGGGCGTACGACTACGCGATCGTGAAGCGAGCACCCCAGGAATCGCAGGACACGCCGGACTCGAAGGAGCGAAGAAGTCAGATGGGCTCGTCCTTCATAAGATTCGGCCGTAGCCGTGACGAGGGCAACCTCGAGAACGTCGATTACAGCGGGTTCGCGGGTGAAACGATCGACGGCGAATTGGATTCGCGAATCGCCCGCGGTCGTTCCGACGTAATCATAAGATTCGGCCGTGCCGAGTCCAAGAATCTTCATCCCGGGGTTCGTCGATTGACCAGGGCCGATCTCGCCAAGTTGCTCGATTACGGACAAAATCGGCACTCGAACAAGCTCATCCCACAAACGGCGCATCGTTCGTTGATCGCCGATCGTCTCGACAACGATCTCGATCGGGTCTCGATCGTTTGCTCGAACATCCTCGCGAGCAGCTCTTCCTCCTCCGATGACGACGATCCCAGCCCCCTCAGCCTCGTCGAACCCGGCAATTTTTATCTCGCTGGCAAATTGGTCAGACTGTGCAATACTCTCGGCATTCCGATCGTCGAGAACGATGACAACAATCGACACGCCGTCAGGAGCAAAATCGCTGAGTTCCTCGCCGAGGGTACTTCTTCTGCTGCCGATCAAGCGGAATCCGCTAAACGGGAATAAAATTTATTCCCTATATAATTACTGTAGGTTTAAGCGCTGTACGAAATTTGACGTTTGACAAAAAGCACACGGTTACAAACACACACGCAACATTCGTCAACACAATTATATATAAATATATATAAATGTGTATATATATATATATATATATATATATATATATATATATATATATATATATATATATATATATACAGGGTGTATCTTAACTACTAGTTTTTCGTTAGTGAGCATATAGGGTGTCTCTTTCCAAGCAAAACGCTTTCTTTCAAATGTCGTCCGACAAAAATTGGCCGAGATATTTACGAGTAAGGTCTAACGGTAAGTAAACAATGGCCTAGTAGTTTCGGCGTCCAAGCGAGAGTGGGCGCAAGTTCGAATCCACGTTTGCGCAAGTAGATTCAAATCCATTGATTATTGTTGAATTGAAAGTTCGATATTTCAATTTCGAATGATGAAATTTGAATTTTGAACCTTACCCGGTCGCCCAAATAAAGTATTAAATAATAAATAATGAATGTTCGACAATGTTGTCCATTGTTGACTGGAAAGATGTAAAGATCGTTCGAGTGAACAATGGATAACATTGTTTAACATTTTTTTTTATTATTTAATACTCCATTTGGACGACCGGATAAGGTTAAAAACTCAAATTTCAAAATTCAAATTTGAAAGTTCAAATCCACATGCCCGATTGTGGATTTGAACCGGCGCGCGCGCTCGTTTGGACGCCAAAACTACTGTGCCATTGTTTACTCACCGTTGGACTTTAGTCGGGATTATATAGGCGAATTTTTGTCGCACAATATTTAAAAAAAGTGTTTTGCTTGGAAAGGTACGCCCATATGCTCACGAGCGGAAAACTAGTAGTTAAGATACACCCTGTATATGTATACAATACCGGTCAAATGTTTTCGGCAACTTGGGATAATTGCAAAATTATGTTAGAATAGTGTAATTCATTTTGTTCCTTGTTTTACGAAGATACTAATATAGCTCTATGAAATGAATTGTATTATTCTAATGGCATTGTGCAGAGTAATGGAACATTTTGCGATTGGCAAAAGTGATGGAAAAACTTTAACTGGTACTATATATATACGAATGTAAAAGGGCTTTCGCGAAAGGGGCAAAACGCGCCACTCTACAATAATAATTTTCTTATATAAATATTAATCGTTCGCGATATTAAACTATTTTATTTAATATTATATGTCAATATATATATATATATATATATATATATGTTTTTTTTTCTTTTTAATATCTGTTGCATCGTCCGGGGTGATACCCCTTTTGTCCCCTATATACTTATTTACTGAGGTCTCTATTAATTCCTGAGTTCCAACGTATGTCCTTTTGGGTTTTTGCGTACAGCCCTTCTCAATTGAACCCTTTTCTATCATTTCCTACCCGCGCGTCGCTAAACTACCCTAACGTCCGTTGCGTCTACAGCCGTCTTAAGCTGCAGCATACCGCATCTGCCGAAGGTACGGGGAAACTGTGGAAAATCCGGACCGGTATAGCTGGCCCTATTTTCTTCTGATTCTCTGGTGCTCAGGCTGTTTAAGGGGTTAGGCCACTCTAGAGGCCGAAAAATAGGCTTTTTGGGGATTTTTTTTTTCTGAAACACTACAAAATAAATTGAGATGACAAAAAAGGGTGTTTATCATACATATCAGTAACTGTATACAATAATTTTTTTGAAGAGATTAATTTCAAAATGGCGGCTGTGCAGCGTTTATCTCAAAACTGCATTTTTTAAGTTGGCCGGAAACATAACTCAATTTTCATAATATCTAATTTTCATAACTCATAAGACAATTTTCAACCGATTCACTTGAAATGTTGAATATATCTTGAAAAATACATTGTCTATGGGAGTACGTAAGATTTTTTTTTTACATTGCACAGTTCATTTGTTATTAACAATCATCTGGCGATTTTTAGGCAAATTTTTCACTTTCCAAAAATTTGCCTAAAAAATCGTCAGATAATTGTTAATAACAAATGAACTATGCAATATAAAAAAAAATCCTACGTACTTCCATAGACAATGTATTTTTAAAGATATATTCAACATTTCAAGTGAATCGGTTGAAAATTGTCTAAGTTATGTTTCCGGCCAACTTTAAAAATGCAGTTTTGAGATAAACGCTGCACAGCCGTCATTTTGAAATTAATCGCTTCAAAAAAATTATTGTATACAGTCACTGATATGTATGATAAACGCCCTTTTTTGTAATCTCGATTTATTTTGTAGTTTTTCTGAAAAAAAAATCCCCAAAAAGCCTATCCTTTTGGCCTCTAGAGTGGCCTAAGGCCTTAACTCAAGTATCTACCAAAGGCATCGGAAGTATTGGCCTTCCGCTCGTTAGGTGGATGCGCCAGGCGCTGCACGGCTAAGCGGTCACCGCTTCAAGTATTGGCCACGCACAATGCTGCTTAACTCAGCCAGAATCGAACCCCGACCGCCAGTGTCGATTAATCTTTGCCCTATATATATATATATATATATATATATATACACACACAAATCTATTACTTTCCCAAGTTACCTCATTTATGTCGCGTTATACAGGCAAACGTAACAGAACACAAAATAGTCTTTACAACCCAAAAATGTATTAAACAAATTAAATTCTCAATTTTCAAGAGTCTAATATTCGATTTGCGCGTTCTAAAAAACGGAGGCGTATTTTCATTGGGTGGGTAAAAAATATTCGACCGCTACGTCTATGTATGAATTTGTGAGTGAGTATATATCTATTATATATATATATATATATATATATATATGTGGTTGGCGATTAATTGGCTTAACGTATTCAGCTCGTGACTCGATGACACCTGTCCGATCGAGAGCTTACCCACGTTACTCGTTATTCATTAAAGGGCATCTACCGTGCGATGTCTCTCTTACTATTTCATGATGGTATAGGGTGAATCCCGACGCATGCGAGCCGAATGCGAATTTGATCATTTAACGAGGATTTCGTCAATTTAGTGACGTATGCACGTACACTACGACCTCCAGAAAAGGCTGAGATAGAGAGAGGATTGCAATTATGATATTGGATTTGACTATATGCGGACAAGTGTAAATGAGGCCCGAGTCTCAACGCGAAAGCCCTGCCGCGGTACGATATAATCCAATGTATTATTCAGGCGAACGAAAATATAAAGGAAATAAAAAGAAGAAGGAAATATATGGTGTATAATTGCATAACGAAAGGGTGCACACGAAAGGGTGAAATTGACACTTTATTGGAGAGGCGACCCCTTTAGGCATATTTTAAAGATTTTTTTTGTGTCGAAACTATTTATTCGATGTAATTAAAAATTGAAGTACATATTATTACATCTTTGTAATTTTCCAAACATTTTTTTAAATAATATTTTGACATGGCGGCTGTACAAAAGTGGTTTTCAGGAAAACGCGTTTAAAGTTTAGAGACTCAAAAATGTTGTGACTAAATGACCTGTCGATTAATCTGCGATTCCGTAGCCATAGAGTAGTCCCTCATTTTTCTCGTGGGGTTTATTTGCGGACATAAGCTCTTTACGTTGTGAAGCAAATCCCCCCTTAATTTTAGCAGGACAGCGCGAAAAAATGTGTGCTTGGAAAAAATTCGATGCAACGACGATTACGCGTTGGTGCACTTTTGAGGTGGCGCGATTCGATGATTCGTGGGGTCACAATAAAGCCCGGAGAACCCGAAATTAATTTTTTTTAGCACATCAATTTCCCGCCCCACGCCAAATTCACTGTGTCATTTTGTGTGTATATGTAGGCGTAAAGAAATTCGTGCAAACAATTTATCGATAATTCTTTTTTTTCCCCCACGGCACTGTCGTTCAGTCTGCAAAAGCGTTGATCTTTCTCCCAATTTATCGCAACGGTATACGAGATTAAGGGGTGAGATGCAGTCAGAGGCGTGAAAAAACGAGCATTTTCAATCATTTTTTTTATAGTAATTAAGTTTGCTTTACAAAAGTGGTTACACAGACTTTTTATGTTATATTTCAACTTGACTTGTACAAATTTTCAAAGAAAAATATTGATTATTTATAAAAATATCGCCATTTTTGTCGGACCCCCTTCGGCATGTAGTGCTTTGCGGTGACCATCATAAAATTTTATTGGATCATCTGAAATAAAAAACGAAAAAAATTTCATTATTTTAATAATAAAACTGGTCCTTAATCGAAGCTTTTTTTTTTAATTAACGAAATGGCGGCTTCCGACAGATAACTTTCGATTTTAGACAAAAAAATCGCTCGTTAATTGTTAAAAAAATCGAAATTTTCAACAAAAATGAAAATCCGTCGATTAAGTACTAGTTTTTAATGCTATAAATAGGCACTCCAAATTTCATCAAAGTCCATCGAGTGGTTTTTAAATTATAGTGGTCAACGACTTGAAAAACATAGTTTCGAGAAAAACGCGTTTAAAGTTTTTCGATGTGGATACGGCATTATATGTTCGTAAAATTTTGATCCGCTAAATCCGAATATCACAATTTTTTTGCCAAAAAGTCGAGCATTCAATTGTTTATAGCCAATTGTTAAAACAATTTTTCAAAAAATTAAAGTTTTTCGGGATGAATTATTATTTTTTACATTTTGGGCAATTTTAAAACGAAAGTATTCTTTATAACATTTTGCTAAAGTACATAGTTTTTGAGTAATACATTTTTTTAAATTTCAGGAAGAGTTTTCCAATTTTACACTTGATTTATGTATAGAAATACTAATTAAAAAATTACTTACATCGAATCATCAATACCTGGCCCATACAATAGGGCTTCTGCCGATGTGGAAGCTTCCAAAATATCAATTTGTTGTTGTCTTCGAAGCATTCAGCCGCTACCTGCCATGGGGACGCGACGCCCCTTCACTAATTGTGGGATATCCCGGAAACTATTCATCGGATTGACTTGAAATTTTCAGGGAATATTTTCGAAACATCATCCTTCAAGAAAATGTTTTTAAAAAAATCATTTTTTCCAAAATTCTGACTGCATCTCACCCCTTATTTGAGAAATACAGCAGTGACATTTAGGATAGAGAAAATTTAGAGAGTCACTGAGAATCTCCGCTCTGCATCCCATACAGTATCTTCGTATTGCGTCTGTGTCGTCCTTGTGCCGATTTACGTCGGAGTCAGCTTGATGAGGAAATCCTCTTCTGGTTCTGACCTCCTTCCGGTTTGGCTCTTTCACGCGAGAGGCGAATACGAAATCCCCGAACAAGCGCGGGCGAAATATACGCGAACGTCAAAATCAGATACTTTATATGAGAAAAGAATAAGAAAAAAAAAGAAGAAAAAAAGAAAAGATATCTACAGTATCACGTATCAATTTTCTGGGATTATACGATATGTAATCAAGAAAAACAGCCAACATGTGTCATATGTAACATGGACGTAAATGTGTGTGCGTGTTTGAATTTCGCACGTGCCCAAAAGGCGGTATAATTCAAAAGGAGCCTTGTAGACATGTGCGCACTGTTGTTCGCGGCCGTAGGTTGACGTAGAAAAAGCAAAAGTATTGATATATAGCCTTTTTCATGGCACCCACACTTTCAGCGAGGGCCCGGTCGCCACCGCCTCGCACCGCGCTACGGCGGATCCGAATAAGAAGCAAAAGTGAAAAGATGAACCAGAAATAAGTGGTCACGTAACTCGGGGGCTCATCGCGCGACGATGGGGATAGCACGTACCCATTAATATACAATGACACATATACGGATACGTACGGCCTGTCCACATCGTATAATCGTCGCAACTACGACGTTTGCTTTTTGTTGTTGCCAAAGGATGACGAATTATTCCCCGCCACCATGAATGGAGCCGGAGCATTTTATTTCTCCCAACTTTCGGACTCTCTCGAAGTAGCGAAAAAGATTAACGAAAGTGACGGAAAAATACGCTTGAGGAAATTTCGGAGTGGCGACTGGTTCTTATCAGTGGGACGATTGAAAGTTTTGATTTTCATTGGCCATATGACGGAAAATTTGAGTTAAAAAATTATTGAAAATGAGTTGAATTTTGAGTACAAAAATCAAAGTGGGAGTAAAAATTTACGTTTCGTTGAAAATAGTTAAGTTGAGTTAAAGTTTGAGTTAAAAGGATCGAAGTTGAGTTAAAAGTTGAGTTAAAAAGATTAAAGTTAAGTTAACGTTCCGGTTGAAAACGATTAAAATTGAGATAGAGTATGAGTTTAAAGAATATTAAAATGGATATTGAGTTAAAAAAATATTAAAGTAATTATTGGGTTGAAAAAGATTAGAGTAAATATCGTTTTGAAAAAATATTGAATTAAATAGTAAGTAAAATAAAAGTTAAAGTAAATATGGATTCCAAAAAAGATTGATGTGAATACCAAGTTAAAGAAGATTAAAGTCAAGATCGGGTTGATAAAAGATGAAAGTAAATTGATTTGAAAAAGATCAAAGTAAATGTTTAATTTTGATCGATGATAGTATGACGGAAATTTCGAGTTAAAAATTATTGAATATGAGTGTAGGTTAAGTACGAAAATTAAAGTTTGAGTAAAAATTTACGTTTAGTTAAAAAAATGAAAGTTAAGTTAAAGTTCGTGTTCAAAAAGGTCAAAATTGAGATAGATTATAAGTTTCAAAAATATTAAAATGGATATTGAGTTAAAAAAAAGATTTTAGTAATTATTGGGTTTAAAAAGATTCGAGTAAATATCAATTTAAAAAAAGATTGAATTAAATATTCATTAAAAAAAGACTAAAGTAAATATTGGGCTAGACAAAAATTAGAGTAAACATCGATTTGATGAAAGGTTGAATTAAATATTAAGTTAAAAAAGCCTGAAGTGAATATTGGGTTAAAGAAATTTAGAGTAAATATTGAGTTGAAAAAAGATTAGTGTAAATATTGGGTTAAAAAAAGACTAAAGTAAATATTGGGATACAAAATATTGAATTAAATATTGGGTTAAAAAGAGATTAAAGTAAACATTGAGTTGAAAGAATTTAAAGAGGGTAGACATTATAAATGTTATATATCGTGGAGCAACACTGTGCAATTATTTTTTTCCTACAACTCTCTTTCATTAATTTATGGAGTTAGAGCTTACGTTAAAAAATATCAACGTAGATCTAGGGTTAAACAAAGTTTAAAGTACGTATTAAGTAAAAAATAAAATTGTGGCAAATATAGGGTTCAAAAGAGATTGCAGTAAATATAAATTTAGTCAAGACAAAAGTAAATATTAAGTTAAAAAAAGATCAAAGTAGATATGGAATTATAAAAAAAATTAAAGCATAAACCTTTGAAATGTTATATATCGTGGAGCGACCTTTGCTTTTCTTTCGAACTCTTGCCACATTTTCTCATACAACACCCGTCGATTATGGAGACTGATTTTAAGAATATACTTTTGGATTTGCTGTCCGTAAAAAAGTGGCAACGATTTTTTTTTTCACTCACTGGATATGCAGTTACGCAGATCACAAGTACTTATTGATATAGAACATCCCTTAATACGTCTATCCGAACGGTAAGTATCTAGAGCATTCGTCTCGATAGACCCGGAGCGATATCGAACCTTAATCTAGTTCAACCCCCGATTCTTGCGCTTGCACCCCCTCCGCCCCCGCCCGCCCTTTCTCTGTTTCTCTCAAACCCCAGTGGCGGAAGGCCGACCGGATAGTTGTAAGGATTCGTTGAGTTATGTCAGTGGCCGCGAGTTTTTCTTAGTTCGGTTGGACAACTACGTACGTTCGGAAGGAAGCGGAGCTCCGAGACTCGTTGAAGTATGCTGAAATCGTACAATCCGCGTGAGTAATTCACACAAAATTGTCACATTCATTTGTATACTTGAGTACGAAAATTAGGTACCAATCTTCCGGGAGATAGTGCGGGCAAAATGATTCGTAATGACAAGATTGGTATACGATTAAAAAAAAACCTTTTGTCTATTGCAACTGACAAGGAACATCACTTTGGTGTTCTTCTCCGATTTTGTTGTAACTTTTTTATGTGGAAGAGTATCAAAAAACTATGAGACACGTATTTTTTGTTTATCAGCGGAAAAACGGTTTTAAGGGTTGAAACGTACCCTAGAAAATAGGGGTGTTTTTCGTCGATAACGTTATCGTTCTCATCTCCAAAAGAATAAACATCGTTGCAATTTGAAATTTTTTAATATCTCGTACCGTTAAAACGTTATCGACGAAAAACATCCCCATTTTTGAGGGTGCGTTTCACCCCTTAAAACCGTTTTTCCGCCGATAAAAAAAATACGCGTCTCTTAATTTTTGATACTCTTCCACATAAAAAAGTTTCAACAAAATCGGAGGACACCAAAGTGATGTTCCTTGTGAGAATATTTCGTATCACGCCAAACTACTGGCTTTAATTTTTGGAAATACATTTGTAAACAAAAACTTCTATCCTAATTGCAACTTGATTCTATCTCTGTAATCCTATCGCATTTCCATCAGAATTGCAGATAGTAGTTTTTTTTATTACTTTTTTGTTTGTTGGTTGCTTTTTTTTAAATTACTTTTCGTTTTTTGTTTACTATTTATTGTTTTTTTTGCTACTTTTTGTTGTTGTTTACTTTCCAGTGAGGGCAGTTACCGCAATATCCTCCGACATTTTCCGCGCCATTTTTCGCTCATTCTTCTTTTTTTTTTTTTTTCTCAAATTGGACATTTACTCCTTCAGCTTAACCGATTTTTTGCACTTGCACAATTTTTCCCATCACGCGTTTGTCGTTTCTGGAGTTCGTCGTGAAATGTGTATTTGCAAAAAAGCAAAATAAAAAAAGTTGCATCTTCCCCCGTAAAGTGGCGAAGACGAGGCTCCAGAAGCTCGACCGTCGGTTTAGGGCGGTAGGGCAAGCACGAATTACCGGGAGAAAATCCTATTACGTACTCCGGGGTCATTGGAGTAGTACTTCGATATACATATTGTTTTTCACAGCGAAGGCCGCTGATGATACCGACCGAAATAAAGTCTCGGGGACTTTTGGACATTCATCGTGGGTGACAGAAACAATAGTCAGGAATTCTTAATTGGCCGCATAAGATTGACACCTGTGCGCAATTTTAAGCGTCATTAAGTTAAGATACGCGTAATACGTATATGTGCATGGAGAATAATCTTGTTCGGACGGAATAATTATCATGAACCAATCGGAGTCGCAGCAGGATTTGTTGAGCAACGAGGCTCATGAACCATTGAGCCCAACATTGACAACACCGAGCGACTATGTGCTTGGCCCAGTTGAGAAGCACTTCCTTCTGAGCGCGGAACGAGGTGATTGTGCCACTGTCAAAAGGTAATCCACCGTCGTGTCTCTCGTCCTATCCATGCAGAACTTTTAAAACCACTTCTCGCTTGCACACCTACACAGGGCGACAATTATAAGGCGTTATATTTTTTTTAAGGCTCTGGCGCCGAGATTTTGCGACCGTGAAAAATATTATATTTCATGTTTGAATAAATTTGTCAAGTGCTAGCGGAAAACAAATTTAGCGTTTTTTGTCACGGGTGGTTTTTGCCAGAAAAACATTTCGGAAATAATTCCAAATTCTACTCTCAGCTCAGCATAATTAGGATAATTCAATTCCAAATACGAAACACCCTTAATTTTTTTCAAATGGATTTAAATTCCATTTACCCACGATACCATGAACCTTTGATCATTTTTTCCTTGAGGACGGGATAGACAAAATAGTTTTTCGGGAGAGTTTTATAAATGAAGTGTCGTATTTGGAATTTAATTACTTTCATTCTGCTGTACTCGAAATGGAATTTCGATTTTTTTCTGCAATGCTCCATTTTTTCTGGCAAATACTACTCATCACGGAAAAACGCTATATTATTATTCGAAGAGGACTTGCAAAACCATGGATGATCATTTTTTTTCAGTAAAAAAATCTCCACATATGTCCCTTGAAAAACACATGTTTACCTTAAAATTATCACCCTGTATACAGGGGGTCCCAGAACTGAATGCGTTCCTTGAAATGGGGAGTTGGGGGTGAAATTCTGAGTCGATTGATATAAGCATGTGTGGTTCTCAGATCAACACCTGAATTATTATGGATTTTCAAAGGCGGGCCAATCAGGTGCGCCCGCCTTTAAAAATTAATAATAATTCAGGGGTTGATCTGAGACCCAGACATGCTTATATCAATCGACTCAGAATTTCACCCCCAACTCCCCATTTTAGGGAACGCATTCAGTTCTGGGACACCCTGTATATACAAAAGTTACAATTAAAACCCATTTTCAATACGCGTTGAATTCAGAACGCGTTTCCCCTAGTAAAAACTAGTTCTCATTAAACGCCTTCGTGACGACTCGTTTTTCCTAGTAAAAACTAGAATTTACTGATTAAACAATTTGAATGCTAGTTGAAACTCGTCTCAACTATGAAAAACTAGTTTTATCTAAATTCCAATCTAAACAATCTAAACAAACCCAAACAAACCTCAGCAAACCCAAACAAATTCGTCTCAACTAGGAGAACTAGTTCTAACGAAATGGATCAGTTAAAGCTCTTTCTGAATGAGGTCAACGTTTCGGTTTGTTTGGGTTTCTAAGCATGAATTCTAGTTTTCACTAGGAAAACCTAGTTGTAACCAATCCGTTGACTAAAAACTAGTTTTTAGTAGGTAAAACGCGGTTAAACTGTAACACACATCTATTGAGCACGTGTTCAGCCAATAATAATAATATAAAACGGCGTTACTGACGTCAGGTCGAAACGCCTATTTGGCTAACCGTCCCTTACCAGTGAAACTTTTCGTAGCATAGTAGCGATGTCCGATAAGGGCATTTTAGGGCCGGACAACTACATGCAAAATAAGTTCTGCTACGTTATTTCCAAAGATCCCGATACTAACATCACTTAAGGGGTTAGGCCACAGTAACCGGTTTAAAATCATGTGTGAATTTAACAATTTTTGGTTAATGTCTAGAATCGGGGCTCCTGACCAAGAACGTCAACAATTTTTTTTTGCCATGAGCAGCTCTCTACTAATGATATTTCGTCGGCGGAGGCTAACAATTTTTATTAATTTTATAAATTTGGGATTTTTTCAAATTGGGAAAACATGCAACGAAATTGCGGATTTTAAACACTTCGACGTGAATATTGAGGTCAGGGGGTCAATAAAAGAAAATATTAGTAGTCGGCCATTTTGTACATCGAAAAAAAATTCTAACAGCTTGATATTCATACTAAATAGATGGGTAATAAATTCTATGAGTGAATCACTTTTTCATACGGAAAAAATTGTTAAATTCGCACATGATTTTATACCCGCAACTGTGGCCTAACCCCTTAATTGTCCGCCTTCGATTTTGTTGAAACTCACATATATGATAAAGCATTGAAAACTATTAGACACGTATTCTTTTTTATCGGCGGAAAAACGGTTTTAAGGGGGGTTTTAAGAGGGGTGAAAAAGCACCCCTCAAAGAAAGACGTGTCGAGGGGTGCTTTTGCAGTTTCACCCACACGGAGTCCACCGATCTGAATGAAACAAAAACCAAAATCCTTCTCATGTAAAGCGATGAATAATGTACTATAGAATTATTGAAAAAAATCAAATTAAGCGGTGACACGCTTTTCTTTGAGGAGTGGTTTATCCCCTTAAAGCCGTTTTTCCGCCGATAAAAAAAATACGTGTCTAATATTTTTCAACGCTTTATCACATCTATGAGTTTTAACAAAATCGAAGGCGGACACTTAAGTGATGTTACTTGTAAGTCAAGATCATCAAGATTAATAATACATGACGAGTTAGAGGGCAGCGCATTTAATTGTAATTGGATTACCTGTTGGTAGAGAGTAATCTGGTAATCGAACGCTCTCAATTAATTTTCCCAAAGTCGAGACCAAGCTGAGTCTCGATCTCAAGATGAAATATACAGAAATAATATTTTGATTAAGGGGGGAGATACCTTTAGTCGAGGGAAAAATTGCTGATTATGATGATCTTTTTTTAAAGGAAAGATTTTGTCACAATCTTTAAGACTTTGGGTATGTTTCATTACTATTTTTGGCTGATACGTGGTATTTTTTTATATTATTCTTTTAAAATGGCGGCGGTATGGCATGCATAATATGAACCAACAAAAAGTATGAAATGTTGAAAATCGATGAAATGGTACGCTGTAAATTTTTGAAAATTGAACAAAAAAATGGCTACATTTTGCAATAAAAAATACTTTAAACACATATTTTTAAGAACATTTAGGGACATGTTTTAGACAATAAGGTTTGGAAGATTTGTACTAAATTTCATCAGAATAGGTCTATTAGTTTTTCAGCCATACGTCAAGCCAGTTTACAAAATGCAGTTTGGAAGACCGTGTAGTACGGGCCGCCATTTTTAAAAATTAATTTAAAAAATACCATACAACAGCCAAAATTAGTAATAAAACACGCTCTAAGTCCCAAAAATGGCGAAGAAATCCTGAAAATCAGTACATTTTTTCCTCGCCTAAAGGTATTTCCCCCCTCAAGGGGTTAGGCCACTCTAGAGGCCAAAAAAATAGGCTTTATGAGGACAAATTCTTCACTTTCCAAAAATTTTCCCAAAAAATCGTCGTATAATTGTTAATAACAAATCAACTATGCAATATAAAAAAAATCCTACGTACTTCCATAGACGATGTATTTTTCAAGATATATTCAACATTGCAAGTGAATCGGTTGAAAATTGTCTGAGTTATGTTTCCGGCCCACTTAAAAAATGCAGTTTTGAAATAAACGCTGCACAGCCGCCATATCAAAATGGATCGCTTTGAAAAAATTATTGTATACAGCCTCTGACATGTGTGATAAACACCCGTTTTTGTAATCTCGATTTACTTTGTAGTTTTCAAAAAAAAACCCAAAAAGCCTTTTTTTTCGGCCTCTGGAGTGGCCTAAGGCCTTAAGAGTAGAGCAAGATGGTAATTGTTGTCGAATCGTTTTTACGAATGCCCAGGCTGATCGAGGAGCACAAGGATCATCCGGAGATTTTGGATATAAATTGCGTCGACCCTTTGAACAGATCGGCCCTCATAGCTGCGATTGAGAATGAAAATTTCGAGCTCATCAAGATCCTCCTTGATCTGGGGATCCAAGTTAAGGTGAGCCAGAGAATGTGAACGCACAATTGAAAAAAAAAGACAAAAATTGTCACTCGTTGGGTTGTATTTTTATTCGGCATCTCGTGTGCACACTCGAATGTGTGTAGATTTATATGTTCGTCAATGAAACCTCGTGTGTTTTTCAATGTGACGCGGCGATCATTATAATTTACGGACTGGTGCATTGCCATTGCGCTGTTGGATTAATTCGCGTAGGATGCACTCCTGCACGCGATCAAAGAGGAATACGTCGAGGCCGTGGAAGTTCTGCTCGAGTGGGAGGAGCAAAATCATCAGTCGGGTAAACCTTACGTGAGTCAGGATGCAAACTACTGTTGCAAACGTCATTTTTTTAAATCCCCTCGTCACTCTCTTGACCCTCTTAACTCGGGGAGATCCGGAAAAATGACTTTAACCCCTCGACGATATGGTGGCTTTTCTCTAAAAGCAACGAAAATTTATTTCTTTCCCCCTTTTTTTTTGCGGCGATTCTTTCAGAGCTGGGAATCCGTTGACGGAGCATTGTCCAATTTCACGCCGGATATAACACCACTGATACTCGCTGCTCACAAAAACAATTACGAGGTCCTCAAAATATTGCTCGATCGTGGGGCAACTCTTCCCACCCCGCACGACGCCAGGTAATCCATTTTGCCCTCATGCGAAACAGATTCTTAGTTTAAGCGGGGCGATAGCTTTAGACGAGGAAAAAATCGCTGATTTTCATGATTTTTCTTTCAAAGGAAAGATTTCTTTACCATTTTTGAGACTTAGGGTATGTTTTATTGCTACTTTTAGCTGTTTCATGGTGAATTTTTTATTTTATTCATCTTTAAAAATGGCGGAGGTGTGGCAGGGCCTTCTAAACGGGTTAAGGGGATGCTGTCAGACGGCGTGACACGTAGAGTCGGCGGGATTAATCTGAACAAAACTCACGAAAATTTTCTTTCATTAACACTCATACGCAGAATATGAACCAAGAAAAAGTGATAAATGGTGAAAATCGATTAAATTGTACGCTTTGAAACAAAAAGATTGAATTTTTCGAAAAACTGGCTTCATTTTGCATTAAAAAATACTTTTGTTTGATTTTTTTTAACATTTACTATCATGTTTTAGAAAAAAATACTTAAAATTTTTGTTTTACATTTAGTATAGTGTTTTAGAATAAAAATACTTGACATTTTTTTTGTTACATTTAGTATCGTTTTAAAAAAAAATACTCGAAAATGATTTCTTAAACATTTAGAATCATGTGTTAGCAAAAAATACTTTTTCAATTTTTATAAAGATTTGGTATCGTTATAGAAAAAAATTACTTTAAACATTTTTTTTAACACTTAGCATCATGTTTTAGAAAAAAAACTCAACATTTTTTTAAAACTTTTAGTATCATTTTTTGGAAAAAAATACTTACATTTTTTTCCACATTTAGTATCATGTTTTAGACAACGAAAATACAAAGATTTATACCAAATGTCATCACAATCAGTCGATTAGTTTTTTAGTTATACATCACGCTAGTTTTGAAAATGCAGTTTAGAAGACCGTGGCAAACCTTCGCCATTTGAAGAGATTAATTTAAAAAAAATACCGTGTAACGACGGAAAGTAGTAATAAAACATATCCTAAGTTTAAAAAATAATGAAGAATTCTTTCTTTTTAGAAAAAAATAATCAAAACCGGCAAATTTTTACCTCGCATGAAGGTACTTCCCCCTTAAGACGATTTTTATCTCATTAATTTTATCAGCCGATTATTCGGTTAATGATTGAGAAAATCAATCCTTTGCTACAAAAAACAGATCTATTATCATCCGAATGATGTACTTGATTACAAACGAATTCAATATTAAAGAAAATAAATGAATGCACCTTCGGTGACTCGTTGATCAATTGACTTGTGAATTCCCGTTATGATGAAGATGCGGTTGCGACGAGTGCGTATCGTCGAGCGACCAGGACTCCCTTCGTCATTCGAGGGCGAGAATAAACGCGTATCGGGCCCTTACCTCGTCGTCCCTCATAGCTCTCTCGTCCAGGGATCCTCTTCTGACCGCCTTCGAACTGTCCTGGGAACTTCGGAGGCTCAGCCGAATGGAGCAAGAATTCGGCGCCGAGTACAACGTAACTCGATCGTGTCTCGATCAATCAAGGGGTTATGCCTAATTGTAAAAGTCGAAAAAACACTTTTTTCAAAACCAATATATTTTGAGAGTATACCAATCATCTTATGAATGGTCCCTGAAAAATTCGAGCTGATCGGATCAAAATTGACAATTTTATAACCTGTTACGTTGACGACCGTCGGAACGCTCGGAGCGCCGTTCGAAAGTTTAAACGCTTTATTCTCGAAAGTATGTTTTCAAAGTTGGAGAGCAAAATATCTCAAAAACTACGGCATCGATCTTTCTGAGAAATTTCAAGGCTTTTTCTAGATGTAGAAATATAGTATTTGATCGAAGGATTTCTTTTCCGATGTATACTTTCGATTTGATAAACGATATTTGATAAAGGCTCATTTTTTTCACAAAAATCAAGACTCGCGCTTTAAACACGTGTCGTTTTTTTCTTCAAACTTGATATTTCAGAAATTCCTTCGATTAATCATAGGATAAACTAATATATACTAATAAAATCTGTTTGATTTTTTTTTATTTTATCGCCAATGATCCACAGACCATTCCGGAGCTCAAGAAAGCAATTGGACGCACCATTAAGGGGGGCACTCCCTATAGAACGCCAAATCTTAGTCGATTTTCATGATTTTTTTGGTGGGGAAGGACTGTGTATGTCTCTTCAGGGTCATAGGTAGTTTTTATTACATAATTCTAGTTTTCAAAACGATTTTTGTTGCTTGAAAAAAGTGCAAAATGGCGGAGATATAACCAGTCGCCGTGAAGCTGTCCGGAAGGGAGACCGAATGCGGTGTACCCTCCGGCACCTCGTAGAATTATCTGACCAGTCTGCGCGAAAAAATTGATAAGACATGCGGTCACTTGATGAACCAATAATATTGGAAAAATAATGATAATTGGCTAAAGGAGAGGCTTAAGAACAAAAAAGATGATTTTTTCGGAAAAAAAATCATACATAGACCCAGCCAAAAACATGTTTATTTTGATAATTTTTCGTCTGTCTTAGATTCATCAATTGGATATTACTATCATAAAAACGTGTGCCAAATATGAGCTTGATCGGTCAAATAGTTTTAGAGTGATCGTGTGAACCGATTTTCAACGCATTGCAAAAAAAAGTTGCGATTTTCCAGATAATCGCGTTCAAAGTTTCAGCAAGGAAAAAAAGTATGATTCTGTGACTTACCGACTAGTCAGCTTTTCCAGCACCATATAATAGTTTTTCAGCTTCACATCCCATGTAGAGATTGACCGTGGGGCCTGGGACGGGCCTTCACAGTTAGCCTTTCTAGAATATTGGGCCGTGAGTATTTATCAATGAGGTGCCTTTGTAGAAATGATAAGAACGGCCTGATATCGGCCAACAGAGCCAACAATTATTGGGCCAATGATTTAATTCATTGTAGCGCCAATGTTAGTGATTGCACTTGGCCCAATGTGGGCCCTCTTAAAGGGCCTATGTAGAAATTGACCACTGGCTCTATGATGGGCCATCACAGTTGGTCTATCTAGAGGTTAGTCTATCTAGAATATTGGGCTGTCAGTTTGTTTGGGTTTGTTTGGGTGCGTGATAAATATTCAACCTATATCGGGCCAATATTGGCCCGAGATTGGTCCTTATGGGTACATATTTCATGGAATACCCTTGAAATAAATTGTGATTTGCGTAGATGACAGGTTTCAAAATTGGCATATCTTACTTACTTATGTTGGTTATTTACAAATGCCAATAATAGGCCAAGACTTGATTACAAAAACTGAACTACAAAATATAGACGATTAATATATGACGTGCCAGTTATTTGCCTATTTCGGCACAATATACAGATAATGAATAACCCAAGGCTTAAATAAAATAAAAGCAGGTATGGTCTGACCCACTTAGCCAATAAAGGGCTTAAATTAATTAAATGTAATTTCCAGTATTTTAGCATTGCCAGTTTTAAAATTGGCAAATTTCTATAAACTATCACGGCTGTTTATTGGTTTCAACAGATGGGCCCGGATAGGTTTTAGTAATTGGCTGATATTGTGCCAGTTCTCAATTTATAACGGAACAATAATGGGCCAATGTAATTGGCAGTACTTCAGCATCACCAGTTTAAAAATTGGCAAACATTGTTTATCTATCATGACTGTTTAATGAATTTAAAAGATGGGCCATGATAGGTTTTAACTATGGGCCGATATTGTGTCGGTTTTCAATTTAGAACGAGACAATAATGAGCCAATGTAATAGCCAGTATTTTAGGATTGCCAACTTTAGGATTGGCAAATTTAGTTTAACTATCACTGCTGTTTATTGGTTTTGAAAGATGGGCCAGGATAATCTTTAGTAATGGGCCAATACTGTGCCGGTTCTCAATTTATAACGGGACAATAATGGGCCAATTTAATTGCTTGTATTTTAGCATTACCAGTTTTTAAATTGGCAAATATAGTTCAACCATCACGGCTAATGATTGGTTTTAAACGATGGGCCGATATTGTGCCGGTTTTCAATTTATAACGGAACAGTATTGGGCCAATGGAATTGTCAGTATTTTAGTATCCCCAGTTTTTAAATTGGCAAATTTAGTTTAACTATCACGGCTGTTTATTAGTTTTTAAAGATGGGCCAGGACAGGCTTTAGGGATGGGCCGATATTGTGCCAGTTTTCGGTTTAGAGCGGAACAGTAATGGGCCAATATTGTTTCTCTTTTGTTGGCTTATACGATGGTCTCAATATTGGCCTAATCGTAACATTGGGCAACTCGTGGCAACCTCTACATGGGATAAAGCTGAATATTTCTATGAGTATAGAAGCGTTTCTAACAGCTATTATGGAATAGACGACTCACCTCTCCACGTGGTGCCTACACCTGCGTGCAGGGCTCTAAACGAAGCAGATGTGAGTCACTCTGAAAGTCTCTCGGGGGCGTCATTTTTGAGAATCGACCAAAGCCACTAACTGCATCGTATTCTACATGTTTCAAACTATACATTTAGGCAATAAAAAATGAATTTTTTGAAGCCTCTATATGGAGTGCATTCATGAAATTGGTCCGCAATTATGCCAAAATGTTATTAAAAAGTACGCTAAAAGTGTGAATATTTGCAAACAGGCGGCCATTTATCGAATATTGTATTCCACACATAACCTCCATGTTTGTACCTTATATTAAAATACAAATATTCGTACTTTTCAGATAAATGATACGGTTTATTAATAAATTAAAATGTCAGGTCATTTTGAGACGCCCTATAGCTAAATATTTTTACACAAAATATTACAGTGTTCTTCAGATGATACTTTCCCAAATACCTCATTTTTGTAGAAATTTTTTATCACGTTTTTCTATAAACAAATCCCGAAAATGAGCTGTTTTCGACTGTTACAACTAGGCACAGCTCGTTAAACCATATCCGAACGATATTTTGATTCCTCTCATCTCTGCTATTTTCATTTGTCTTCTCTTCCGAAACTCAAGGAACTTCGCGAGATGGCCCAGGCGTTCGCAACTGCCCTGTTGGATCATGCGCGAACTTCTAACGAGCTCGAAATTATGCTGAACTACAATCCAACCGGAGACAATTGGGAGCCAGGCGAGAGACAGACCCTCGAAAGACTTAAGCTCGCCATCAAGTACAAGCAGAAAGCGGTACGAGTATTTTTTATTTGACAAAAACGAAAGGCAGACGAAGAGAGAGAGAGAGAGAGAGAGAGAGTGCATTTTACAAATTTGTTTTTTCTCGCTCGCAGTTCGTCGCTCATCCAAATGTGCAACAGTTACTGGCCGCAATTTGGTACGACGGATTACCCGGTTTCCGGCGGCTGAGCATGATGAGCCAATTGGTGGAAGTGGGGAAATTGGGCGCCATGTTTCCGGTTTACAGTACGATTTACATGATCTCGCCGACGTCGAAAATGGGACTTTTCATGAAAAAGCCCTTCGTCAAGTTCATCTGTCACTCGTCCTCCTACGCATTTTTCCTCAGTAAGCACCAGCGATATGACTGACACTCTTTTTTCCTTTTTTTATTCCACAATAAAGCCACGATCGATAATCGAAGACGCTTGATAAAAAGTGCTGCTCGGAATGGCCTCGCAACGTGTCGAATATGTGGTTATCGAAATTTTTGGAACTACCTGGATGAGGGAAATTCTTGCCGATTGGAAGAGAAGAGAACGAGGTTGCATCCCCGGTTTCGTCGAGTCTGGAGTCATCATATACATCATAAGTAATTCATTCATTAATTGAAACCTTTCACATAAAAAGCTGCTCCTTTCCAAAAATACAATATCGCACTAATTTGAGCGAGAAAAAAATACTAAATAAGTAGCGAAATATCTCGATTGGTCTCGTCGTGAAATTAAATGAATCCTCTTCATACAAGAATATCCACCAATATAGAGACAAAAAACAATTGAAAAACAATTTAACGAAAAGTGTGAAATGCTAGGTATAGTAACTGCCGAGATAAGGTCTCTGTGGTCCGACGGTGTACTCGAATATATCTCGGACTTGTGGAACATCGTAGATTTCGTGCAAAACATTTTCTACGTCACTTGGGTGTCCCTGAGATTTACGGCGTGGTTTGTCGTCCAGGTGAGATTTTGTTTTTCTATCACGGGCATTTTTCTCGCATATTATTATTAGTCATCGAATTTACGTTCCACGATTAATACGCTGCAGCGAGAGTATTGGAGTGGTGAGGATCCATGGTATCCGAGAGACCAGTGGGACGCATACGATCCGATGTTGCTATCCGAAGGGGCTTTCGCCGCGGGCATGATATTTAGGTGTTTGATCAAAATTATTGCTTATTATTATACGCTGCTATTGGTTTTAGAATAAACATAAGAATCATAATGTTGCGTATAGGTATATGTATATATTTTGTATTATTGTTATTATGTGTAATGTATGTAGTTATTGTTATTATTTTTTGTTGATTATTGTTATTTTTGTTCTTGTTATTATTAATGCATTAGTGCACCAATGCAAAGTTATGATTAATGTATTATTGTTATTATTATTATTCTTATCATCATTCTTTGAGGTATACACAATAATTCTTATGAATTATTGAGTGCATTATAGTATTATTATTATTATTTCTACGACTATTGCTATCAATGAGAGTGGCACTCAAGGGGTCTCTATAAGCTCGGGACCCAAAAAGCGGAACGATTATCACAATTTTTTTATGATGAGAGTATTGGGCTGACGAGGTTGGAATTTCACAAACAATTAATAAATAGTGTTGCCAAGTTAGAGTTTTTTATATTGCAAAATATTAATAAACAATGAAGTTATTATTTTTGAAAAAACAAAGTGCCATCGTTGTTGCATCGATGATCGCATGATCGATGGATGTCATTTTGGCAGTTAAAGTGATCTGGAGGAAGGATTTTTCTAAACATACTTTTGGTATAGTGATAAAACTTTCGAATGAACGTATACTTAAAAAAAAATATTTAATTGCGAAAATGGCCGGCGGTAAAAAAAGTTCGATTTTCGACCAAAAAAACAACTATCTTTACTTGTAGTGGACAAATGGATAAAAATATCGGAAAATCATCTGGCCATACGATAGAAAATGTTGTGAACTGACTGTAAATGTGAAAATGTTGTGAAGTGGAACTGACGAGAAGACTTTGAGATACGAATTACACCGTTTCAAAAAGTATTAAGTTTTCACAAAAATTGCCACAATTCGCGTAATTTTTGGAGTGTTTACAAAATATTTGTTGCAAATTAAACTTGAAACTATAAAAAATGCGATAGAAACATGCAAGTTAAACTTAAGACTATAAAAATCTATAAAAGACTATAAAAGTGGCAAATTGAATCTAAGACTATAAAAAGTGCATTAGCATGCAAATTAAACTTGAGGCTATAAAAAAAGCAATAGGAAATCGTATTTTTGAATTTTAGAGCTTAGCCATGCTCTGTCCTAATGTGAAGTGGAACTGACGAGAAGACTTTGAGATACGAATTACACCGTTTCAAAAAGTATTAAGTTTTCACAAAAATTGCCACAATTCGCGTAATTTTTGGAGTGTTTACAAAATATTTGTTGCAAATTAAACTTGAAACTATAAAAAATGCGATAGAAACATGCATATTAAACTTAAGACTATAAAAGTCTACAAAAGACTATAAAAATCTATAAAAGACTATAAAAGTGGCAAATTGAATCTAAGACTATAAAAGTGCATTAGCATGCAAATTAAACTTGAGGCTATAAAAAATGCAATAGGAAATCGTATTTTTGAATTTTAGAGCTTAGCCAGGCCCCTTGACAAGGAACCTCGAAAATAGGATTATAAATGGGCGCTATATGTGAAGAAAATTACGAGACTTTATAAATTCTTGTTTCGGTATGAAACGTTATTGGCGGCTGATTTCTTTCAGTTTCTTGAAACTCGTGCACGTATTCAGCGTGAATCCTCATCTAGGTCCACTTCAAATATCCCTGGGAAGAATGATAATCGATATCATCAAGTTCTTCTTCATCTACTCCCTCGTGCTGTTCGCCTTCGGTTGTGGCAAGTTAATCACCTCCCATTGTTCCCATATTTCTAAACGTCCACTTTCCAAATGATCCGACGAACGAGAAGGAATGCATTTTCCCAACCGAAATTTTGCAGGTATGAATCAACTGATGTGGTACTACGCCGATCTGGAGAGGATGAAGTGTTACCATTTGCCGAGTGGTCTGCCTGACTTCGACAATCAAGAGAAAGCCTGCTCGATATGGAGACGATTTGCCAAGTGAGTGCGGTTCAACGTGAGACTATAAAAAAAAAAAGAAACGCTCGAAAGAAGCGTGTGGCAGATTTTTGGATATTGAATGAATCTTCTCGCTCGACCAGCCTCTTTGAAACATCGCAGTCCCTGTTTTGGGCGAGTTTCGGTATGGTCGATCTGATGTCATTCGACCTCACGGGTATAAAGAGCTTCACGAGATTCTGGGCCCTCCTGATGTTCGGTTCGTACTCCGTCATCAATGTCATCGTCCTGCTCAACATGCTGATCGCCATGATGTCCAACTCGTATCAAATCATTTCGGTAATTCCTGTTCTCGCTGGGCGTGTCACGATAGGGATCTAACCATTCTAGCGTCCAATTATTTTGTAACGAGTGCAGGAGAGATCCGACACCGAGTGGAAATTCGCTAGGAGCCATCTCTGGATGAGTTACTTCGAAGACGGCGATACCGTTCCGCCACCCTTCAACATGATACCCACAGCGAAGACCTTCGGCAAAATTTTGTCATGCGGCAATAGCGGCCGACCAACCAAGTCGGTCATCGTGAGTTTTCATTTACAGTTACCAGCAATAACTCCAAACAAATAGGCTACCAATCAAAGACAACAATGCCGATTAGTATTCGGACCTGCCGTTTCACGAATCACTGGATCGCCGCCTGAACCCTACAAGTACTGTCACGTGACTCATTTTGCAGAAAAAGTCACGTGAGAAGGCACAGGAGAGGCACGAAACCGTGATGCGTCTTTTGGTCCGGCGTTACGTGACGGCTGAGCAAAGGAAGCGGGACGAATTCGGCATAACGGAGGACGACGTGATGGAAATTCGTCAGGATATCTCAACTCTGCGCTACGAGCTGATCGATATACTTCGACAGAACGGCATGAGAACGCCAACCATCGATAAGCAGGATGCTGCACGTTCGTATGATAGGGAATCCATTGTTGGCGACAAAAGGAACACCAATGACCGTTCATCGTTACCAAATGCATTTGTTCGCATGTGCAGTGTCCGGTAAGAAGGGCCGAGTGATGGAGCGTCGCCTGCAGAAGGACTTCCAGATAGGAATCGTGGAGGGAATAGTGGCAGCGGCGATTCAAAACGAGAAGGAGCCCAAAGACGTGTTTAGCCAGATAGCTCGGGCGATCGGCAAGCGCGGCAGCGTTACCACCAACAAGAAGGATTGGAACGCTATGGTAAGGCAGAACACATTGGCTTGTGATCCGATAGGAAGCAAGAGCGAGGCGCTGGTCCGTCAAACGCGAAGGAGTCTTCGGAGGCAACAGAAAAGCGCCCCCAACTCGGATCTGGCTTCCTGCGATCCGGAACGCTTGGTCACGTACAATCCGAATCTCTCGGTCGTCTCGCCAACTACCAGAGTCGCTTATGCCAAATTCATCATGGGCCGAGGCAAGTCGGAGGATAAGACAAACGTTGATAAGCAGGAGGGTGAGTTCGTCATCCGTGAGATTCTCTTGAATTCGGTAAGTTTCGTCATACCGCAATGTGGTAATTAGGTCCAACAGCAGGTACTGGCGATGACGAGACCGGCAAGGGTACAACTTCATCGCGGCGTGCGAGTATGAAAGTCGTGATAAGCGGGGAAGTGACCGCGGGACGTCTTCCCGGTTCTACCGCCTTCGGCGAATCCGTGAAGAGAGGCTTGCTGAAGAGCATCATCTCGACTACCACGAGCATGGAGAAGCCGGACGGAATCGTCGAGGACGTCAAACCAGCTGTAATCAGAGCACCTTCACCGATACCGGAGGATCCTCGCGAGAACGAGGCAAAGACCTACACGGCACCCTCACCCGACCCAAAAGCGTTGTCAAAGGAGAACAGTGCATCAGAGACAAAGGAGGAGGAGGAGAGCAAGAAGGAGGATGGCGAGGAGGAGCGCTCGAAGGAGGACAAGAGCAAGGAGGAGGAGGACGAGGTGACGAAGGACGAAGAGGGGAAGCATGTGGAGGAGGGGAAGCAGGAGGATAAGGAAGGACAGGTGGAAGGGCAGGATGAGGTAAAAGAGGAGGAGAAGGATGAAGGGCCGGATAAGCAAGAAGTGGAGGAGGAAAAGGAGGACGAAGCAAAAACCAAAAAGGAAGATTCTCCTCAATCAGCCAAACAACCTGGCCCATCGAAAGAAGCGGCCCCAGGTGTTCCCTTCAACGAGACCAAGGAAAAAGGAAAATCAAAGGCTACCGGACGGGTTTTGGGCGGTTGGCTCTGAGTTAAGCGTCAATGCCAATATTGTCATGTCTTTTGATTATATTGAGTGACGAATAAATACATTGCGCGTTCATCTTAACAATTATCATTTTCCTATACTTCCACGTTCATCACTCCCCACGTTACCAATAGAGGGGGACAATCCGTAGGTATAGTATGCACCTACGGATCACTACTGTACCTATGGATCACCAATGGAACACATTTTGTACCTATGGATCACCTATGGAACATATTCTGCACTTACGGATCACCTACGGAACACATTCTGCACCTACGGATCACCTACGGAACACATTCTGCACCTACGGATCACCTACGGAACACATTCCGCACCTACGGATCACCTACGGATCAATATTTATACCTATGTATTTCCGATTCTGGGCATTTTTGTTCATTCGGATGGCACGAAGACTGGACCGGTCATGGAAATAGTTGCACAATCATACGCAGCCACCGCACACGATTCGCAAAATAGATCTGCAACAAAAGCGTGGTATTAAAGATTGACATTCGCGGGTGATCGAATATCTGCGGGATCTTTCGTTCGCAAAGATAGGAGGAGAATTCTTTCGGAGACCTTCGTTGATCCATTTTTCCCTCCCCATACATACTTTTTCATAAAGATTTGGGGAGTCTTGGTTCCAAGTACTGATTGAAGTCAAGTTAACCTACGGGATTTCTGGCAACGATGGTTTGCATTTTTTTACTATCAATTATGACAATCTAATCTTTATGGTTCATTGATGTTCCAAAGAATTATCCTCAAATCAGATGCAATGCGTGATATGACAATGCTGTTATCGTACCTTCGATTCTTCCTGGCTTCAGCCGTTGTCGCTTTTGAATCTGTCGCCTTTTTCTTAGTGCCGTTAGTCTTGACTTTGTTGGCTGATTTGTCTTTCTGTGGATTTAACATTGTCGTCAGTATGGACCGAGCAAACAGTGGGCTTCGTGGATGTCAAGATAACTAGCTATTTCAGTCGAAGCTGGATACAAATTCTGGATACGTATGTATAAGATTACCATCGTTATCTTTATAATAGCGATAATGATACGGATTTGCAAGTCAGCGAGATCATCAAGAAGAGTCGAAAATCGTCGCGAAATTTTGATATTTCATTGCTGATTATTCAATGCGCAATCATTTATTGAAATGATCCAAAGATTTGATACTGATTTGATTGGAATATTTCAATATAGCGCGCTTATTCGTACCTCGTCGAGTTGACCGATTCTGTAGGACTTGAGGATACTTTTTGCGTCGGATGAGTGCCCGTAATCGTCAAACGCCGAGGTGGCATCTCTTCCAGCATACTCGGACAGTAGCTCACCCCCGCCAGGATGCTGTATTCCCGTTTGGATTTTGCATATGACGCGTTTCAAGTCAAATCTAAAGACCCGCGGGTCTTAAGGGGGGAGATTCCTTAGGCGGGGAAAAAATTTGCCGATCTTCATAATTCTTTTTTAAAGGAAAGGTTTCTACGCTATTTTGAGACTTAAGGTGTGTTTCATTACTACTTTTGGCTGTTACATGGTATTTTTTTGAAATTAATTTAAACAATAGCGGAGTCTTCTAAACTGCATTTTCAAAACTGGCGTGACGTATAGCTAAAAAACCAATCGACAGATTCTAATGAAATTTGCTATGAATATTTTTAACCTGATCGTCTAAAACTTGATACTAAATGTTTTTGAAAATAAAAAAGTCTTTTTTTTACTGTGAAATGCAGCCATTTTTTTGTTGGAAAATTAAATCTTTTTGTTCCAAAGCGTACCGTTACATCGATTTTCAACATTTCTCACTTTTTCTTGGTTCAAATTCTGTGTATGAGTATTAATGAAAGAAAAATCTTCGTTGGTTTTTATTAGATTAATTCCGCCGACGCTACGTGTCACGCCGTCTGACAACATCCGCCGCAATTTGTTTAGAAGAGCGTGCCATACCTCTGCTATTTTTAAGGATTATCTTTAAAAAATACCACATAACAGCCAATAATAGTAATAAAACTTACCCTAATAAGAAAAGGTTGCGCGGTTGATCTCTCCGATTTCGATGAAATTTGGCATGCTTGTAGAATGGGTAAAAACAGGCGACACGTATTTTTTTATATCTGCGGAATCCGATTTTTAAGGGGTGAAACGCACCCTCGAAAATAGGGGTGTTTTTCGTCAATAACGTTATCGTTCTAATCTCCAATGTATAGTACACGAAAAATGAACATTGTCGCGATTTGGATTCTTTCCATATCTCGTACCGTTAAAACGTAAGGGTTTTCGAGGGTGCGTTTCAACCCTTAAAAATCGGGTTCTGCAGATATAAAAAAAAAATACGTGCCGCCTATTTTTACCCATTCTGCAAGGATGCCAAATTTCATCGAAATCGGAGAGATCGACGTCGCAACCTTTCCTTGTAAATCTAACAAACAGTGAGGGAATCTTTCAAAAAAATAAATAATCAAGATCAGCAATTTTGTCCTCACCTGAAGGTATCACCCCCCTCAAACTTTGGGATTTTGTTCGACACTTTTTTAAACTTAATTGTCACAGCACCACATGAAATATGATGTTCTTTTGTCGACAGCCAGTTGATAATTATTTTCTTAAAGATATTTTGCGCTACGAAGCTCACTATGTTTACAATCTGTTCAAATCTGTCAAAAAATCGGAAACTTTGCTTTGACAGCTTGATATCCAAATTAATGCTTTAGTCTTATTTTTTTTGAATCACCGACTGTTGGTTTGTCACTTGGATAATGTAGAAAATAATTATTATTGTTGAATGAAGTTTGTATCATTGCAAAAATGTTGAGTCAAATCCCAAAGTGTTCGAGTATTTCTCGAATTAGCTTGAAACGCGTCGCATCATAAAGTATAAAGAGCACGAAGATGGTGACTGACAATACACATCGAGAAAATAATTAAAAAAAAAAACATTTTTCGACATAATTGAACTCGGACAATGAAACATACGTATTTTGAAAAGCACTAATGATTTGTTTGGAATTAGTTCACTATACCTCGTCCAAATAATTCGTGACGTCGTAAACCACGTTTTTTATTATTAACCAGGTCCTGGCGTCTCCAATTCCGTTATGCTTGGCCACATCCTCGAGGGTGAAACATGGATCCGACATAATGTCCGTCACCCTCCCGCTTGTGGATGAAGGTTAATACTAGCGAGATTTTCACGATTTCAAAGCCAAATATATATTCGGATGCGGAGTCGCGGTTAGGAGTGAGCAGGCAGGTGGGAGAAATTTTGCAAAGGCGAAGAAGCCGATATAATACGGAGTCATCAGTCTCAGATTATGAGGATAGGCCGTGATGGATTCCCCACTTTGGAACGTGCCGACTTATCGTGTCAGCGTTGACAAAATTTTTAGGTACAAAAACCGATCAAAAATAGAACTCTTGTTAGAAGAAAAGAAAAATAGAACTCACTGTTGAGCTGTTCCTTTGAGACACTCGCCAGAGGATTTAAAAAGACGAATGACCAAATTGACTTTCAGGAACATGTTAATTATTTCATTAGTATTGGCGATCAATGAACTGATTGGCGATGCATTTATTTGTGCAAATAACGTCATGAATTAAAGCTGTACTAATTGTTTTAATAAAATCACATATCTCAACCGGTAAAGCCAGTCAAGGATTTTCCAATTTTCAGAAAAGAAAAGGAAGAAGAAAATGTGAATTTGAAATGCCAAATGTTTGATGCTGGCATTCAGATTAAGGCCTTAGGCCACAGTAACGGGTATAAAATCATGTGCGAATTTAACTATTTTTTCTCGTATGAAAAAGTGATTCACTCATAAAATTAATTAACATCCACTTAGTATGAATATCAATTGGATTTTTTTTTCGATGTACGAAATGGCCGAGTACTCGAAACTTCTCGAAACAGCTTTTTTCCAATTGGCGTGACAAATAACTTCAACAATTTTCACTTGATTCATTCCAAATTTAAAAGTTACGTTCCTAATTGCATTTCGCAGAGAATTACGTACGGAATTTCTGATTGATCGAAAACTTTTCATTTTATGAGCAGTTCAAGAGCAGTTATAACGAAATTGTTCACTGAAAATTCATTTCTTCACTTCAAATACCTACAACTTTTTAATAAAACAATATTTTTTAAATTCCGTACGTACTTCTCTAGGTATTCTAATGTAGATTGACGAGAAATTTGTTTTTTGTACTAGGTAAAAAATTGTGGATGCTAAATGTCACGTCGCGGAGCGCCTAAAAAAAAGATAATAAAAGAAAATATTAGTAGTCGGCCATTTTGTACATCGAAAAAAAAATATATATATTTTCTAACAGCTTGATATTCATACTAAGTAGATGTGTAATTAATTTTATGAGTCCATCACTTTTTCGTGCGAAAAAAATTTCTTAAATTCGCACATGATTTTATACCCGTTACTGTGGCCTAAGGTCTTAATGGTAAATCGGAAAATTCTCGAAACCCTGTTTTTTGAATTGGCCGGAAACGTAAATCGGCTAAGCATGCAGCGATCCACTTGACATTTTGAACGTATCTTCTCAAAAACATTCTCCATGGAACTGCGTACGGAATTCGAGATTGGCCATTAAATTTTTTCTTTAAAACATTCACCCATGAGATTTTGCGCTCAAAAATTAAAGTTTTCATTGAAACCTGCACTACCTCAAAAAAAAGTATTTAATAATTTTCGTATGCAGTTCCACAGCTTTTTGGTATATATTTAAAAGATTTTGTGTTTTTTCGATCTAAGTTCTGGGCAGAGAAGTACTCTGCGGTCTTTGACTCTGAAGCCGACATTTTTTATTGAAGAAATGCGAAAAAAAATTGTACAAACTCAAAACAATGTATAATCAAGTTTTCCACTTAAATTATTTGCTGCTTTTATCGAACTCGTTAAAGATGCTTTAAATTGGCCATTTTTTTCGAAGCCCTGGAGTGGCTTTAGTCCTTAAGGCAAATTCTAAAATCCAATGTTGTTCAAATCACGCACGAAAAGGCAAGTTTAACGCGGACTTTTTTCATTCACAAATTTTAGGACAAATTCTCATGGCATCTTAAGGGTAGGTGATACTCGGTCGGTAACTGAAGTCTGTAATCAGTTAATAGGAAAAGATCTTGAGCATTGGAGAAAGGAGCATTGGAGAACTCTTGTTCATCCGACAAATGCTTCCGTTTTTTCAAACCGTTGGTCCTAAGATTTCGAGTGGGGCCAAAGTGGAAATGGGAGGGTCACATGATCTTAAGGTAAAGTAGAAGCTGTACCACGTGACATATGAGTGCGAGAGAGATTGCTGAAATTTTCGAATAGAGATTTCTCGGAGAAGAATAATATTTAAGGCAAAAGAAAATCGTCA
The DNA here is from genome assembly GCA_963210295.1 of Ophion ellenae. NCBI lineage: Eukaryota > Metazoa > Arthropoda > Insecta > Hymenoptera > Ichneumonidae > Ophion > Ophion ellenae. The sequence goes on along the minus strand of OY723391.1, from coordinate 27,606,677 downwards.
AGCTCCGAATCAGTGAATTCCACAGAGGCTGGTGTTCTATTTGTCCTGAAGAACTTAACCATCTACGAGAAAACTCGATTCGAACATTTGTGAGGTTATGTTGACCTTGCACATGCTCTTAAACCATCAATTGGAGGCACTGATAAAAATGGTCATATTTAAAAATAAAACGGCAATTCGTTTATTTTCAAAAGTTCCAAACCCAGGCTTCGAGTTTTCTCTGCGATATTTCCGATTCAGGCGTTACATGTGAGTAGAAAAAATGTGTAACTGCGTAGAAAAAAAAGATATATAGTAGGAATTGTGCGCGAAAAAAATGAAACATTTTTAGAGCTCATTTTCGTAAGCCTCTCCGAGTGCTCCAAAACGTACGAAACAGCCTACGCGGTGGAAGTAGCTATTTGGAGTCGTTTAGTCCAACTGTGTACAAAAAATGTACAAAGACCTAACAGATGAAGATCTGCTATCAAAATGGGTAAAAAACATGGGTACAAGGAGAATTCAAATGAGAACTTCTACTCCGTCGTGTGGGCGAAAGCTCCTAAATCAGTTCTGAAACTTTGAACGCCTTTTTCTCGAACCCACGTTTTCGAAATCGGGGGACGCATGATTCGGGCTGTTTTCATCCTATTCCCTTGAAATTGTTACTGTAGCTTTTTATATAGATTCTCTAAAGGAGTGCCCCCGATTTTTACGATTCATCAACAATTCTCATTTTTATAAACAAATTCAAACAGCCTATGTTTTAGCGAAAAAAAATCAGAATTATGCCGTTCTGTGAACAAATCATATTTTGTCATGATCGAGTCTACTTCTCTAGCAAAACTAATGTGAAAAACTATTTTTTCGCTCTAGGTGCTAATGCATAAAAGCTCTGTACCGGGTCGAAAAATAACTGATTTCCGTGACTTTTTTTTCGGTGGTTACAATACGCTTATCAGTCTGATTTTTTAAATGTCGAATCAAAGCACTCATGGACGACAGAAAATAATTTTTTAAACGTTTATTTTTATTTAAAAAATTTTTTTTACAGTTGAAAATGTCTTCGAAAAAACGGAGTCCTCACGGTGTACACGGTCGTGAATATTATCTGAAACAAAATTTGTAGAAAGATTATTAATCAGTATGAAAGCCGCTATCTTGCTATAGCAATTTGCAAAAAATCAAAATTGACAAAATAGCGGCGGTTTGAAAAAAGTGTGGAATTTAGACTATTTTTTCGACAGTTTTGCGTTAAAAACAAATGGAGATTAAAAAAAGCTTCCATAGTGAGGAAAAGAATGGCGTGAAGAATGCTGTGTCAAAATTGAGACGGACAGCTTGAAAACTCTTCCTTTGAGAGTGTACACCGTTTTGAAAAACGACATCTCGAGAAAAACGCGTTTGAAGTTTCGAGTGCAGAATTTTCACATAAATTGTCTACTTACGTTTATGTAAGTATATGAATAGCATGCTTATATATATTAGGGTGGCCGTTATTTGGGCTTTGGCGAAAAAAATTCGATGCTACCCCAAAAACATAATCAAGGTGTATCAAAAAAATCTGTGTAAAGTTTGGAGGCGCTCAGAAAATTGGAACACGCGCCACCGAGCGATTTAAATTTTTAATGTAAAATACATGTATTTATCCTGCGCATCAATGATTTTTTTTCCGAGTATAATATTAATGAGAAAAATTTGAAACTTGGTACACTTATTGTGCATAGTATGGTGTACAAAACCAAATTTTTTCAATTTTTTTCATTCCTAATTTTGTTAATGACAAGCTCTGTAGAGATGCCCATATTTCGTTTTTTTAAATATTTGTTTTCAAATAAATGTCAAATAAAATAAAAAATAAATTTATTTGAAAACAAATATTAAAAAAAACGAAATATGGGCATCTCTACAGAGCTTGTCATTAACAAAATTATGAATGAAAAAATTGAAAAAAATTGGTTTTGTACACCATGCTATGCACAATAAGTGTACCAAGTTTCAAATTGTTCTCATTAATATTATACTCGAAAAAAAATCGTTGATGCGCCGGATAAATACATCTATCTTACATTTAAAATTTCAATCGCTCGGTGGCGCGTGTTCCAATTTTTCGAGCGCCTCCAAACTTTACACAGGTTTTTTTTTATACATCTTGATTATGTTTTTGGGGTGGCATCAAATTTTTTTCGCCAAAGCCCAAATAACGGCCACCCTAAGATATAAGCAACAAAAAAATCGATTTTTTTTTAAATTTCACTTTGTGATGATCCCTCAAAAACGCTCTCGGTGTAGGTACGACTGAGCAGCCTATTCTATTTTTTTTTTAAAATGCTATGAGCCTCCCAAACCTCATTTTGATTGCTTATTTAGCATTCTCAAAAAACATCCCAAAAGAGTATCATTTTTCGATGAGCCACATAGGTGTAATGCGGTATGAGAGTGCAAAAAAGTGCAAAATTGAATCAGCGAAGATTGGAAAAATTGAATTAAAACGAGCGTACGACGAGTCATCGGTGGCCTCAACGTAGCCGCACAATCGTCCGCTAAGTTTTCAAGGCGAAAAAATAAAACGCATCTTTATCGCGTCACGTAGCGAGATATCGAACAACTCACGTCTGTTTGCTTTCCTGTTCTCGTTAGTTGTGTCGAATAGGGAAGAGATAAGGTAGCTCAATTCACGAGGAACATCTGCCGAGTATACGACTTCCATTCAGGGGATTTCCCGTGTTGGTGGACGATCGCAATTTATCACGTTGCGGGGGCGGGGGATCCTATGCATCTTCGAGGTTTTTCGCCGTGGACGTCAACTGCGTGGAATCTTGAGCGATATCGCTCATTCGGCACAATATTTTCGTTGCTTTTGGGCAATCAGTCTCTCTCCGTTTTCCGGTATCAGTTGCTTTTTCTCATTAATCGTCCAATCATTTTTTCTTCGAGATCGGAGAATTGATACATTCCGATAAAATCTTTACGTGATCTCTCGCGTACCTGTCATTCCGCCAAGTGCGACAAGATTTTTTATTTTTTTCCTCACCGGAGTCGTTTTTAAGGGGTGCGTGGATTTGAAAATTTAAAAAATTCCATTGTTTTGTAAAAATATTCTTATCTAATAGTACAATATGTCTAGAATATTCTCCCAAAGTTTTAAGCGGTTATATATCGTCAGGAGGCCGAGAAAGATCGATTTTTCAAGATTTGTTCTGGAGAACACCTTTAAATCTAATAACCTTAAAATTTCTACATATATTATGGTAACTTTTGACTGTATTAAAAAAAAAATTTTGTAAAAATGTTGTAATAAAATATTGTAAAAATAATCATTTTAAAGCTGCTTGCTGATCTCCAGGAGCACCTCTAAAAAACGGCGTCTTGCGGTGAGCACGATATCTCTGGATTGGATCATCTAAAATAAAGAAACCAAAAGTATTTCGTTAATATAATGGATTATCTTATAATTGATCGAAGGAATAAGCAAAATAATAATTTGTGACAAAATGGCGGCTTCTCAAAAAAAAATCGATTTTTGACCCAAATTTAGGCCTTAAATTGTTTATAAAATGGAAAATATTTATGGGTGAGAAAAAACCTTCGATTAATTACAAAAAAATATACTTGAAAAAATTGTGTTACAATTTGAGACTGATCGGTTCAGCCGTTTCCGAGAAATCTTGCTCACCGACTTTAAAGACACGGTTTTGAGAAAAAGGCGTTTAAAGTTTCAAAAGCACTTTCGAACGCTCTGACACGTCATTACAAATGTGCGTGTAACTTCGAGAATACTCGCCGGATTGACAAGAAATTGTCTGTTCGTGTGCTTAAATATATGTACATTACGAAAAAAATATTAAAAAATCGATTTTTTCGAAAATTTTGAGTGTGGATAAACCCATTAAGTAAATCGGAATAAAGTCTAGGAGAAAGAGCATTTGGGAATAAAATATAAAATAATAGAAAAAAAAATTTTTATCGATTTTTCGAAAATTTTAAGTGTAGATAAACCCATTAAGTAAATCGGAATAAAAGTCTAGGAGAAAGAGCATTTGGGAATTCCCCCCGCTGGGAAAGATCTGCCAGGAGCGACGCAGGTAAGCGCATTTTTCCCAAAATACTATTTTTGAAGTCGGTGGGCACGATTTCTCCAAAACTTATGCATCGATCTTATTGAAATTTTGCACACTTCTTCAAAATAGCATTGTCTAGTGATCGAACGAACATTTTTTTTCGATTACAACTAATTTTACAAGGCTATACGTAGTGTAAATTGTACTAAAAATTGAACTATTTGGCATACAACTCTACCAAAAATTGAAATTTCAATTTTTAAAAGATCTTCCGTTCAATCACGAATTATACTTACCTACTAACAGAAAAAAATGGTTTTTTAATTTCAGATAAAGCCATCATGAGTTATCCTGACCATCACGAGGACGCTTTCCCAAATTTTTCAATGAATTTTTTTAAAAATATTGTTGACATGTTGCTCTTTTACGTGCTCACCATTTTGAATAAAATAACTTACACATTTTTTTTTTTTTAATAGAGAAATGCTTTTCTTTACTTCGAAACCCTCGTAACCTCTTAACGATGGATTTGATTTTAATCGTAGAAAGTGTGGGAGGAGGAGGCAGGGGAGACAGAAAAACAAAGAAACGCGAATATTATTTCTCAACCTTATTATATTTTTTTTTCTTGTCGTATCGCTTTTTCCCTGTCGAGTCCATCATACATCGTTATAAACATTTACGTATTGCAACGTGTCGTGATAACAATAATGCGTGAGTACTTGTACAAAGTCAACTTAACAGTATCACAAGAACATGTCGTGTTGGTTTCATCATTTATTTATTCATTTTCTTTTATTATTTGTTTATTTTCCTCATTAATCATCGTTCGTTCTTGTTTTCTTCGTTTATTTTCTTCGCTCCTCTCCTCTTCGGGGAACATGACGCGAATGGTTTGGAATTGTGTCTCGAGGTCGTGTTCTCGTTTAATAAACAGTCGAGTATTGCTCGATATCGTGATTGTCGAGTCGTCGGGTAAATTCCTACCCCTCTGTTGTCTCGCTTGGCAATTAATTATCGTTTTTCTTTTTATACGCACACAAAAACACACGCGCATTCGCACCATCTTTTTTTCTTCCTTTTTCCTCCTCGAAACAATTGATCGATCAAACGAGAATTACTATAGATATATATTTATATATATATATATATATATATTCATATATATATATTTTTTAATTATATACTTCTTATCTATGTACAACTCTAATAACCCGCGTTTAAATTGGCATACATTATTTATTATTATAATCCGATTATCGATAAAGAATTCCACTGCAGTGTGTGTATGTGTGTGTCTTTGTCATACTATCCGAGGGGGGCGCAACTTGTTTTTTTTTGGCTCGATACATACGCCCTCCTTTTTTTTTGAAAAATGTTACGTTATTATTCCACCCCCTCGATGCAGCCTCCCCGCGCCCTCCGGTTATTGGGGATCATAATTTCTCCGACGACTCGGCATTTTCTTCGCCCTGCTTGTTTTTTTTTTCGAACATAATCTTAGAGTAGAAAAAAATTAATGAGCGGGGAATGAGGCCTTGAAAGCTCCGAGAAAATTCTCGGCGATATTAAAATTAGAGAGGAAGAAATGACACTGCTGTTACGAGGGTGGGAAGCGGAAGCGTTGGGGTATCGTGACGAAAAGCGACGATTTTCAATTTCGATCTTACCTCGAAGACTTTTCAATGGCTCAAAATAAATGCCCGCTATTGTTACTGCGACGAAAAACTTTTGACAGTTTTTTGACACCTCAATTAAAACGACGGCTGAAACGAGGGCCCGCGGATTTTGGAAAATATGAAAGAAGCCGAATGATCGTTACCTTTCTATTCACTAATAAAAAATATATATACAGGGTGTCCTGTTGTCAATGGATAATCCTACAACTGTCACTAGGTCAGATCATGTCCTACTATATGCTGGATTTTCAGTTTAGTAAAAGTCCCACGGTCTTCGAGATGAAAATCATCTGCTTTTGGTTTTTCGCATGCCATTTCTACAAATGGTAACTTTTTTGACCCGGTTTAAAAAAAATACTTTTGGTTGTTTGTTTTATCTAGAAAAGTCTTCTTTTTAACCTTAAATGTTAAGGAAACTTTATGAAACAAGATCTTATGCAGAATTTTCATACAAACCAATTCGAACATCTGACCTTGATAACCTGCGGTGTAAAAAAATGCCAATTACTTTAAAAAGTTGCTTTATTGTCGATTGATATCATTTGTAGAAATAACATGCGAAAAACCAAAAGAAGATGTTTTTTTTTCAAAAAGTAACATAAAGCCCAAGATTGCGAAAACCGTGGGACTTTTACTAAACTGAAATTCCAGCGTATAGTAGGACATGATCTGATCTATCAACAGTTGCAGGATTACCCATTCGTAACAGGACACCCTGTATATTTGTCGAAGGAAAAGTTGCCCAGTCGAACATTAGAAAAACACGAAGACGAAGGGATGGAGGCTTGTGGAAAAAATGGTAGGCGTTTTTTAAGGCCCTAGGCCACAGTGACGGGTATAAAATCATGTGCGAATTTAACAATTTTCTTTTGTATGAAAAAGTGATTCACTCATAAAATTAACTACGCATCTGTTAAGTATGAATATCAAGCTGTTAGAAAATATACATTTTTTTTCAATGTACAAAATGGCCGACTACTCGAAACTTCTCGAAACAGCTTTTTTCCAATTGGCGTGACAAATAACTTCAACAATTTTCACTCGATTTACTTCAAATTCAAAAGTTATGTTCCTAATTGCATTTCGCAGAGCAGTACGTACGGAATTTCTGATTGATCGAAAACTTTTCATTTTATGAGCAGTTTATGAGCAGTTATAACGAAATTTTTCACTGAAAATTCATTTCTTAAGTTCAAAAACCTACGACTTTTGAATAAAACAATATTTTTTAAATTCCGTAGGTACCTCTCTAGGTATTCTAATGTAGATTGACGAGAATTTTTGTTTTTTGTTCTAGGTAAAAAATTGTGGATGCTGAATTTTACGCCGCAGAGCGCCTAAAAAAACATAAAAGAAAATATTAGTATTCGGCCATTTTGTACATCGAAAAAAAAATATATATATTTTCCAGCAGCTTAATATTCATAATGAATAGATGTGTAATTAATTTTATGGGTGAATCACTTTTTCATACGAAAAAAATGGTCAAATTCGTACATGATTTTATACCCGTTACTGTGGTCTAAGGTCTTAAGCTCCGAAGCAAATTACGAGGATAGAAGTCGAACCGAAAAGTATCGATTCTTCGTTGCGCCATGCACTCCAAATTAGATGGTTGAATAGAGAAAAAAAGAAACAAGTGGGAGAAGACAATTTCGGGGTGCGACCAGGTGGGAGATGTCTGCGCGGAGTACATTCGTATAATGACACTGATAATGATGATGATATCGTTATTTCGTGCATTCGAGTGGATCTGTTACCTCGCAGTCTGCAACCAATCGCGTCCGAGAGTCTAACTTTTATTGTGAAAATAATCGAGTCCTGCCGACAGCGTTAGAGCCATAGTGTTATAAAAAGTTCGGGGAATAAACAAGAAAAACAAAATTTCCAAAACATTGCGTCCACTTCATTATTTTTTTGCTCAATATCCAATCAATTTTGCATCCAATCAATTTCCATTGCAACTGAATGTGCGACCAATTGTTTTTCCAAGCTGATAGTGGAAACAAACGAAACCGAAACCGGCGGATGGTGGGTCGAGGTTCGGCCCCAGCGGTACTTCTTATTGAGGAGCGTTGTGCATGGCCGGTACTCGGAGCGGTGACCGCTTAGCCACGCACCGCCGATACTTCTGAGACCTTGGTATAGATACTTCAGCCCAAAGTCGATGCACCCAAGAATCAGAAGTCAAGAAATAATTAAAGAAAATAATTCAAAAATTCAAACTTTTATTAAAAAAACGATTTTTTTTCGTTCACTTCTCACTTATGAATTTTACGCTTTATAATTTTTAAATTAATCTCGCGAAAGCTCTAGCCGGCCAATGAATATTGAGTGGTCACTCAAAAGCCTCAAAATTTCTAATTGTCGCGATTTTTTTTTCTTCTCACTCATAAATGTAACACTTCGTAAACATTGTCAAAACAATTAATCCTTTTTTTCTTTGGAAACGAATTTTTTTAATTCACCTCACACTTCTTACCCGATAAAACGGTGGACCTATACTTTTCTTTACGGACAAGAGCTTTAAAGAATTATTTTATGAGAACGAAGATTATAATTCTCGGGTTAGTAGTGTGAGGTAAATTTGAAAAATCTGTTTCCAAAGAACGACTATTAATTGTTTTGAAAATTTTAAAAAGCGCAAAATTCATGGGTGAGAAGTGAAGGAAAAAAATCGATTCTTTATTGAAAATTTGAATTTTGGGAGGCTTGAGCGACCTCCAAATATTTTTTGACCGCTCGCAGATTTCGCGATAATTTTTTTTCTCTAACGAAGATCATTGGATGGTGAGAAAAAGGAAAAAAAACAGAGCTGAAATTCGTACCACCGTAATGTATAAACATTCCAATAAGTATATGGCCTGGAGAAAAATGGTTTCCAATCTTTAAGGGGGAGATACCTTTGGGCGAGGGAAAAATTTGCTGATTTTCGTGATTTTTTTTCAAAAGGAAAGATTCTTCACCATTTTTTGAGACTTAGGGTATGTTCTGTTACTACTTTTGGCTAATACATGGTATTTCTTTATTTTATTAATCTCGTAAAATGGCGGAAGTATGGCACGGTCTTCTAAACTGCATTTTCAAAACTAGCGCGACGTATAGGTAAAAATATAATCGACCGATTCTGATGAAATTTGGTGTACATTTTTCCAACCTTAATGTCTAAAATATGACCCTAAATGCTTTTGAAAATAAAAAAAGGAATTTTTAGTTGAAAAGTGTAACCATTTTTTTTCGCCAAATTCAATCGTTTTGTTTTACAGCGTACCATTTAATAGATTTTTAATATCTCACTGTTTCTTGGTTCATATTCTGCGTATGAGTGTTAATGAAAGAAAAATCTTCGTTGGTTTTTTCCAGTTTATCCCGCCGACGCTACGTTTAGACGACCGTGCCATGTAACAGCCAAAAGTAGTAATAAAATATACCGTAAGTCTCAGAAAATAGTAAAAAAATCTTTCGTTAAAAAAAAACATGAAAATCAGCCATTTTTCCCTCGCCTAAAGGTATCACCCCCCTTAAAGGCCTTTTTTCTTGAAACCATGTTTTCGAAATCGGACACGTTCGTAGTTCCTACAACGTTCAACCGATTGACTTCAAACTTCGACTGTCGCTTCCAAAACAGATTTCTTAGCAAAATATACACGATTTCTACGATCGATTAACAATTGCGG